>PVIH01000560.1:251149-326171 GCA_004025045.1 Sigmodon hispidus | reverse complement strand
GAATAAGGATATATAGGGAAAGCTGAACACAAAGAAAATATATGTGTAGCAATCTTATTTGTATTTCTACCCTTGATAAGCCATGCTTATGATTCTTATCCTCTGTATAGTTATTGTTAACTCTTCTGCATTTTAAATTCTTTTTACTGTTTTTTTTTTGATAAATACAAAATAAAGAAGAAAAAAAAAAAAGAAAAGAGACACCATGCTATGGTCTCTCTTTCCTTCTATCCTGCTTCTCTGCTTCTGTACCCACCTGGGAACTCTCTTAAATAAAACCTCATGTGGCCTTGGTAAAAAATAAATAAATAAATAAATAAATAAATAAATAAATAAATAAATAGGGGAAAATAAGGCAACGGCATAGAAAAATACAACCTCAACAGTTTTATTATTAAATTCAGCAGACATGAAAGTGTCCGGTTAAATGAGGCTGGAATTTCTTCACACTCGCACTTTCTGGACTCTGTGTTCTCTAGTCCATATAGGAATGTTGTAGACACACTTCTGCATGCTTAACAGGTTCATCAGTCCATCCATCCATTCATCTTCTACACATCAAACTGCTATTTTAATCCAGAGCTCCCTGACAGGTGGGTGGTTCCAGTCAAGGGAGCTGTGATGGGATGGGCCTCAGGAGTTTCTCATTTGAGGATTCAGCTAAGGAAGACTAGCTAGACTACAAAAATGGTTTAAAGTAGAATCTGGAGGACAGAGGAGGGGGGTGTTGCTGAAGAAGATGGGAGGTCCCAGGGTTAACAGGGCTATCCAGGTGGAGGGCAGTGTTGCCAGCAAATATCTCAGTGCAGGGAGCCAGAGATTGCTCCCTTTGCCTAGAGGCAGTGTTAGAGGTAGGTGGACCTAGAGACTAAAATTTGGGGACTGTAGGACTGTGCTGTAGGCATAGTTTGATTCCTAGGTGCCTGTTACTGAGCAAGCATAGCCTAAAGCAGTGACACTCCCCACAAGCAGGTGTTCATTTAAGGAAGCTCCTGAGACTGCTGTGTAGAGTGTCTGGAAGTAAAGCCATTAGGGGCTGTTGCTACTAGCCAGCCTGAAAAAGAAAAAAAAAGGGTTCTGGGCCAGCTCCTTGGAGGGTAAGAAGCCCTGAGAAATCCCAGGGGCCCAGCAAGGACCAAATGTGGTGTCTAAAGCCTGGAAGTGAATCCTTGCAAAAGACAGCAGAGGATTCAAGCCTAATCACAGTGTTGGATGTGAACAGTCAGATCAGGCTGAAGGGTGGTCTGAAGCCAACCTGACATCAGAACAGCCTCCATCATCACCTCACACTATGCACAAGCCACCAGACTTCTCAGAGAGAGGGCTCCTCAGCTTCCTCCTAGAAAAGCAAGGCATTTTCCCCTTACTGAATTACAGGACAGAAATAAAACCTGAAGTGAAACTTCACCATGCACCCTACTGACAAAGGAAGACTGAGCCATGGGCCAGCCATCCTCCAAGCTCTAATTCTGTTTATTTTTAAACAATAACAGTCACCATACAAAAACCCAGTTGTGGTCTGAATGTGAAACATGCACACACACACTCACACTTCTTGAGTTCTTGTGTTTGGACATTTGGCCCACAGCTGTGCTGTTTAAGAAACTTGTAGACCTTTTGGACAGAACCTACATTGGGAAGGGGTGGGATTTAGAGCCAACAGCCACACCCCTACACCCACCCCCCACCTCAGTCCAGTTCCCCTCCCTTGAACCAGTTGCCTTACCCATTTACTGTCTGGTCTTTTATGCCTTGATGGCCTACCCATTTCCAAACCATACACCCTTCTCCCATTAAGTTGTTTCTGTTAGGTAGTCTGTTGTTTAAAAAAAAAAAAAAAAGTTAACATATTTGTACCTGTCTATAATGGCTGCTATGCATCCCCTCTACCTTGGTTACCTGATGGACCAGATGACTGGAAAGTATTATGTTTAATGCTAAAATCACGCAAAATACCACTGTTAGTAATTAAGCATTAACTCTTCTAGAAATAATTTATCTAACATTCAGAGGTGACTTGAACCAGGTATTATGGTGACTATTTTATTTAAATGGTCAGTATCTGGGAATGTTAGAGGGAACAGGAAGGCTACATGATCTACCACAAAACCTGAAAGATCCTGGGACCTAGGTGTAGAGAGCTGAGTCATCGTGACTGCACGTTAAGATGGCACCGAGCGCTCTCTTGCCATAAATATAAACAATTCCTCTCTTGCCATAAACTATTCCCTATTTGGCTTGGCCTTGAATTGTGGCTTGCTACTGTGTACGTGGACCTATGAGCAGAACCTACATGGTTTATTTTGGTTTAGAAGCCCTGAGAGTCTTTAGCTATTGAGTGGGATGCCCCTGGGGTAGAAGCTTCTGTAAAGGCCTGAATAAACTGTGGAAGGAAGAAGCCTGATTGTCGTGCCTTCCTTGCTGGTGAGGTTGTGTGCGAGAACTGGTGCTGAAACCTGGGATAAACAGCTACACGCACCACAGGCTCCAGAACCTTCTCACAGTCAGGGGGTCGACCGGAAAAGTCCCAGGTACAGTATAGTGGGACCCGAGGTAAAGCGGAAAAAGAAAAAGGAGAAATAGTCCCTGGTACAGTGGGACCCGAGGTAAAGCGGAAAAAGAAAAAGGAGAAATAGTCCCTGGTACAGTGGGACCCGAGGTAAAGCAGACAAAGAACAAAGAAAAAAAGAAAAAAAAAAAAGAAAAGGTAAAAAGGAACAGAAAAAAAAAGTTGCTCCTATCCAGGGATAAGGGGGAAAGCCACTGACGAGTGAGCTGAACTCAAAGACTCCACGGATGCGTGGAGTGAAAGTGAAATGAAACTGGGGCTGTTTGGTAGAGGCTCTGGAAAAATTTTAAAGGGGTATGTGAGGATGGGTCAGTCTCCCTCACACCCAATTTTTTTTGGCTCTCCAAGAGCTGCTTCTTTCAAAGGATTTAAAAATAAAGAAAAGCATTCTGGGAAGGTTTATGGAGGAGTGCGACATGGTCGCACCATGGTTTGTGGTTTCTGACAGTCTTACGATTCCCTCATGGGAAAAACTAGGGAGGGATCTGTATTTTGCCCAAGAGCAAGGGACGCTGAAGGCAGGGGTCAGGCCAGTCTGGAAATTGATTTGCAGTTGCCTCGGAGATCAGCGGTGCAGTGAGGAAATTGAGAGTGGGCAGGTGGCCCTAGAGCAGCTGCAGGAAGAAAGATCAGAGGGAACTGCTAGTGAGCGAGGCTCCTGGAAGGGAAAGGGTTTGTATCCTGACCTCACAGATCTGGAATCCTCAGAGTCCAGTTCCGAGGAGCCTGAGGACAAGTTGCAGGGACTCTTGAAGGCTGTTAGGAGGACTAAGATAAAGGACAGGAAGAATAGAGGGAAGGAAAAGACCTTGGGTGTGGAGTGTGCTGCTTGCCTCGGGCATGCAAGCCTGCAGCTCTACCCACATACTCGGATAGTGGCAGGGACAGCAGCCTTAGCCACTCCTTTGCCCTGGGGGCATGGAAGGCAGTTAGATCAGAGCTTCCTCTCGCTTGTCCAGTGTTCCAGGATCCCCAAGGGAACCACTATGAGGAACCCCTAGATTTCAAGGTGATTAAATCTCTGGCAGAATCAGTTAGAACGTATGGCGTTACTGCCTTGTTCACTTTGGCTCAGGTGGAAGCCTTAAACAGGAACTGCATGACGCCAAGTGACTGGGGCGGGCTCACTTGCACTTATTTGAGACCAGGTCAGTATTTAGATTAGCGGGCCTTTTTGATTGAGTTCACAAGCAAAGAAGCCACGGCCAATCAAGCGGCAGGTAATCCTGCCTGGAATAGAGATATGTTGTTCGGACTGGGACACTTTGCCAATCAACAAACAGGGTATCTGGTCCAAGTTTATGAGCAAATTAATAAAATTTGCATTAAAGCATGTAAAGCCCTACCTAATAAAGGAGAGGTCCGAGGCAGCCTTACTAAGATTCTGCAAGGCCCTACTGTACCATTCTCGGACTTTGTGGCTCGGATGATCTAGGCAGCAGGCAGGATTTTTGGGGATCCTGATAGCGCTATGCCCTTGATTAAGCAGCTCGTTTATGAGCAGTATATCAAAGAGTGCCGAGCTGCCATTACCCTGTACAAGCACAGGGGACTGAAAGTCTGGATGAAGGTGTGTCAGGAGCTAGGGGGACCACTGACCAATGCTGGTCTAGCAGCTGCGGTCATCCAGCTTGCTCAGAATAGAAGAAGGATTCAGGGCAATAGCAGCACCTGCTTCCAGTGTGGCACGATGGGGCACCTGAAACGAGATTGCCCAGAACAAAGAAGTAGGGCAGGGCCAGCAGGACCATGCCCATTGCAGCCTGGGATGTGTTCAAGGTGCCAGAAAGGAAGGCACTGGGCCATGTCGCTCTATGAAGGACATTAGAGGGCAGCCTTTAACTTCAGAACAGATAGGGACCCGGCCAAAAAATGAGCTGCGGGGCCCCCACACCCAGGGCCCATGAATATATGGGACAATAGAAGAACAGAGCACAGGCCAGAATCAGGAACAGTGGCCGACACTTCAGCATCCCAAGGACCACGGAGAGCCACTGCCGGCTTGGCAGGACTGGACCTCCGTGCCACCACCAGACTCATTTTTAACACCCCAGATGGGGGTACAGGTGGTGGACTCAGACTTCAAAGGACCCCTAGAACCAGGCACTGTGGGCCTGTTAGTAAGGAGATCATCCACCACCCTGAGGGGCCTGCGAGTTCATCCAGGAGTTGTTGACTCAGACTATACTGGGACAGTTAAGATCATGGTCAAGTCTCCAATGGGAATTACAGCCATCTCCCTGGGTGATAGAATTGCTCAGTTGTTGCTCTTGCCCAGTCTTCATGACCAATTTGCTTCCACACTGGTTGAGAGAGGGGAGAAAGGTTTTGGATCCACAGGCACTGATTTGACCTTTTTATCTATTGAATTAGACCAAAGGCCAGTCCTAGAACTTACTATAGACAGTAAGAAGATTTTAGGATTACTTGACACAGGAGCAGATAAGAGCATTATTGCTAAGAAGGACTGGCCATCAGGATGGCCAACACAGGCCTCTGCCCAGACCCTACAGGGGCTGGGCTATGCACAAGACCCACACATGAGTGCAAGACAATTGAGCTGGTCTGACAAAGAAGGGCACTCAGGGTTGATCCAACCTTATGTACTGGAGCTCCCTGTTTCATTATGGGGCCAAGATTTGTTGAAGGACATGGGGTTTACATTGAGCAATGAGTACTCCCCAGCCTCATCCCATATGATTAGGGAGATGGGGTATCATCCCAATTATGGCCTCGGGAAGTACTTGCAGGGTAGGAGAGAACCAGTACCTGCTCAACCAAGGAAGCCCAGACAGGGACTGAGTTTTCCCTAGGGGCCACTGAGGATGGAATTCCCATCACTTGGAAAATTAAGGAACCTGTATGGGTCCCTCAGTGGCTCCTCACTTTGGAAAAATTACAAGCAGTTAAAGAGTTAGTTCAAAAACAATTGAGCTTGGGACATATTAAGCCATCAGTGTCTCCGTGGAATATGCCAATTTTTGTTATTAAGAAAAAAATCTGGGAAATGGCGCTTGTTGCATGATTTGAGAGCTATTAATAATCAGATGCAGATTATGGGCCCTGTACAATGGGGTCTCCCATTATTGACTGCCCTGCCATCACAATGGCATATTATAGCTGTAGATATAAAAGATTGTTTCTTTTCTATTCTCCTGTATAGTCCAGATATTGAAAGATTCACTTTTACTGTTCCTTCCCATAATCATGAGGAATCTGACCTAAGATATGAATGAGTGGTGCTACCTCAAGGAATGGCTAATAGTCCTATCATATGTCAGTTATTTGTGGGACAAGCCTTGGAGCCTTTCTGAAAAGCCTTTCCTTTGATTAGATGTTTGCACTACATGGATGATGTTCTTTTGGCAGGAAAAGGAGAGGAGGAAACAAAAGAGGCATATGCTCTGCTAGTCAAAAGGTTGGAGGCACGAGGCCTGTTCATTGCCCCCAAAAAGGTGCAGATGAAGTCCACAGGGGAATATTTAGGAGCGAGAATTATGCCAACAGATGTTAAGCCACAAAAGGTGGAGATTAGAAAGGATGGATTGAAAACTTTAAATGATTATCAGAAGCTGCTGGGAGATATTAATTGGATTAGAAGTTTTCTTAAGATTGCCAGTTATGAGTTAAAACCTTTATATGAGATTTTGAGAGGAGAGTCTGCCTTGGACTCCCCGCAGGTAATGACCTTGGAAGCCAGAAAAGCGTTGCAATTAGTTGAATGGAGACTACAGGAAGCCTGCTTGAATAGAGTTGAAGAAGGGAAGGAATTTGTCTTATGTATTCTACCTACCTTTAGGGAACCCACAGGGGTATTATGGCAACAAGGATCTCTACTGTGGGTGTATCCAAGAGTATCACCAAGCAAAAACATTGTACACTATCCTACTGCTGTTGCTGAGCTGGCCCACAATGGCCTCCAGCAATCCATGCAATATTTTGGGTGCATGCCAGATGCACTCATTATACCCTACACAACAGTGCATGTTAACACCCTATGTGCCACCATTGATGAATGGGCAATTTTGCCCTGTACTTTTGCTGGGAAGATAGATAATCACTATCCTCTACACTCTCTCATGACATTTTTTAAAGAACACCCTGTGATTTTTTTCTAAAGTTACTGCTGCTGATCCAGTGGTAGGAGCTGTCAATGTCTTTACTGATGGCTCCAAAACAGGGGTAGGCACCTATATGGTGCAGGGACAGCAACCAGTTCAATGTCAGTTTACCCCTGGTGCTCCTCAAATAGTAGAGCTCCAAATTGTGTGTGAAGTGTTTAAGACCTACCACTTTGCCTTTAATCTAATATCTGATTCAGCTTATGTTGTTAATGCCTTAAAGATACTTGAAGTGGCGGGGCCAATAAAACTATCCAGCAAAGTTGCGGCCCTGTTTGGCCTGTTACAAGATTTGATCCTACACAGGACAGAGAGATTTTATTCCCAGCACATTCTTGCGCATACTGGTCTTCCTGGTCCCCTCAGCAAAGGCAATGCAGAGGTGGACCTATGTACCAGGTAGAATTGGATATTCCTTGCCACATCTACAGTTAAAGCTCAGGAATTTCATCAATTGTATCATGTGAATGCTAAGACCTTACAACAAAAATTTCAGATATCCAGAGCTGAGGCGCATCAAATAGACTTAGGATGCCCTCAGTGCGTAGTGTTTCATCACCTGCCTTCCTTGGGTGTCAACCCTAGGAGGATATCGCCACTGAAGATATGGCAGATGGATGTCACCCATATTCCTGAGTTTGGCTCGCTAAAGTATGTACATGTTTCAGTTGATACTTGCTCTGGCATTTTACACACCACTGCCATGTCAGGAGAGAAAGGGCGCAATGTCATTGCGCACTGTCTAGAGGCCTGGGCCGCATGGGGCAAGCCCCTGCAGCTTAAGACTGATAATGGGCCTGCTTATACTGGAGCACAGTTTACTGCCTTATGCAAACAAATGGATGTGCAAGTGATCCTCAGATTGCCGTATAACCCACAAGGGCAAGGCATAGCGAGCATGTTCATCACACACTAAAAGAATGCTTACAAAAACAAACAGGGGGAATAGGCCACGGGCATACCCCAAAAGAAAGGCTATCCATAGGTCTATTTACACTTAATTTTTTAAATTTGGATGTTGATGGCTGATCTGCAGTGGACAGACATCTGATTCCTGGGACCATCCATAGAGGCATGGTAAAATGGAAGGATATTCTCACAGGCCAATGGCTTGGTCCAGATCCAGTGCTTACATGGGCGAGACATTCTGTTTGTGTTTTTCCCCAGGACCGGCAAGATCCTGTGTGGGTGCTGGAGAGGCTGACCCAAAAAGTCCAAAGCAGAAAAGATGAGGCCAACAACAGTGCACAAGATGCTGATGCTGACTCTGTTGACGCTCCTGCAATGCCAACCAGGGAGGATGGAGCTGAGATGGGGGATACTGTCGGTGTTCCCGATACCCCTTCCCATATGTCATGATTCCCAACTTTTTCCACAGTTGTTTACTACTGATAAGTTCCTTGAATTACCCTATGTTCCCTATGACCCTGAGATAGCTAGTTTAGGAGAAGATAAAAATTTTACTTTAAAAGGCTCCTTGTGCTTTCAGGTTGTTTCTGATCACTCACAGCTTTCACCATGCATTTTACTCTACAATCAGACTGCAGGATGGTTTGATTTACCTGATACTAGTGATGGGGCTTGCCCTTCCACCAATGCTACCTGGATATCAGGATGGCGGCCAGCCAAATTAGGTAATGAGTCCATGACACCCCCTTGTCAGCCCAAGTGGGCTCCCTTGTTGGGAGCTGCCGCACCTTAAAGATGGCGCTGGCTCCTGTTCCCCACCTTCCTGATGGCGAATGCTTCTAGTAATAATTAACTCCATCCATGGGATGTACTGAACTGACTAGCTTGCTTCTGTGTGCGTGGCCCTATGGTGAAGGCCCACGCGGCACTAGCTGAGTGAAGGACTTGAGCTTAAAACTGGCTGCACAGATTGGGAGTAGGGGGCTACTGCAGCAGGGGCTACTACTGCAAGAAGTATCTGTAACAATAAAGGACCTGGTCAATTACCACAGAAGAATCCTGGTGTTGTGTCTTTTCCTACTGGACGGGACTAGGCACGGCACAGCTGGTGGCCCGGACAGGGAGAAGGAAAAAACTCTCCCACGAAGGATTCAGAACTGTGGTAAGCAGGGGGGCTAGCTGGACAAGTCTCACTGGGCATAGAGTGAGACCTGCGTGAAGCAGGAACTCCGCTTGTAAATAAAGGAGGATCGGGGAAGTCACGGATGTGTGACTGTAACCTGATCGGGAATCTTGGGGCTGTCTGAACTAGGATCGGGAAAATATTCAGGGAACAGAGGAGACTAAGGGACCTGGAAATGGGAGTTAGTCAATCACATCCGATCATGATAGCCTTAAAGGAATTACTAAAGACTAATGGGGTAAAAATGAAAGCACAGAATTTACAGGCATTCTTAGACACTGTAGACCATTGTGCACCTTGGTTCTTAGTGAGTGGCTCTCTTACAGGCAGCTCCTGGGAGAAACTGGGCAGGGACCTTGCTCGTGCCCAGAAAGAGGGCAGCCTCCCTCCTGGAATTATGCCAATCTGGTCGATGGTCAGGGAGTGCCTAATCAATCATGTAGGAGCAGCCAAATTAGAGCGGGGAGCTAAGGAATTAGCAAAGTTGAAGGAGGAATGGTCAGACAGAGAATCTCAAAGCCAGGAGCAAGGGGCATGCGGAGGAGGCAGTCTCTATCTGACATTGCCCTCTCTGGAGGAGCTGTGTCTCACGTCATCTGATGATGAACGACACAGAAGCAGTTCAGAGTCAGAGTCAGACCAGGAAGTCAGGCCTGCTCAGCGCGTTAAGCTGAAAAGGCACAAAGAAAGAGCAAGAGAGACACCTAGTGGAGAAGTGATACCATCAGCACCTTTCGCTCCACCTCCTTATCCCTGTGGAGCATGTGTGCCAGATTACAGTGGAGTTTGGCGTGAGGTGCAGAGAGAGTTGCGGCCGTGCCTGACACTGGCTTTCCCAGTATATGAGGATAATCAACAAAATAGGTATCATCAAATGCTAGACTTTAAAACAGTTAAATCTTTGGCTGAATCAGTGAGAACTTATGGGGTGACTGCATCATTCACATTAGCACAAGTTGAGGCGTTGACAACCTCAGCCATGGCCCCTGGTGATTGGGCAAGCCTAGCTAAAGCATGCCTGAATCCGGGACAATACCTCGACTGGAAATCATTTATGACAGAATTTGCAGGGCAGGAAGCAGCAGCAAACAGTCGGGCTGGTAATGCAGCCTGGGATCAGGACATGTTGTTAGGAACAGGAAGGTTTTCAGATGTTCGCAATCAGACAGGCTACCCACTTCAGGTGTATGAGCAGGTTAACAAAATTGCTCTCAGAGCATGGAAACTGCTCCCTAATAGAGGGGAAGTGAGTGGGAACCTCACTAAAATTATTCAGGGAGCCACAGAGCTGTTTTCAGACTTTGTAGCCAGAATGATGAAAGCAGCAGGGAGGATGTTTGGAGATGCAGAAACTGCACTGCCCCTAGTTAAACAGCTTATCTATGAACAGTGCACTAAAGAATGTCGCGCTGCCATAACTCCTTACAGGCACAGGGACATTGAAGTATGGATGAAATGCTGCCAAGAGCTGGGGGGCCCTTGTCTAATGCAGGGCTTGCTGCAGCAGTGATGCAGCTCTCTAGAGCTAAGAGAGGAGGAGACAAAGCCTTAGGGGCATGCTTCTCCTGTGGTAAGTTTGGTCACATGAAACGGGACTGCTCCCTGAGAACAGGACAGGGCACCTCTGCTATTAATTCTAACCAAAGACCCATGCCAGGGCTCTGTCCTAGATGCAAGAAAGGGCACCACTGGGCTAATGAATGCAGGTCAGTGAAGGATGCCAATGGTCAATCATTACCTCAGTCACATCCTAGCCAGCCAAAAAATGTGAGGTGGGGCCCCCATTCCCAGGGCCCTCAAATATATGGGGCAATCGAGCAGAACAGCTGCTGGACACCTGCCAACAGGAGGCCATTGTTCAATCCACCACACGGCCAAGGCGAGCCACTACAGGTGCAGCAGGGCTGGACCTCTGCGCTACCACCAGACTCATATTAACCCCTCAGATGGGGGTGCAGCTTATTGAGTCAGATTTTAAAGGACCCCTACCACCTGATACTGTAGGACTTCTGTTAGGCAGATCTTCCTCTACTTTGAAAGGCTTGAAAGTGCATCCAGGCGTAGTGGACTCAGACTATACAGGAATTATTAAAATTATGGTAGAATCCCCAAAAGGAATTTTTCCAATATCACCAGGAGACAGAATAGCACAGCTGTTAGTATTGCCCAGTTTACATGGCAAGTTTCAGGCTAACAATAAAAAGAGAGGAGAGCAGGGGTTTGGCTCTACAGGAATTGATATTGCCTGCTTGAGCCTGGACCTCGATGACAGACCCATAATGACCTTGACAGTGGATGAAAAGAGGATTGCTGGGCTGCTAGACACAGGTGCTGACAAAAGTATTATTGCAAAAAAAGATTGGCCATCAGGGTGGCCAGTTCAAATCTCCAGTCAGACTTTGCAAGAGTTAGGGTACGCACAAGCTCCTGCTGTAAGTGCTAGAGAGCTACAATGGGTTAGTGAAGGCCAGAGAGGAAAAATACAACCTTACACCTTAGAGTTTCCTATTATCCTGTGGGGAAGAGACATTTTAAAATATCTAAAATTCAAACTTACAAATGAATACTCGCCTGAGGCTCAGACAATAATGAGAAACATGGGATATGTCCCCGGAAGAGGGATAGGCAAATGCCTTCAAGGCATCACAGATCACATAGAAGCCCACCTGAAGCATGATCATAACGGGCTGGGTTTTTCCTAGGGGCCACTGGGGATAGTATTCCCATAACTTGGAAGACTGAGGAGCCAATATGGGTTCCTCAGTGACCGTTAACTCAAGAAAAATTGCAAGCAGCCTCAGAACTAGTTGCAGAGCAGTTGGCGCAAGGACATGTTAAATCATCCACCTCACCTTGGAACACACCCATCTTTGTTATAAAAAAGAAATCAGGTAAATGGAGATTGCTGCACGATTTGAGAGCCATCAATGCCCAAATGCAACTCATGGGACCAGTCCAACGTGGACTGCCAATCCTTACTACTCTACCTTCACATTGGCCCATTATTGTGTTAGATATTAAAGACTGCTTTTTCTCCATACCACTTTGCCCTCAGGATACAGAGAGATTTGCCTTCACAGTACCATCCTGCAATCATGAGCAGCCTGATCAGCGGTTTGAATGGGTCATGCTGCCTCAAGGGATGGCCAACAGCCCTACAATGTGTCAAATGTTTGTTGGGAAAGCATTAGAAAAGGTTAGGAGAGAATTTCCTTTAGTAAGATGCATCCACTATATGGATGATGTGCTGATTACAGCCAGGACTGAACAGCTAGTGCAGGAAGCTTATGTTAGGATTCAAAAAGCCTTGCAAGCTCATGGTCTATGCATTGCTCCAGAAAAAGTGCAACAGCATCAGATAGTGAACTATTTAGGTGCAAAAATTACTCCAACGGTCGTTAAGCCACAAAAAATAGAAATTAGGAAGGATGGCTTAAAGACTCTTAATGATTTTCAAAGATTGCTAGGAGATATTAATTGGATACGAGGGTATTTGAAATTGCCAAATTATGAACTTAAACCATTATATTATCTGTTGAAGGGGGATCCAGCCCTCGATTCACCTTGACAATTGAATCCAGAGGCCCATAAGGCACTGCAAATAGTGGACCGTCGTCTCTCTGAAGCACAGTTAATAAGAATAACAGAAGGCCCATTTCAATTATGTATATTGGACACTTATAGACAGCCTACTGGAGTATTGTGGCAGGACAGACCACTGCTCTGGATTCACCCTAGAGTCTCACCTAGCAAGAGTATAGAGCATTATCCCATAGCAGTTGCACTGCTTGCAGAATTGGGATTGCAACAAACTTTGCAATATTTTGGCCGCTATCCAACAACAATAGTAGTGCCTTTTACTGCAGAGCAAGTATCAGTGTTGTGTGCAGTCATAGATGAATGGGCAATTTTGAGATGCACCTTCCCAGGTAACATTGATAATCACTTCCCAGCTGACCCCCTCATGACCTTTTTCAAGTGCCACCCAGTAGTGTTTCCAAAAATTACCAGAGTTCAGCCAATTCCACAGGCAGTGAATGTATTCACAGATGGCTCCAAAACAGGTGTAGATGCATTCCTAATACAGGGTCAGCAGGTGCAATGCAGGCAATTTGAGCCTGGCACTCCACAAGTAACCGAGTTACAAATTGTGATTGAAGTGTTTAAGCAATGTCCTTTTGCCTTTAATTTACTTTCTGACTCTAGTTATGTAGTGAATGCTTTAAAGATTCTTGAAGTGGCTGGAAGAATAAAGGCCTCCAGCACCGTGGCAGCTCTATTTGAGCGGCTGCGAGAGCTTATAATAGGACGTGATTGTCCATTTTATCCCTGCCATATTAGAGCACATACAGGCTTACCTGGACCTCTAGCTGAAGGCAATGCTATAGTTGACCTTGCTACACGCCCAATGCATATGTTTCTTGTTCAGCCTACTCAGATGGCAAAGAGTTTTCATGATCAGTTTCATGTTAATGCAAAAACCCTGCAGAATAAATTTAAGCTTTCTAGAATGGAAGCCAGACAAATTGTGCTTGACTGTAGCAGTTGTGCACAGTTTCGCCCTCAACCCTCTTTTGGAGTTAACCCAAGGGGCATATTGCCTTTAAGGGTATGGCAGATGGATGTTACTCACTTTGCTGAATTTGGGACACTTAAATATGTTCATGTTTCTGTAGATACCTGCTCTGGCATTATATATGCCTCTGCCATGTCAAGTGAAAAGGGACGCCATGTCATAGCTCATTGCCTGGAAGCCTGAGCAGCTTGGGGAAAGCCTCAACAATTAAAGACTGATAATGGACCTGCATATGCAGGGCACCAGTTTGCCAGCTTTTGCAAACAGATGGAAGTTCAATTGAACCATGGGCTGCCTTATAATCCACAAGGACAGGGCATTGTGGAAAGGGCCCATCGGACACTTAAAGAATGTTTATTAAAACAAAAAGGGGGATTAGGCCACGGCCGCACCCCTAAAGAGAGACTTTCCCTTGCACTTTTTACCTTAAATTTTTTAAATTTGGATTGTCAAGGCCATTCAGCAGCCGATAGACATCTAGCTCCTCGAGAAGGAGAACAAGGCAGAGTAAAATGGAAGGACATTCTTACAGGCATATGGCATGGACCAGACCCAGTTTTGGTCTGGGTGAGAGGATCTGTTTGTGTGTTCCCACAGGATCGCCAAGATCCCATTTGGGTTCCAGAACGTCTGGTAAGAAGAGTGCAGATCCAAGAGGAACAAGATGTTGCCAGCGATGCAGTACATGATACAGATGATGCTGATTCTTCAGACTCTACACCAAGGAATGGTGAACCTGAAATGGGGAATCCTGTCGGTATTTCCGAGACCGATGCCAGTTCGCCATGATGCTAGAGTGTTCCCCCGATTGTTTAGTGCCAATAGAAGCTTTGGAATTCCCTATTTACCCTTGGATAGTGAGATGCCTCTGATAGCTGAAAATAGATCTTTTTATTTAGAAGGATGTTTATGTTTTCAGATAGTGAAGAATAGGTCAAATCTTTCTCCATGCATCCTGCTGTATAATCAAACTACAGGATGGTTTGACTTGCCTAAAAATTCTGGTGGACCTTGTCGCACTGCTAAGGCCACTTGGCTCTCTGGATGGTGGCCAGCTAAAGGGATGGAACAGATACCTCCCCCTCAACCAGAATGGGCTCCTTATTGCCAGGGAACAAATTGGGGAGAATTCTGGCCATGGACTGGATGTCAGTCCCATGCTGTGGTTTGGGCTGACAGAGCAGGATATTTTTCATTTTCTCCAGGAGTCTCCATGGCGTTTAACACAACTAATGTGGGTCAAAATTATACTAATCAAAATCCCTCTCAAGCTCATGTTTCTAATCCCTTTGATAATTGGCTACTGTGTGGACTTAATGGTAGTTGTTTGAATGCAGAACCCCTAGCCATGATCGCTGGAGGAGCTCATGGGGTTAGTAAGTATACATGGACTACTTCCCAGCCTTGGGGTAACTGGGATGCAAAAGGTCCTACCCTGGGTTCCAAAGTGCCCTGTAAGGGCCAGGAGGTCAAGTCGTTGAGAAATTTTAGTATTGAGTCCACCCCAGTGTGTGTTTTCCCTCCTTTTATATTTGTGGTGAGTAATTTGGAACCTAAGCAATGTTCTAATAATACTTGTGCTTATGCTCAATGTTGGGATGCTACTAAATTTACATATGCCATAATCACCCATTTGCCTCGTTGGGTACCTGTGCCTGTTGATGCTCCAAATGCTATAATTCATTTTAGACCTAAGAGAGATTTTGGAATTACTGTGGCTGTTGTGACAGCCATTTCCCTGGCGGCGGTGGGGGCTGCTGCTGCTGCTGTAGCAATGAGCCGTACTGTGCAAACTGCCCAAGTGCTTAATGAGCTTTCAAGCGATGCTGCTCAAGCATTGGACGTACAGCAAGGCATTGATGCCCAAATAAAAGGAGGCCTCATGGTAGTGAACCAGAGGATTGATTTGGTCCAAGAACAGATTGATGTTCTTTGGCAACTTGTGCAGCTTGGATGTGAATGGAAATATTCAGGACTATGTGTGACTAGTATCCAGTATGAGGATTTCACCCATGCAGCATATTTGTCTAAACAACTATCCAGTTATCTTACAGGTAATTGGACCGGAAAGGTCGAGATGCTGATTGAGGACCTAAGAATGGCCATTGTGGCGATGAACTCCACAAGGATGGATGCCGGACTAGCTGAAGGGCTGACTTCATGGTTCGCTGCCGCCATGGATCCTCTGAAAGAGTGGGTGGGAATAGGTGCAGCCGGTGGACTCATAGTTCTAATACTCCTGCTATGCTTGTGGTGCATTTGCCATATTAGGGTTTCACAAAGACAGAGCACGGCGATGTTGATTCAAGCTTTCTCAGCCTTAGAAGCTGGCCAATCTCCTCAAGTGTGGCTTGCCGCCTTGAGAACTAAATGATTTGCTCCCTACAGCAGAGATGCAGGTTGCGACACTAAGTCGTGCAGTCAAACTACCTAGCTATGTTTTTAGGAGTCTGAGAGGAGCACGTCCATTTGCATGTGGGTATTGCCCTAAACCTCCCACCTCTGCAAAAACTAGGGTATGGACGGGTCCTGGGATGTCTAGGGGGACGCCTCAATGATACTCTTAGGATTATGTTCCAATTGCACAGCAGAGAATGGACCACTGCCCTACCTGTGTCTTATTAAAACAAAAAGGGGGAGCTGTTGGGAGCTGTCGCACCTTAAAGATGACGCTGGCTCCTGTTCCCCGCCTTCCTGATAGCGAATGCTTCTAGTAATAATTAACTCCATCCATGGGATGTGCTGAATTGACTAGCTTGCTTCTGTGTGCGTGGCCCTATGGTGAAGGCCCATGCAGCATTAGCTGAGTGAAGGACTTGAGCTTAAAACTGGCTGCACAGGTTGGGAGCAGGGGGCTACTGCAGCAGGGGCTACTACTGCAAGAAGTATCTGTAACAATAAAGGACCTGGTCAATTACCACAGAAGAATCCTGGTGTTGTGTCTTTTCCTGCTAGACGGGACTAGGCGTGGCACACTCCCTATTGTTGGAGAATGAATTGGGGACAAATTTGGCCTTGGACCGGCTGCCAGTCTCATACAGTAGGCTGGGCAGATGAGGAATATTATTTTACCTTTTCTCCTAGGATTGGTACCCTATTTAATCAAAGCTTTGCAGGCAATAACTTTACCGATCAGGATCCTAGACAAGCATATGTTTCCAATCCCTTTGATAATTGGCTACTGTGTGGCATTAATGGAAGCTGCATAAACTTGGAACCCATGGTAATGCTAGCTAGAGGTATGCATGGCCTTAGTAATTTTACTTGGAGCAGCTCCCAACCCTGGGGAAGTTTTTCAAACAAGGCTACGACAAATAGTAACTCTAACACTCATATCTCCTGTGTAAGAAGGGGTGTGACACCACAGAAGAATGTCTCCTATGCACCTACACTTGTTTGTGTCTATCCTCCCTTTATGTTTGTTGTCAGCAAAAGCATTCCATCCTACTGTACCAATGAGACCTGCTTTTATGCTCAATGCTAGAATGCCACCAAGTATGAGTATGCTATTGTTACATGCATGCTGCGCTGGATGCCCGTTCCAGTGCAAAGTCCCAATGCCATGAGTATATTTAGGGCCAAGAGGGATTTTGGCATTACTGCAGCTATTGTTACAGCTATTTCCTTGACAACCATTGCAGCCACTATGGCTGCCATTGCCATGAGTCATATGGTACAAACAGTTCAGACACTTAACAACCTGTGTGCCAGTGTGGCTCATGCCCTGGATGTGCAAAGGAGCACTTCAGCTCAACTTAAAGGTGGCTTAATGCTAATTAATCAGAGATTTGACCTAGTACAAGAGGAGGTTGATATTCTCTGGCAGATTGCCCAATTAGGCTGTGAGTGGAGGTCTCAGGCCTTGTGTGTGACCTCTATTCAGTATAGAAATTTCTCACAAGCTGCCAATTTGTCTAAAAAGTTGTCTAGTTACCTTACAGGAAACTGGTCTGAAGATTTTGAGGCGACCATGGAGAAACTGCGAGTTGCGATAGCAGCTGTTAATTTGACTCGAATTAACCCTGGGATTGCTGAAGGACTAGCAGCCTAGATGTCCACCGCCCTCAACCATTTGAAGGATTGGGTGGGAATGGGTGCTCTGGCTAGCTTGATGGTGCTGATATTCCTAATTTGCCTGTGGTGTATCTGCCAGATGAGGTTCACACAGCGTAGGAGCATGGCCCTGATAGTCCAAGCCTTTACTGCTTTAGAGGAAGGCCAGCCCCCTAAAGTGTGGCTTGCTGCACTGAAGGATTAATTTTTTTGGTGCAGGCTGTGAGGCTAAGCATTATACATGATGCTGCCCACATGGGCTTCATGAAGAGCATGCCTGATTGCATACAGGTTGACACCCACAGTCCTGTCCCCATAGAAAAGGGTGTCGGACAAGTCCCATCCCATCTGGGTGGATGACATCCAGATAAGGAACGGTACAAGTCCCTCTTGCACATTGGTGATCAGACCCCTGTTCTTGCCCATTGCTTTGTATAAGAAAACAGGGGGAGCTGTAGAGAGCTGAGTCATCATGACTGTGCCTTAAGATGGCACTGAGCACTCTCTTGCCATAAATATAAACAATTCCTCTCTTGCCATAAACTATTCCTTATTTGGCTTGGCCTTGAATTGTGTCTTGCTACCGTGTACATGGACCTATGAGCAGAACCTACATGGCTTATTTTGGTTTAGAAGCCCTGAGAGTTTTTAGCTACTGAGTGGGGTCCTCCCACCCCCAGGGTAGAAGCTTCTTTAAAGGCCCGAATAAACTGTGGGAGGAAGAAGCCTGATTGTCGTGCCTTCCTTGCTGGCGAGGATGCACGCGAGACCTAGGGATGAAGCCAATATACCTTTTTGCTGTGGCTACCCTAGGAATGTTTGCTGAGACTTTTTTCCAGCCCAGGTCACAAACCACAGTCAGTCCTCTTGAGAGGGCTGGGGCTCTGGTTAAACATGAAGATTTGTCTCTTGGGCTCAATGTAATACCTCACTGCCCGCCCCCCCTCCCCGACCTGTAGAGAGTTAGAGGAACCACCTTTAAGACATTCCTAATAACTTGAGGATCTCCCAGAGCTAGATCTCTAAATCTGGCTAGCCTCTAACTCACAAAAAACTATCTGCCTGCTTTTTCTGCCTGAGTGCTAGGGTTAAAGGCATGTGCTACCCCTGCCTGGCTGGATCTACAGTTTTGTTTCCTCATTTTGATTTTTCCATTTGTTTATTTCCATTGTTTTGTCTTTGCCTGGCCCCTGTGTCTAGAACTCTGGCCAGCACACACTAAGTGCTGAGTGTGATGACTAGGTAAATAGGTATGCTGGGCTCCCAGCACGATTGTTATTTCTTCTTTATTGCTCGCCTATGGGGACAGGGATTATTTTCTCCCCAGCCTGGTTTTCCAGCACCCACCAGGACTTATCCTTGTGCTAGGTACAATAATCTGAATGATTGCAAGAAATGATGATGGGGCATGTTCCAAGTCTTTCCATTGGGGAGCCCAAGTCAGCTGCCAATTGCTTTGGGAATTTCATTTTTGATTTCTGAAACCCCAGATCCTTTCTAGCATCTGAGCATAAGTTACAACCACAGCTGTCATGTGAGATGCTCCACCTGACTACAGATGTGGGGCATCTGTAGGGGAGGAGCCCTTCCATTCTCAGAGGTGGTGACAACATGATGATACTTGCTTTATTCATGGCATTTCTTCCCTTACTTATCTCCCAATGCTTGCTAGATCACCACTTCCAAAAGAAACAAGCTGATGGGCTGGAAAGATGGCCTGATGGTTAAGAGCACTGATTTCCAGAGGACCAAGGTTCAATTCCCAGCACCCAAATAGTGGCTCACAACTCTCTATAACTACTTCCAGGGTATCCAGTGCTCATACAGACATACACCAGGCAAGACATCAATGCAAATAAAGTAAAAATAAACATTAAAGAAAGAGAGAGACAAGCTGTTGATCTGAGGATATGGCTCAGTTGGTAGAATGCCTGTCTGGTATGAATGAGGAGGCCCTGGGTCCAACCCCTTTGACCAAATGAACTAGTCATGGTGCCTCACATCTATGATTCTGGTACTCAGGAGGATGCTGTTGAGGGCTGTCTTCAGTTCCATAGAGAGTTTGAGGCTGGCATAGACTACACAGACCCTGTGGAAGAAAGAGAAGAGAGAACGGAAAGAAAACAGAAATGAAAGGGAAAGAGACTGTGCTTACATTTTACCTCCAGATCTGCCTCTGGACGAGGGGTCCCAAACTAAGATTGCCAGTGTTCTCATCTTCAGAGGATGACAACCTCATGAAGAAGGATGGTGTATTCCCCCAGCATTTCATGTAGGAACTTTCCATGCTGTAGAAAAGTGGACTGCATGAACACACTGTCAGCCAGTTTCACCAGTAGATGCCACTTATCCACAACTCTCTTATCTTGCACCTTGCTCTCCTTTTGGAAATGTTTACAGTCATATGGAAAAGTATAGTTTATATATAGTTTAGGAGTCTAAAGTTTTCAAAATAAAACAATATGCATTTAAAAAAATACAAATGCTAGAGAAATAGCTCTATCAGAAAAGTGTTTGCTGCACAAGTGCAAGGACCTGGGTTCGGTCCCTAGAAATGCCACTGGAAAAGTCTGACATGGTGGTGTGCACTTGTAACTCAGCACTGATAAGGCAGAGACAGGCAGATCTCTGGAGCTCACAGGCCTATCGGCCTAGCTTAAGAAACGAGGTCCAAGCCAATGAGAGATCCTGTTCCAAAAAGCAAGGTGTATGGCTCCTGAGAACCACACCTGATTTTGTCCTCTGACCTCCACAAACACCTATACAAGTTTGTGTGCATGTTCCCCTGAACAGTTGAAGAGTGTTGTTACCATAAAATGTCACTCGTTAAACATTCATCATGTGTCTTCAGGAACAAGGACGATTCTTGGGCCAGTGAGATGGTTCAGTGGATAAAGGTGTTTGCCACCAAATTCACCTGGCAATATGCATTTGATTCCTGGGACACACCATAAAATTTTAAATAAGTAGCATTCCCCTATGTTCCACAGATCCCTTGATCACGTCTAAGGGAATTGATCTTGATATAATTCTGTCTCCCTAGCTGTTCCTATGATGTCTCTGTGGTCCCTTCCTCACATTACCAAGTATAACATCTTTGGACATAGTGAACATCATTAAATTTGGACCAAACTGAACAGAACAGAATGATTACCCTAAGTGCTACACCTCTGCTTGAGGGACAGATTCCCCACATCCTCAGTATGGCTGAACTTCTTAGGGCAAGACTTCTTGACTCCTGCTTAAAGTAGCTGAAGGTTCTGAGCTTGTCCCTCAACCCAGCATCCCTATCCCTACCCAGTCAAATGGCCCACTGTTGGGAGGAAACCATTCCTTCCTTCTGGAAGACCAAGCTGGGAGACTGGACCTAGAGCTTCATGAACATGTCTATGAGGCAGGCAGTATTCTCCAGCACCACCTCACTCCTGATTTCTAATGGTTCTGCCATTACCAGAGACACACTTAGAATTTTGTTTTCATTGGAAGGAAAAGAATGTGAGCTCCTAGAACCCTGCTGCTCATCCCTAGTATCTAGAACCTCTTGTAACATGTGGGCCCAATAGAGAAAAGCACCCTGTTCAAGTATTAATGAGAAATTCAAGATGGTGACAGCAGAATGTGACATCAGCTATGGGGCCCTTCAAAGCACAGCCCCATTCTGTGGTGTGAATTTCACTCCCATGAAGCTGGGTCTATAGGCGTTATGTGTTGCCTAGATTCACTGTGAACCTTTTCAAGTCTAAAGCCTTACATGTAAAGAAAGGAATATTGGCAAGGACTTGAAGGTATCAAATACAATAGAAAGAATTAAAAATACAAGACTTGACCTGCTCGGTGTCTATCTCGTCAGCAGTGATACCCAACCATGTCCCCAGGATGATGCCATTAACGGTCCTCGAAAAGGCACTTGCAGCAAGCCCAGCTTCAATCTCACCTCGTGATCCCACGTTAGGTGTGAGAAGCATCTCACTGCCACAAGGCAGCTGATGGCTGACATTGTCAACTTGACAGGCTTGATTGAGAGTCAAGTAGCAGACAATCCTCTGTGCATGTCTGTGAGGAAGTTTCTATGTTCTGTTCCTAAAAATGCCCACTCTTAATATGGGCAGCACATTCCATGGTCTGGCATCCTAGGCTGAATACAAAGGAGAAATCAAGATGAGCTCAGTATCATCTGTCTCTGTTTCTTGGCTACAGATGCCATGTGACCAGCCACCTCTCACTCCCACTGCCTGTCGTGGTAGTGTCCCTTTAAACTGTGAGCCGAGGTATTAAGGTTGCTTTTTTTTAAAACTTGATATTTTGTCACAATAATAAGAAAACTAATTTAGAACTCTTCCACCAAGCCATTTTAGTTCTCTGTCACTCAAGGCAGACCACATCCTGTTTCATCCCACGGTGCTCCACCCTTCAGCTCAAACCAGCAGTGATCACTGCAGAGGCAAAGGATGGGGGGGGTAGAAGGTAGAAGTGGGGGGAGATTGTGTTTCCTTTCCCATTTTTTCTCCACACAGTTGCAATTCCCAGCAGAGGACAAGGGTTTGTAATAATGTATCATAGTTGTATAAAAGAAAGAGTGTTGGCCTGGCTTATCTACTTCCCCCTGAGGAATGAATGGAACTGTGGCCACGTTTTCAGTAACCTTTGAACTTCCCTGGGAGTGGGAAGGTACAAGAATGATACAGGGACCATGGCAGGATCAAGAGTGGATGGACCAGGGAGGCCAGAATCACCTAGTCCCAATACCTGCATGTTTGTACTGACCTGTGGTCTCTGCTTGCACATATCCAAAGGTGAAATGGCCTTCTGGGTAATATCCTAGGTGAAAATTCTCTTACAGCGTTGTTGGGCATAACAAAAGGGCTAAAGCACCAGCCTTAGGTAAGAGCCTAAATAGGTGCTTTGCTATGACTGTCATGAGGGTATGGGTGGGACATCGAGCATGAGTCTTCGGCATCCTCAGCAGGAAGAGCACAGAACAGAGATTTCAGCCACTGTGTGGAAAAAGCAAATGCAGCCACAGGCAGAGACTAGAAGCTTCTTCCTGTCAACAGGAAACCTTTCCCTTTTGGTGTGTCTGACCCACAAACAGCAGTGTTTGCTGAGAGTACAGTGCCCCGACTTTTCTTTTCCTGGGATGGAGTAAAAATAGCCCTACAGTTTATATTCACAGAAACCAGGGACTCTGCAGACCTTGAGTCCCTTCCCAGGTCAGCTCTGTTGGGACAGTATGTTAGCTTCACGGTTCAGAGGGTACTGGCGAAACCACTCCTATGAGCTTGCCTAATGCCAAGATGCAGTCTCTCAGGTCTGATGCCAGCAGTCTGCATTTCCATAAGATCTTCTGTGATTTGGGTGCACAGTGTCTAAGACCTGCTGGTTTGGAACAGAGGGTTAGCAGTGAAAATAACACGTGTAGTGTAATAGGGGACCCACCACAGGCCGACACTGACCCTCGATATGCACATCTGTAAAATGGTCATAAAAAATATAATCTGTGAGGACTGGAATTAAGTTAAAGAATCCATGTGCAGCTCTCTACACAGGATCCCCAGGAAACATGCTTGAAATGTCATCATCAAGCCAGGTGTGACAGTGCATGCTGGTAATCCCAGCATTTGAGAAGTAGGTGAATCATCTTAAATTGGAGCCCAGCCTGGGCTCCAGAGTCAGATTGTCTCAAAAGTTCAAACATAACAACATAACAAAATTATCATTATCACTTGCCAGATCATTACTCCCAGCCAAAGCCAGTGACATTATCTTTCTAGAATCCAGCTCAGAGACCTCTTTAGAGTCCTTGGGTTGAGTTTTTTCTTGTTATAGCCTGTTTTCCTTGGCTTAATAATTAGCAGAATGAGAAAACTGAGTGTGTTGGTGCGTGCCTACCATGCCAGTCAACACTACAGGGGTGAGGCAGGAGGAAGCAGGTCATCCTTACCTACACATCTAGTTGGAGGCTAGCCTCTATGTAAGACCCTGCCTCAAAGCAACATTAATAAATTATAATAGCAAATTAGAATCAGAAAGGGCTGCTGTAGAAGGCTTTTTTCTTTTAGGCCACCAATCAGCTCTCAAATCATGACATGGAAACTTAATATTAGTTATGAATACTCAGCCTTATCTTATGCTCATTTTTTACTAGCTGTTATAACTTAATCTGTTTTTCTTCATTTCCATTTTGCCTCAGGCCTTTTTACCTTTCTTTCCTTCTATATGTCCCTACTCCACCTGGATAGATGGCTGGCCCCAGACATCTCCCTCTCTTTCTCTCTCATTCTCTCTTTCTCTTCTATTCCCCTTTTTATTTTCTCTGCCCACCAGCCCCGCCTATCCATCAATTGCCTAGCTACTGGCTATTCAGCTTTTTATTAGATCAATAAGGTGCTTGAGGCAGGCAAGGTGAAACAAATGTAACACATCTTTATATAATTAAACAAATGCAGCATAAACAAATGTAGCACATCACTGACCAATATTATAATATTAGTTAAAATAATATTCTATGACAGAGTGGAGTAGGAAAGTTTGAAAATTGATAGTTTGCCTGCCGGCTCACTGCTTACCTTTGGAAACTGAGATCCAGGGCATGCTTTACATAGGATCCCAGGGCTAGGTTAGATCCAGAGCAGCAGAGTCCCTGTTCTGAAACCCTGCATAATGAGAAGACATGTGCTCAGGGCACCTCCTTGATGCTGTGCAAGCCCAGGGTAGATCTCCAGGGCAATTCCATTTCAGAGTTGAAAAAAACTCTGATCCAGTTGGAATAAAATGCAAGATGAGATCTGGTTTGCTATCTCCACTGTCCCTAGGGACTCTTCCCTTTCATTCCAGTTCTCTCTGGGAAAGCTGTCTGCAAGGAGACAAGAACATGGCATTGGCTGTTTATTTTGTGCACTAAATGATAACATAGGAGATGCTTGTATTTTAGTTCTTTATACCATACAAGCATAATCATTCTCTTTTCTTCTCCCTCTGCCCATCAAAGTTTACCTACAAAGAAGGAGGAGTGTAGGGAGCTGCGTTGTACCACGCCCTAAAGGTGGCGCTGGTTTCCGCCTTCCACCTTTCTCGATGGTGAGTGCTCTTGGGAGTAAACAACTCCTTATTGGCTGTAGGCAAGGATGGTGGCTTGCTTCTGGCACCTCGGGACCTATGGGCAATGTCCACGTGGCTTACCGGGATTGGAGGCCCAGAGGGTATTTAGCCACGAGCGGACTTCCCCCCCCCCCGGGGGGGTCATTCATTGTTCGTCTAAGAGTGAGTGAGTGGGTCGTTCGTCATATGTCTGAGAGTGAGAGTGAGTGAGTGAAAACAAGAAGATAATTAAAGGCCCGAATAAACTGCAAAGAGAAGGATCCGGTGTTGCGTGTTCCTTGCTGGCGAGGCTGCACGTGACAGAGGAGGAAGAAGAGGGAAGAAAGAAAGAAAAGAGGGAATGAAGGAAGGAAAGGAAAGAGAGAAAGAAATAAGGAAGAAAGAAAGAAAGAAAGGAGGGAAGGAAGGAAGAAAGGAAGACTGTACAGTACAAGTACAGGTATTTAACTACAACTCTGAATGGCTCACTACAGAAAGAAGGCAGCTGAGCTAGGGAAAACACTTAGGAGGCTGAGTAAGGCAGGAGGATTGTGAGTTTGTAGCCAGCCTGGGCAACATCAAAAGAACTAGAGTAAAAAGCAAAACAGAATAAAATAAGCAGACACACACTATTACAATGTAGATTATGTGAGGGAAAGAAAGAATATAATCAAAATATATTATGTGAAAAACTGAATAAAAACTATAAATAGCTGGTCATGGTGACACATACCTTTAATTCCATCACTTGGGAGGCAGAGTTAGGTGGATCTCTCTGAATTCAAGTTCCAGGACAGACAGGACTACACAGAAAACCTGCTTCAGAAAAAACAAAAAATAAAAAATAAAATGTAGATTATGTTTAAAATATGCAATCCCAGCATAGCCCTCTGTGCCAAGCACCGTGCTCACTAAGCTTAAAATGCTGCTGCATCCTGGTAATTAATGCTCACAGTCCATACCCATAGTGGTCATGAGGGTAGCTTGGGGGAAAGGCCTTTGGTATCTATTCTTAGAGACCAGAGATGGAGCTAAATATCCCACAATGCACAGGGAAGTCCCCTACAATAAAGAATTTCTCACCAAAACGACAAATTGCCAGGTTGGAAACCCTAATTATATATAAATATATATGCCTATATAATTTAAAATTTTAGCTATGCAATTTTCTTTTCCCCTCTCACACTTAATCATGGTTCTTGTTGGATAGGATGCCTTTCAGACTTCTGTAGTATGCCTTCTAGACTTTTCTGTTTCCCTTTGTGTATGCAAAGAGAGAAAGTCTAGGAGGAATATTTCAGAATATTAACACAAAATTTTAATCTCTATATTAATATTTTCAACAAAAAAGCCTGGTGTGAGGGGGAAAATGCAAGGTTCCACTAAAGCTGTACTCTTATAATCCCAGTACCTGAGAGACTGAGGCAGAGGTCAGCCTGGGGTTCTTGGTAAGTTCCAAAGTAGTCCGGACTATATAACAAGACTAAATATTTTTGTTTTGTTTACTTCTCAAGATGGAAGGAGGGAAGGAAGTGGGAGAGAAGAAAAAAAGAAAGGAAGTGATCGGTTACAACTAGAAATCAGCAGAAGAAACTAAAGCTGGATAAGGTGTTACGATCCAGCTGATGCACTTTCTACTCATTGAGGAATGGATTCCCTCATCCCAAAGTTTGGGAAAAACCAAGGCCAGAGAAGGAATGTTCCTGAGGTTTTGGGTATCTTGGAAGAACACACACACACACTAATTCCCCTGCAATGGTGATGAACCTGTAGGGTGTACACATGGCCATGATTCGAGCACCAATGGACCAGTGGCCTGATAGCTACTGGAACACTTGCCCCTCCTGCTGTTTGAGGGCTCTGCATGCTCTTTGCCCTTTTCCAGACTATAGGCACTAGAACCTGGGGCAGAGCCGTGGAACCACCTGGGTTATGGTTTCTTAAGGGGACGAGATAATCGTGGCTCAGTTTAGAACAGAGAGGCCCCAGCAGCTATGTAACAACTCTGGTCCAGGGCAAGCAAAATACAGCATCTCATAAACAGGGATCAGGAGGAATTCAGACAATGAGACTAAACCAGTGGCTCTCAGCTTCTGAGTTGAGACCTCTTTGGGGTCACTTATCAGGTATTTACAATTCATAACAGTAACAAAATTGCAGTTATGAAGAAGCAACAGTTTTTTTTTTTAATGACTGACTGGTGATCATCAAAGTGAGGAACTATATTAAATGGTCACAGTGTTAAGGTTAAGAACCACTGAACTAAACAGAAGAACACTTCTTTGTTCATCCGTAAATTCAAAGATGGGCTTTGGTGGTGAGCCTGTTAGCAAAGTGTCCTAACATAAGCACTAGACATAAGGATTCATGGGGATGAGCCTACACAAGTGCCTCCTTCACCCACCAAGCCCACCTGGCTTCCCATGATGCTCCACCCAATTATGGAAGGGGTAACTCTGGTGCCCTGCCCTCCATGTAGCCTTTGGTGGTACCATAGGCCATGGACATCACAGACCCTTACAGTGATAGGATCATGAACTCAGACATGGTCCCCAGAAGCAATCCAGGCTCAGATGTCATTATGGCCCCAGCTGGCAACACAGGCCACTTAGATTGGCATAGATCATACAGCAGTCTGTGAATATTCTTAACGTTACTGTTTCTAAATAAAGTTTTGGTGGTTTTCAGATTTATGAAATAGTCTATGGTACTTCCCCCTTCTAAGTGGAGATGAGAATCCCCTTCTTCTATACGTGGGCTGGACTTACAGTAAATACAGTGTAAAGGATCTGGCACTGTAGAATCCAGGTCAGAGCACAAAGGTGGCCTCATTCTTACATTCTTAGGTCACCTGAAGAAATCAGCTGTGTGTTTGAGGACCCTCAAGCAGCCCATGGAGAAGGCCACGTGGAGAAGAAACTGAGGCATTTTGCCAACAGCTAGGAGGTTGGCACCTAAGAAGTCTCTGCCTAGGCTTGGAAGTGATTGTGTCCCAGGTGACGTTTGATTGCAACTGAAAGAGTCATACACTGAGGTGAGTAGCTCTAGATCCCCAACCCCCAGGGAAGGTTAGGGGTGTCTCTGTGTGCTGTCTGCAACCATTATATAGCAGGAGATGACTGTTCATAATGAAGAGGTTAATCAGTGCTGATTTCTCCCAATTTCTACCCTATTTAACTTACTAAACCACCTTGGGACACCTTGAGCTTCTTTGCATAGAAGCCTTTGTTTCCTGCAGCCAGAGCTCTGGGCAGACTAGTAGGAAATGTGTGGGAGGGCTGGCACCAAGCCATCACTGACACTGCCAGGCTGTCCTTTTTCCTTGAGGTCTGGGGCTGTTTGCCTGGCAGCTTTGCTGGCAGCCTTACCTGTGTGCAGCTACCCTACACCCTGCCCACAGCTCGGGCCCTCCTTGAAGCTCAGAAAGTCCTGAACATTCAGTACTGTCTTCTCCCTCACTTTAGTTGCTATATAAGGTACCTTTCTCACCTCCATGACTAAATGTCTCATAGAAACAAGCAAACGGATGCCAAACTTTTTTTTTTTTAAGGCACAGGTTTATAGTTGTCTGCCCCACTGCACTTGGGCAGAACATCATGGTGGTGGGGTATGCAGAGATAGCTGATCACCTCATGGCAGTAAGGAAATGGGCAGCAAGGGACTGACTGGGAATCAGTTGTCACCTTCAAAGGCTTGCTGTGGGAACCTATTTTCTTCAGCAAGGCTCAATCTTCCAAATATTTTACCAATCTCCCAAAATAGCACTGGGAACTAAGCATTCAATAATGGGTAATAGTTCATATTTAAACTGTACCCACCACTGCTGGCCAACCCAACCAACCTCTCCATGTACCCTCTTCCTCAGTCTCCCAGCAACCCCTCCCCCCACTTTTGTGCCGCTCTGCATCTCCACACCCTCCTCACCTTGCCCTATCCCAGCCTTTTCTTGGAAGAATGGGTTGCTGCCCTCTTCCCAGCCAGCCCTGTACACACCCTGGGAAAGGTGTGCTTCTTCACAAGGTGGTGTTTGGCTGGGGTACAGAGGGTGCTTGTTTTAAAATGAAGGGTCGATCACCCTCTCTTTGTTTCTTCTTGTCAAGTTTGGTGGCTCTCAAATGTCACCATACCCAAGAATTTCTGACCACACCAATTGGTACAGTCTGAGTTTCAACAGTTTTGAATTTATCAACACTTGAGTTTGGGGAGTTTTGGCTTCTGTGGTTGGTTCCATTTGAATGCAATCCCTATAAGAATCCTACTACAGAAAATCATGTGGGAATACGGGTGTCCAGTTCTGAGAAGATTCTTTGAGAAATCATAGGACTGTAGTTGTCTCTGTTTCCTTCTCCTCTTTCCCTCTGTCCCCTGCCCCGTGTGTGTGTGTGTGTGTGTGTGTGTGTGTGTGTGTGTGTGTGTGTGTGTGCACACACGCGCGCGCGCGCGCGCGCATGTAGTTGATGCCTATACATATGTACTTGTGAGTGAAGGTCTGCTTACCTGGTTGACATCAGATGTCTTCCCCTATTGCTTTTAACTTTTTTTTAATCACTAACTTGTGCATCACCACTTCAGCTGGACTGTCTGGCCAGTGAGCACTGGGGATTTCCTATCTCCAGCTCCATAGTGATGGGTTACAGGCCTGCACCACTATGCAGGTTTTATGTGGGTGTTGTGAAGATGCTATGCAGTAAGCATCCTGACCCACTAGCTACCTTCCTCCCCCCAACCCCCACCCCTGCCTCTAAACCTGTAGTTCTAAACAAAATTTTTGTCACTGGCTCCTTTAATAATGTAATAGACTCTCTGGACGTTCTCACTAATAAGTCATTGTTGGGGGCTAGAGAGATGGCTTAGCAGCCGAAGAACACTGACTGCTCTTCTAGAAAACCAGGTTTTGATTCCCAGAACCCACATGACACCTCAAAGCCATCTGGAACCCTAGTATCAGTGAATTCAGTGCACTCTTCTGGCCTCCTCAGGCACCAGGCATACACAAGGAGGTACACAAACACACAGACAAAACACCCATACACATTTAAAAAAAAAATCTGTGACCATTTGAAATACCTACACAAATTTCAAGTTTAAAAACCCCCAATTCAACTTAAACCCATTTTACAGATAAGAATGACAAAGTCCTGAGAAAGTAAGCCAGTTAGCCTTTCAGTGGAGGACCTGGGACTAGAAGGGAGGTCTCCTTACTGTGACATATGGTTCCTCTCTTCTGTGGGATTGGTCCAGCCTCTGCTTAACGATGATCAGTTATAGTCCTTGCTCACAGCTCCAGCCTTCAGGGCTTCACCTAGGTCTGGACAGTAAGCAAGATCCTCTGTCTTCAGACATTTATTACTCAGAGTTCAAGTGGCAGGAACACCATGCCTCCCAGGTCCCCTGAGAGGTGACTTGGACCCTGAGATTTTAGCTGCCCCCATATGGAGATGAAAGGTAAAAATTCCAGCTGAGGCATGTCTACCTGTAGCGTCTCGATGAGGAAGTCAGCTATAGGAGGTGGGCCTTAAGGTTCCTTAGCCTGGCCTTACTTCCTGTCTGATCTCTGTTGCCAGTCCCACTATCCTGCCTTCTGCCTCCCTCCACCATGATGAATTGTGAGCCAAAACAAGACCTTTCTCCCTGAAGTTGTTCCATGTCAGGTAGATAGGTCACAGCTGGGCAGAGCCGACTCCAGAGCAACCACGGCAGTTACACCCAGGCTAATAGGAGAACAACCGCAAGGATTAACGTGTGTGTCTGGAGGGACTGTAGCACTGCTCACTAGAATTTCCAAAAGACTAAGCATGGTGTTCATACCCTTTTCCGAGAGATTTCCTCCCAGTCATTTTGCAGGCACAGTCAAGCTCTCCGAATTCTGCTTGGACCTTATTCTTAGTTTTCTTTCCTGTTGCTATGACAAATACCTTGACCAAAACCAGCTTGAGGTGGAAAGGGTTTATTTCAGCTTATACTTACAGACCATAGTCCATTGCTGAGGGAAGGAAGCCAGGGAAGAATTCTAGCAGGAACTGAAACAAAAACCATGGAGGAGCTCTGCTTACTGGCTCATACTTAACTAGCTTTCTTATCCAGCCCAGGCCCACCTGCCTAGGGATGGTGCTGCCCATAGTGAACAGGGATCTCCTACATCAGGCAAGGTAATCAAGACAATGCTTCCCACACACCAGTGCTCACACATCAGTCTGGTCATGGCAACATTCAGTTGATCTTGGGCTTTTATCCAGTTGACAATAAAGCCAGGACAGACCTTTTATGAGCTTTAGAATCTAGCATGAAAAGATTCTGTGTTTAATAAATTAAAGAAAGCTGGAGAGGGAAGGATTCAAGTCCTTGTTCTACTTTATATTAAAGAAAGCTGGAGACATCAGATTCAAGTCCTTGTTCTACTTTATAGATATGTCCCTGGTTAGGCTGGAATCCAGGTTCCAGTGGGAGGCAGTGCACTGGCAATGGTGCTAATCTGGGATGAGGCTGTGCCACCATCTGTCTGAGCCTCAGTTCTGACAAGCAGAAATGGGACAGGGGTTTACTCTATAAGGGACAGTTGTGTTTAAAACTATGTTCATTTGTGACTAATATCAAAGTGACTTTCAGAATAATATAAATGAACATAAAAAGTACATAGCCTAGGGCTGGAAGGATAGCTCAGAGGCTAAAACCACTGTCTGCTCTTCCAGGGGACCTGGGTTCAATTTCCAGCACCCACATGGCAGCTTACAACTGTCTGTAACTCCAGTTCTAAAGGATCTGAGACACTCACACAAATATACATGTAGGCAAACACCAAACATTAAAATAATTATTTTTTAAAAGTATATATTATAATGCCAAGTACATAGGAAGTATTTCACAAATGTTATCCCTGTCATTTAGACCCCACTGGCCAGTGCCTGGTGCTATGCTGAACATTGACGGTGTCACAGTGATGGAAACAGACACAACTGCCTGCCTTTTGTGGCTTAGCTGGTCTTTTCAGCATGACACTCAGCATCTCAAAGTTACACATGTGCTATGTTAACTCCACAGATTCCTGGCTAGGCTTCAAATGGCTTTCCCCAGGTAACAAACCATGCCCCTAGTGTATTGATACCACTCACAGCTGTTTCCTCTTTGGATCCTGGTTTTGTAAGTGATTGATTTGGGTTCTTGGGTCTTGGTTGGGCTTGGCTGGTATGTGTCTGCTTCCCCATGGTTAGGTGATGCTGGTTTGTAATCATCTTGGTTGGACTGAATGGGACTTCTATCCAGATGGCTTCCCGTCACTCAACAGGCCAGCCTAGATGCTGGGCTCTGACTCCCATGCTGCCACACATACCCTGTCCATTAATGGACATGAGTCATAAGGTCAGTGGTGATTCAGGGATTAGGAAATACCTTTGTCTCTTGATGGAAGGAGTTCCGTTGTAGCCACAGTATGTTACAGGGAAGAGAAAAGAGGCTGGGGGCTGCATCCCAGAGGCATAGTTGCCAGGGAATGAGTCCACCCTAGAAACTTGTCCAGGCTGTTTTCTGGTTAGTAATGGCCAGTAGAGAATTTGCTGTAGTCTGTTTTTCCTCCCACTGTGTGAGTCTCAGGATCAATTCCAGTGTCAGGCTTGGCAGCAAGAGCTTTTGCCTGCTAAGCCATCTCTCCAACTCTTTTTTTTAAAAAAGTTTTTACATGTATTTTATTTTACACGTAGTGTTTTGCCTGCATCTATGTCTGTATGTGGGATTCCCTTGGAATTTAGACATGTGGGTGCTGGGAATTGGACCTGAGCTCTCTGGAAGAGCAGATAGTGCCCTTGACCACTGAGCTGTCTTTCCAGCCCTGCCCTCTAGTTTTGAGACAAGGCCTGCTGTAATTCAGGCTACACCACTCCTGATCTTCCCACCTTTGCCTCCCAGGTACTAAGAGGTATGAGCCATCACACCAGGCATTTGGATATCTTAATTTTGGTAGTTGTTTTCTACTTATCTGAAATTTCTCTAATTTCTACTAAAAACCTAATTTGCTTTAGCAATCAGTTTTTTTAAAAGAGTAATAAAAAAAAAAAAAACCCTGCAATGGATTCTAATTGCTTCAACAAATGTCTGTTATTTGACACATTGTTAATGGCATTTGATGGAATTGGGGCCTTCTCTTTTTTCTCCGTAATTGTCCTGGGGCACTAATTTGCACACTAAGGTCTTGAACTCCTCATTTTGAGTTTATAAACTGTATTAATTAGTGTAAACTTCTTCCATTTGCATCCCATCTCTCCATTCACTAGTTGCAAAGCTCAAAGCTTTCTCAAATGATGTACCGAGGGGCAGTGACTCTGGCTTCTTTCTGCAGAGCTGTGATTTAATGTCTTGCTCTAGGCTCCTGGCAGAGGTCAAAATGCAGAGCTATCAAGGACTGCTTCCGCACCCCTATAAAACAACAGCTGAAGGTGGCATCTGTTTCCTGGTCTGTGGTCCTTTCTAAGTTCAGTTTCCATGGTGCCTGAGTGCACTTCCTGTCAGGAGACTGACTGTGGTACAGGGTCATTTCTCTTTATTCCTTCTTGCCTCTGCTGCCCAGAAGCTAAGCTTGCATTCTGTGCATGTGCCTTCTTATAATCAGTGTTTCAGTCACTTTCCTTGACACTGTGATCAGATGCCTGACAAGAAGTAAGTTGAGGGAGAAAGGTCAGTGTGGCTTGCAGTTTGACCATACAGTCTGTCCTGGCAGGATGTCATGGCATCAGGAGAAAGAGATTGCTGGTCAGGTGGCATCCAAAGTCAGGAAACAAAGAGATGGATGTTATATGTTCAGCTCCCTTTCTTCTTTTTATTCAGGAAAGGACCCAAGCCCAGAGAGTGTGCCACTTACATTCAGGATGAACTGTCCCTTCTCAATTAAACCTTTCTTAGAAACACCTTCAAAGACACACTAGAGGTATGATTCTATAATGATTCTAAATCTCACTGAGTTAACAATAAAAATTAACTATCACACTAAACATTCTTTATCTTGTTAAACAATGCTCTCTTCTATCTTGCTAAAGCCATAAACTCAGACAACATTCTAGAATGTTCTATCTCCTCACATTTACCAAATGGAGGAGTTTAGGACATACTGTCTCAGAATATGAGGCCTTGGTATGCTACATACCTTGCACTAGGCATTTGAAGATGTAGACACAGGCAGGGGCTTTACTTGGCTTCCCCTACTCTCTCCTAGAAAGGATTCCAAAAGGAACTCAGTTTCCACAAATCTCCCCTAGGAACTTCACAACACAGAGGCATTCACTTGATCAAGGGTAGCGTGGTGTGAATAAGAATGGCCTTCATAGGCTCATATGCTTGAATACTTGGTCTGAAGTTGGTAAAACTGTTTGGGAAGGATTAGAAGCTGTGGCCTTATTGGGAGAGGTGTGGCCTTGTTGGAGGAGGTGTGGCTTTCTTGAATGAAGTATGGCATTGGGGTCAGGTTTGACATTTCAAGAGACTATGACCCTCTGAAACCAGAAGCCCAATTAAACACTTTCTTTTATAAGTTGCCTTGGTTGTGGTATTTTGTCACAGCGATAGAAAAGTGACTAAAACAACAGGAGAGGAGCCTAGAGTCATTACCTTACCCAGGTTTTGTCACAGCTGTCACCTTCTAGTTCATGACCTCACTCAACTATTTTTAGAAATCAGTTCCCCCTAAGGTGCTCACCTCCTTTCCTAACCATAGGGAATGATGCATAAGAGCCCTCAGGTGAGCTCAATGGATAAAATAGTTGATTTGCAAATATGGGGTCTGAGTCTAATCCCCAGAATCTATGAAATCTGGTTGTGGTGGCAAATATTTGTAATTCAAGGGCTGGAGTTGTGAGAGTTGAAGACAGGAGGATCCCTGGGACTCACTGGCCAGCCAGCCTAGTTTAATTTCCAGGCCAAATTAGAGACCCTGTCTAAAAGGCCAAGATGGATAGCTCTTGAGGAACGGCACCTATGGTTGACCTCTGGCCCCTACACAAGCACATGCATGCACCAGTGCACACGTGAAGACACGCACAGTATACATAGGAACTGAGAAGGGCCTTATTAATAAGAACATATTGGCAGCAAAGCTCTGGAGGAGTTGAGGGTTGGCCACTCAGGTATCAGGATAAAAAAAAAAAAAACAGGGAATGAGGACAGCTAGCCAAAGATCCTGAGTAAGACTGAACTTGTGGGATTGGAGCCACCCAGCTGGGATAGTGTGCCAGGAGCAGCAGGAGAAGCAGTGCAGCAAGATGGAAGAACTTGTTCATTGGGTCAGTGCATGGGTCTTTTAATTTTTTTTCTGTGCTGATAGTCAAACCCAAAGCCTTGTACATACTATGCTATATCCTTAGCTCTTAAAAAAAAAAAAAAAAAAAAAAAAAAAAAAAAAAAAAAAAAAAGACAAGTTTTTACTATATAGTCCAGGCCAGCTGCAACTGGAGATCCTCCTGCATCTATTTTGAAAATGTTGGGATTACAAGTATGCACTCCCCACATTTATTTGGGGAAGAGCTTTGAGCATAGGGGAAAAGCATGCAGTCTAACCAGTACATTCTTGGTACAGAAGAAGCATGGCAAACAACGATACTTGGAGCAGGAGGTGCTTTTCCAGCAATGTGTCTGTCTGTAGGCAGGTAAGGATCTCCTGAGGAATACAAGGTGTAGGCTAACTGACATGCCAAGAAGCCAACCAGGGCCTTCATCTAGTGGGGGGGGGTGCTCTTTCATGCACATTAGTGTACTCATCATTGGGAATTGAGTAGAGCTTGCAGAAGAGAAAATTCTGGGGACAATCTGAGAAACAGTTGCCTCTCTTGTGAGATTTCACAGTGATTGTTGGTATACTGCATGGTAATGGTGTGTCACCTGAGGTCAGCTGCCAGGAAAGACTGCAGAGGTGTCAACAGGCCACTCATACCAGGTCAGCAGGAAAGTCAGCTCCATTCTGAAGTTCAGGTTAAGCTCTGAAACCATGGAATCCCTGGCTTAGGTTAAAAGTAACTGAGATGCTGCTATGTTCACTCTGTAACAGCCTGGGACAGGGGAGGGGTGGAGTGGGGACTTCAAACAGGTCTCAGTCAGCAAAGTGCTGATAGTGTAAACACACGGACTTAAGTTTATTCTCAGAATTCAAAAACAAAGAAATCCAGGAATAGAGGCCCTCATTATAATCCTAGTGTTGGAGATTCCCAAAGTCAATCTCTTAGCCTGGGACTCCAGGCCAGTGAGAAACCCTGCCTCAAAAACTATGTGGATGACACCTGAGGAATGACACCTAGGCTTGTCCTAGAATCTCCACATACATAAACACGTTTGCTTATGTACTATCACATACATGTGCACCTGCATTCATACACACACACACACACACACACACACACACACAGAGCAGGGGAAGAAGCCTGCCTCCAAACTTGATAACTTGAGTTCAATCCCCTGAACCTACATAGTGGAAGGAGAGACCCAACTCCCCCAAGTTGTCCTCTGACCACACCTGTGTGTCATGGTATGGGAATGTTCACATATATACACACACAAAATAAATGAATAAAATACAATAAAATAGTCTTTTTTTTATACCCAAGTGGTGATAGTGCATGCCTTTAATCTCAATACTAAGGAAGCAGAGCCAAAGGGATCTCTGTGAGTTTAAGGCCAGCCTAGTCTACAGAATGAGTTCCATGAGGAGTAGGGCTACACGGAGAAACCCTGTCTCGAAAAGCTAAAATATAAATAAAATAATCTTTTTTTTTTTTTTGAACAGATGGGGAGGCTGATATGGAAGTTTGCCTCATTGAGGGTTTGGTGTGTGTGGCTACAGTGTAAGATACAACATGCTGGGCAGGGCCAATGTCTCAATGAGCCATAAGAGAAAGCAGCAGAGAACACAGGGTCTGCAGTAGCCCGGGCGCTGTCTTGAGTTTAGCACTTAGAAAATGGTGAAGACTTGAGTTCTAGAAGAGAAAAGGGGTAAAGACAAGGCCAAAGCAAGAGAGGTGTTGAGCGGTGTACGCATGAGTAGGTGCAGCTTGGAACCAGAGTAGCGAGAATACTAGGAAGGATGACGGGAAAACTGTTACCTTTACAGGACTGAGAGTCATGTAGGAGATGAAACTCCAGCCATATCTGTGAGGGAGTTTGTAGATTAGAAACGTTAATCTTGGGTAGCTCCAGGCCATCGGCTGGAGTCCTGCATGGAATACGCAGAACACTGGTTGAGCACTAACATCCATGTCTCTCTGGTTCCTGGATGAAGGTGCAATGCATCCAGCAGCCTCATGCCCTCTTTCCCTGGCTTCCCTGACATGATGGCAGTGTCCATGAACTAGAAGCCAGAATAAACCCTTCCTTCCTTCAGTTGCTGTTGTCAGATACTCTGTCACAGCAACAGGAAAAGTAACTTAACAAAAAGAACCGATGTGACCTCATGTGTGTCCTCAGCTGCTAGAAAGGGCCAGAACAACTAAGTGGATCAGGGCAGCACTTCCTGTTCTCCACTTTTCACCATGGCACTTCCTGTTGTCTACCTTCTGCTCCCATCCAGGCTGGACTGCATCACAGAGTACAATGGGCCAGGGAAGATGCTCACACAGGTTCCACAAGTCTAGAGGAGAGAGGTCCTGGACAGATCTAGATGTGAGAACAATTCCCGAAGCCTGGTGGGAGGCAGCCCTGCCAGGGTCACACAGGGGATGGTGCCTAGTCATTCCCAGCTGAGCGTTCCTTTCTTTCCCTCATAACCCCAATTACTCAGCTTTCAAAGTGGGAATATGAATGCCTGTCTTGTCATCCTGTCTAGGGTGACAGATGTGTACAGGCACTTTTCAAAGTTAGGCAAACTCTATGGAATTAGAATTGGAATTAATTTTTCTGTTTTGAGTGGGAGTGACCACAGCTGTTTGAATGATAAATAATAAATGGGGTTAATTAGCAAAATAACCTCCACAAAGGAAAAAAGGCAGAGAGAAAAGAATCAAAAAGGCATTTAATACAGAAGAGTGCTGTTTTAAGGATTCTGGCTGAGCAGGAGCTAGCTCCTCTGGCAAAGGAAGATAAGAATCTCAGAGTGGCCTACAAGCTAAATGGAAATCGATAACATTGTCTCTAAAGATAAAGAAGTTACTGGGATTCTTAAATAGAAGCCTAATGTATCTAAAGAATGAGGTCATCCATCAGCCTGAGCCCTAGCCCCGAAGGCTCATACAAAGCCTGGGGTCTGCATGGAGACGGGAAGACATGCCCTTGGAATTGAGCCTGTCAAGATGAGGCTAAAAGGGGAAATGGTAGATGACATCCCTCAACACATTTTACAGATGGAAATACTGAAATTTTGAGGTCAGCCTAGGCTTTTTAGTGAGATTCTGTCTTGAAACAAAGCAGAATAGAACAGAAGATGAGAACTTCTCTCCTTACCCCCTGCCCCCAGAGCATTTGGTATCTAAGTATTTCTCATATCATTTTACTCTGTAATAGTTTTACTCTATCTCGATCCATGTGATGCTGCTATAACCAAAGAACTGAGGCTGGGAAATTTATAAAGAACAAGATGCATTTCTTCCAAGATGGAAAACCAGCAAGTCTAATGTCTAGTGAAGGTTCCTTTGCATCTAAGATGGTACCAAAAGGCTGCATCTTCTAGAAAGGAGGATTTGAGATATCACATGGCAAAATCAGAAGAACAAAAAAGGAAAAAGTCTTTCTACCAGGCCCCTTTGTACAGATGAAGTGACCCCACACACAACCCCAGGGTCTCCATTCTCAGTACTCACAACAGGCTGAAGTTTCAATTCAAAATTTTGGAGAAGAGAAAGACACACCCTTATTTCTTTAAAATACCATTCATTTGCTAACAAGGGGAGACACTATCTCCTGAACTCAGCTGTCATGGCCCTGTAATTTTGAACCCAGCACTCTGTTCCTCACTTCCCTATCTGGAAGGCCTGATGGAATTGGAGTTTAGGAGCAAGAGAGTTGTAACCTTGTTCCCGTGTCCCATCAGGAGACCTGTGTTATCTGTTGTACCTGTCTGGAGCTCACAGTAGCATTTACAGACAAAACGACTTACTGCTGTACACATTTGTTCAGGCCCATAGAGTGAACTCAGCCATAAACCACCAGCTTTGATTGACAGTTTGCTGTGTCACTATGGGGTGGGGTATTGAGAATAAGGAGGCTGGACTGTGTGGGAGAAACGTGTCTGGATAGCTATATGCTTTGTGTTCAGTTTTGCAAGGAATGCAAAATGGTCCTAAAAATTAAAATCTATTTTTAAAAAGTTAAGCAAGAGCTTCTAAGGATTCAAAATTGGGAAAGATGGTGAGGAATAGAGAGATGAGATGAGGATGGTGGAGATGGAGACATGGGATGAGGATAGTGGAGATGGGATGAGGATGAGGATGGTGGAGATGGAGAGATGAGATGAGGATGGTGGAGATGGAGAGATGAGATGAGGATGAGGATGGTGGAGATGGAGAGATGGGATGAGGATGGTGGGGATGGTTGTCAAAGCTGAGCTCTGACTCAATGGGTTCTTGCTACTATTATCTTGTGAAGTACATGTGGAAATTCCCATAATAAAAAGGCGGCTAGAGAAAACACAACTAAGCCTGCTCTGAAGAAGACAGATTACCTAGTTATCTGCTGCTTCCAACAGTGTTTGTCAACACCCTGACCTGGCACCACATTCATTTATGAACCTCAAAGAATCTCAGTTTTCTGCAAGTGAGCTCACCCAAGGGTGGAGGCTGGCTTCAGGCAGGCCTAGGCAGTCCTGGAACACAGCTGGATCCTCTCCCTGTCACTCACCCTGTCACCCTGCCACAGATGCCATCTGCTGTGCTGAAGTTTTAAGGCCTGACCCACTCAAGCTTTCAGTAAGAACATGCTCAATAAACATGGCTTGCTTTCTAGACTGTCTTTGATCTTCACAAGCATCCCATGTTGGAATGAATAGCTTCTCCCACACTTTCCACAAGGTTGTGAGGCTGAACTGCCCAAGGGCACTGAAGGATGGCTTGAGTCTGTGGAGCACAAGGCCCACATTCCAAACCCACTGGGTCGTGTCCCAGGCCTAGTGCCAAGCATCTGCTACTGTCTTCCCTCCAAGGTGGTGGAAGTTCAGCAGAAATCTGCAACTGCAGAATGGCCCATTAGAAGCTGAAGAGAAAGGGCCTGTGAGGACCCCAAAGCCTCCACAGGGCCAGATCATCCTGTAATATGGGAGCTGATCTTCCCCTTGGCCTCTGCTGACAGTGCACATGATCAGAAATCTTCAGCTTCAGCCTTAGTGAAATCTTCCTTGAAAGGCCTGGACTTCGAAGTGCAGGATGAAGGGAATGTGCAGGCTGGAGCATAAGTGATGATGAGGCAGAGATCCAAGTCAACTTGCTTGTGCATGCACAGAGGCTGCAAGGGCAGAGATTAGGAATGCTGGGAGCTAGTATGCTCTATGCTACTACCAGTAATTCATCTCAATGTATAGAACTTCACCATCTGACTGCGAAAACCACTTCTGAGAGATTGTCTCACTTACAACCAAAACCAACAGTCACTGCTAGCTCCCTCCACTGGACTATGGCACTCTGAACTAGTTCTGTTCTTACTGTAGCCACATATGACTTATGTACAAAAAGAAAAGAAAAAAAGCAATTTAAAAATGCAAAATATTTGTTTTGCTAATTCAATTGAAGAATTTTTTTTAATTTCTGGGCACTGTTATGTTATGACACCTGGTGTGAAAATGGATGGGGATCCCATGGCCCATATGGCAATGTGAAAGGCGATGTGGTGAGAGACACTTAGATTGTGCCCATGTGGAGAGACTTTATTATTATGGAAAGAGAGAGAAAAGATAGATAGAGGGAGAGATAGAGAGAGAGATGTAGTGGGATTCAAGCATTATTTGGCAAAGCTTAGAGGTGTATCTCTGGAGTACCAGGACCCTGAATGGGGCATGGCCAGACCCCATTAGACCCTCGACACACTGACCTTCCTTCCTGTTTTGGTCCTGCATTCTCAGAAAGCAGATCAACAGCCAGACATGAGACAGCTCCACTCTCCAATTTATATCATGAGTGTTTATATACCCCTCAAAAAATATTGATCCCTTATATAATATGTTACAAATAAAAATTTCTACAATAGAGAGAAAAGAAGGGAAAGAAGGGGGTCAAGGGGTTGAGGAGCACGCCCTCTGACGGGGGAAAGGAAAGACAAAAGGGGAGTCCTGAAATGGAGCCTGACGTCAGAACGCAGAGCGGTGCCAGGCCAATTACCACTGTCCTGGTGTGGCTCCAGGGGCTAGGACAGAGTCCTAACAGACACTACAACTCGAATTTCTTGTGGGCTTATAATCAATGCAACCTAAGTTATAGTGGCAGGCCTGAAATGGAAGTGTTGCGGAAGAAATCAGCTGAAGAGAAAGTGAAGGGAAGGGGTAGGAGAAAGATTGTGGAGGAAAGAGAGAAAATCTGCTGGTAACAGCAAAAAGAGAGAATGAAGAGAAATTAGTGACTTAGTGTTGCATGAATTCTGGTTGTAATGAAAGAAAATCAGAGTCAGATATCTGAAAAACTGAAATATCAGAGAGAGGAAACACCACAGTCAAATCCCACCCAGCTATCTTCCAGCTTCCAAAGCCTCCCTCCTGGTCCCTTCTAATTACTGCTGTTTTCCTAAGCCTAAGAAATACCTTCTTCCCCACATGTATTCCATCCAGGTTAAGATTAAAGGCGTGAGCTACTCTATTTGGTAGTCAGTCTTAAACTCAAAGAAACACAGAAAGTTCTGTCTTTTGGAATTATGGGATTAAAGGTGTAGGTCACCACTCCCAGTTTTACCTGTGCTGGGGCTAAAGCAGTGTGCCATTGAAGCCCAGCTGTTTGGCCTTGTACTCACAGAGATCCAAAACTCCCGAGCTATGTGAGTTACCACTGCTTTGTTCTCCCTGGAACTCCTGGAGCTACCTCTGCCTAGTTTGACTGTGGGTTGATCTCTCGATATTCCAGGTTTTATTAAATATGTAACATATCACCCCAACTTAGTGTTCTCCTCACCCCTGAATGCATGTTCACTCAGAACCTCAGTATCTGACCTTGTTCAGAAAAGGAGTCTGCAGAGCAGCCTGAATGAAGACTCTAGAGAAAAGACAGTCCTGAATTTCAGGTGGCCCTAAATTTATGTTCTTGTGCATAAAAGAAGAGAGGAAATAGATACACAGAACTGGGGAGTCCACAAGAAGAGGGAGCAGAGATTAGATGTGTCTGCAAGATGAGGAGAAATGTTTGCCTCAAGTGTAGAAGCCAGGAGAGCAGCAGGGCATAGAGATTTCCTTTTCCAAGTCCCGGGGTCGGGGGGGGGGGGAGGAACATTCTAGACTAGGCCATCAGTGCCCCAGAAATATGAAAAAAATGAATTCCTTTGTTTCTGGTGGCTCCATTTCTAGTGATCTGTGATGAAAGCTCTTGGAAATTCAGCATGCCAGGGAAGAATGAGGACATAGAGGAAAGCCAGAATAGAAACAGAAGAGGGCTGAAAATGCCATGTGAGTGCTTTTCTTGTCCCTGTGACCAAATTCTTGACAAAAGCAACTTTAGAGAGCAAGTGTTCCTCTATCTCCCAGTCTGAGGGTACAGTCCATCATGACAGGGAAGGCATGATGGCAGGAAAATGAGGCAGCTGGTCACAGTCAGAAAGCAGAGAGAAATGGAAGCCTCTGTTCAACTCTCTTTCTCCTGTGTCTTCAGAGACTCTAGCCAGTGGAATGGTGTCATCCATATTCAGGATGGTTCTTCCTACCTCAGTTAAAATCATTCTGGAGAAAAGGAGAGATAGCTTAGTGGTTAAGAGCACCGACTTCTCTTCCAAAAGACATGGGTTCAGTTCCCAGTACCCATATGACAATTCACACCTGTCTGTAACTCCAAGATCATACATACTCACATAGACATACATGCAAACAAAACATCAATGCATGTACACACACACACACACACACACACACACACACACCAAACACAAAAAAAACACCTTTCTGGAAACAGTCTCATAGACAGAAATGGGTCTCCTAGGTGATTTCAAGTGCAGTTGAGTTGAGTTGACAAGGTTAACTATCACTATCACACAGTTGTCTTCCTCTCTCTTGCACCTGTGTCCCTGATGTTCTGATTCATCTCCATTGCACACCTACTTGGTGACATTGTCTCCCCACCTCTACTCATTTTTCCTGAATAAGTCTGTACTGCACACCCTGCCCTAGCAGGCTTCCTAGAGAAGGTGTGATAATGTAGTTGTGTGCTGTTTACTTAAGCAGCCCTAGGATGCTACTAAACATAGGAGCAGGGGCAGGTAGGGCTCAGCAGTGGTCAGGGGTCCCTGTGCAGGGCCACTGAAGCAAGTGGTACATGTGAGACACTTGGGAAGGCTGTATTTATGGCAGCAGTGAAAACATTGTATGTCTGAGAAAGGTAGGTTGTTTTTCATTGGCTACAAGACTATTAAATAGTGGTTCCCCAAAGAATTAGAATTTCCCTCAGTTTCATTATGCTGAGAGAAGGAAAAGCTAAATGAAGCTAGTGGTGTTGGTGGGGGAGGGGAGCTTGCCTCTTAGGAAGAGATTTCACACAGTTGAGACAACTTGGAAGATGACATTAGATCTAAGACAATGAGGGTCGATGATGACAGTGGGAAACCACATTTTGACCAGGGCTTCTCTACTGTCCAACCCTCTTACCATGTTTAAACCCAAACCTCATGAAGGTTGGCTGGGGATGTGTGTGTGGAGGGGTGTTACTAGATTCTGTATTTGTTTCTCTCCCCCACTGTGGTCAAACTGAATAAATGTGCTTGTCACTGACTTGACACAAACCAGGGAAGAGGGAATGTCAGTTGAAGAATTACCTTGATCAGATTGGACTGTGGACCTGTCTTTGAGGGACTGCCTTTACTGATGATTGATGTGGGAAGGCCCATTCCACTTGTGGGCAGCAACAACCCTAGGCAGGTGGTTCTGGGCTATTTAAAAAAGCTAGCTGAGTAAGGCCAAGGACCACACCAGAGAGCATGCCAGAAAGCAGTATCCCTCTACTGTTTCTGCTTTTGTTCCCACTTGATTTCCTGTCCTGACTTCCTTCCTCCTGTGGTAGACTATGACCTGGGAGTGCATGCTGGAGTAAACCCTTTTCTACATTGTTTCTGGTCATGCTCTGTATCAGCACAACAAAGAGCAAATGAAATCACCTGCCTCCTTCCACTTGGCCTGTTCTCGGTAAGTGGCCAGGCCTGGCTTGTTGGGGCTTAGGGTTCAGGCTCTGGATCTCTCAACAACTCCAGTTACAAGATGAGTGGGTGACATCACCCTTCACTTCACTTCATCCCAGTGGTAGGATGACCCCCAGGATTCTCCCCAAGTACTGTATCCTATGACACAGCCCCACCTCTGTAGCTGGAATCCTTGGTCTCAGAGACTGGACGAGGTGGCAGTTTTGACTCTTCCATCTCTTCCAGAATGCTTCAGAACATGGGTACATAAATATTTATGGGAGTTCTTATTTAAAAAAACAAATTAAAAAAACCCACCTCCACATCATATAGAGCTAATTTTTGTTTTATTAAGGATTATAGCTATGCTTTTGTTATGGTTTTAAGGCAAGTTTCACTATATAACCCAGACTGCCTCAAATTCACAATCCTACCTTGGCCTCTTGGGTGCTAGCCTTCCATATGTCAGGACATGTGCTGAGTGCTCTGCAGGGTCTGTCCTCGTGGATTCTCCCATCAGCCCGTAGAGCATGAGTAGGAAAGATAGGCACATCAGAGTGAGGACCATGGAGAGGAAAGAGGAATGGGGGAGTGCTCTGGAGATCTCAATGCTCTGCAGGAACTTACTGCTCTGCCCCTCCCCCTTCCTCTCCCACTGTTTGGCCATTCCCTAGGCAGGCTAGGGTCTTATTTGGTCTCGATTGAACTTTTCCAAGATACCCCAGTCTTCCTAAATCTTTGACCCCCCACATCCCTCGACCATCCCTGTCCTGTCCAGGGCTTCACTAGAGTCACATGATTTGTCCACAGTTTTAAGTTTATAAAACCAGGTTGGGCCTTGCAGGCAGAAGCTGTTCTCCTTGCAGGATGTAAGCCTCCAGTGCTTAACTGACAGACAACTCAATATTAACATCCTCCCACAAACCCACATTCACCACCTGCATCATTTACTGTGTGTCAATCTTCTCTAATTTGATCTTCAGAGGCACAGTGCCCTATTGTTCTAGGATACCTGCTTAGGTGCCTTCAATTAAAGCAGGAAGTGATGGCTGTGGGAGAAGAGAGGAGGCATGGCCTACAAAGGATGAGAAGCTTCTGGGGTGGGAAGACCCTAGCCTGCCTAGGGAATGGCCAAACAGACGTTAATGGCTGATGTTTTTATGTGCTGTTTATGGATCTAGTGTTTACCTACACAAATGTTACCAGTTACAACTTTAAACCAGTGAACTTAGCTCCCAGACTTGTTGACAGTCTCAGATACAGGTATTTGACAACCTTCTGTACAGAAAGCATTCAAAAGAAGCTGAGATAGTAGGTCTCTGACATTATCTGGTCAATGGAGCTCAGCTGGGTGCCAAGCCTGGACCCTGAGAATCCTAAAAGAGAAAAAGATGGAGACAGGGTGCAGTGAGGGAGGGAAGAGGGAGGTCATTGGTAAATTCATGGAAAATGTAGCACCATCCCCATCCTGGCCCAAAGCAGTCTCGAGAAGTGAAGGTCAAGGCTCTTAAAAGTATTTGTCACTCCATGTGGCCCTCACAGCCTGGGCTAAGGGCTTCTGCTGCACAAGAGTGGTCATCAGGTGTTCCAGACCTGAATAGAGATGAGCACTAAAATGAGGAGATTGCATTCGGAATAGTCAGAAGGTTAGTGGAGGAGTAGAGAACTGGCTAAGCCCCCAAGAAGACAAACTACTTCACCCTGTTTGCTTTTTTTCCTTTTGGAAGGCAAGTGGTTGTCAGACAGATAATATGGGGACTGAGCCCCAGATTTAGCCTGGTCTAATATGTCTCAGATAGAGAAGACAAGAAGTACCCAAGGCCAGAGATTGGTAGGCAGAGGGGGCATGACTTTGAGAAATATAGAAATTTTGAGTTGCTGGAGTATGGCCTTTAATATAGGGCAGAGATAACCTTAACTAAGCAGCCTTGATTAAGTGTGGTTCATCTCACAATCTTGGCCCAGTCTCTCCTACAAGGGCCTCGATCAAATGATGAAAACTGTTTTCCAAAACACAGATTCCTCCTTGGACTCATGCCAGGCTTCAGTCTTTTTCTTCTTCTAGTGTGAAATTTTTAGAGGAAAATTCCAATTCTTCAGGGTGCACTTTCTCCAAAGTCCAATAGCTGAGGAAGAAGGGAGACCCAAGTGACTTTTTAGTATATTTTTATTCTCACCAGGACTGGTACAAAAAAGGCCTTCTCTTCTGCCTTGTTCAGGCATCTAGTTACTGTTCTGTAAGTAATGGAAAGTCACTGGGAGGAAAGGGTATTATTTCACATTTGGAGGAAGCATGGTGGTTGCTGTATCTATGGAAACAGATGGTTGATCCCAGTGAACAACAATGACTGCCTGTGTAGAACACTCCCTTCAGCCTCCTACCAAGACCCTTAACTACCAAGATGCTCATTATGTAATTCCTTAGTTACGCTAACAAAATACACAAAGCTGGACAATTTATGATGGGGAAAAACGTTTATTTCTCATAGTTCTGGAGGTTGACATGTAAAACTAGAGTGTTTTGGGTCTGGTGAGGGTTTGTCTCTGCTATCAAGATGGTGTACTGCTATCATGTCCTACAGAGTGGACACATAGCAGAAGGGATGGAAGGACACAGAACTAGTCTTTGCTTCCTTTCTCTGAACTTCCGTCCCCTAGGAGTCACCTTCTAAGGTAGAAGCTCTTGCTACCCCTTCTCTGAAGTCCTTATCATCAGACTGTTCCTGCAGACTTCGCCAGCTCCAAGAGAAGCCACTTTTTAACAGGATTACATTAGTGACAACATATCAACATGAAAGTGGGGATCAGGGGACATATTCAAACCATATCAACAACCAAATCTGAAAAACAAATATCCTGGCCATTCAGGAACCATGGCATGACAGTCCTCAGAGGTACAGGAGCTTCCCTGAAGGGTCTAGCCTGAATCCCCCTTCGATCAGAAACTCAAACAGTATTGGTTGATGACCTCCTACCTTCAGCTAGCTATGGTGTTCCTTAATCTCTGGGAATATAATGGAGTAGAGACTCAAGATTTCTGTTGACACAGAACATTCCCCAACTTCTGAAACCTGAACTGCTGAAGTGTCTAGTTGATTTGTAGCCAGCATTTGGCTTTCGGCTGGTGAAAGTCTCACTTCTCAAAATGGAAACTGAGTTGTCAATAGTTATCTGTGGAGAATTGGTTGTGAGTGCCATCATCCACTGATGCTCTGATTCCTTTAATAGTATCCTGGGTAAGCATCACCTGTACATATCCTTCACCAAGCTGTGAGTCACTTCTAGTTGATGTGTAATACCATTCAAATGCTGTCAGTCATTGCTATATTAAATTGTCCAGAGAGAGCACAGAATTCTGTACAAGTTCAGTATGGACACGATTTTTCTTCTGAATATTTTCCATCCAATGTTAGTTAAATCTGAGGTTATGAACAATTGGGCAGAAGCCCCACTGCTCTCTCTCCCCAAATCTTGTCTTCTCAGAAAGCCCACCAAAAGCCAGTGTACAGACTAGTTAAGACGCACCCCATAGATCTGCCACCCATGCTCTGATGTTCTGTTTTCTGCCTTCCTGAGGGACACCAGGGAGTGCTCGGCTTTGCATTGCTGTGTTTATAAATAAATCTAGATTTATTAATTCAGTTTGATTTGGCTTATTGCATCAGAGGTGGAGGAACCCAGCAACCAGGGATCCAATACTTACCAGTGAAGCCTATGGCTGTGGGGGCTGATGGTATCAATTTCTTTTCTTGGCTGTTATTAAAGAATGAGGTTCCTATGAGGGGAAATATCAGATGCAAGGGCTCTGCCCTCTCCCTAGAAGTGTTGATTCAGAGGGTATATCAGTCAACTTCTGTTTAGTTATGCTACAGTAACAAAAATTTTCTTAAATTCCATTGCTTTTGTTTCTTACTCACATTGCTTATTTGTTGTGTGTTATCAGACAGAAGGATCAGCTTCCATGTGTCTCTCTCTCTCTCTCTCTCTCTCTCTCTCTCTCTCCTCTCTTTCGTGTGTGTGTGTGTGTGTGTGTGTGTGTGTGTGTGTGTGTGTGTGTGTGTGTGTGTGTGTGTGTGTGTGTGTGTGTGTGTGTGTGTACTTGTATGTAGAGGAGGCCAGAGGTAGATGTCAAATATCTTTCTCAATCACTCTCAACTGTATTTTTTAAGACAGGGTCTCTCATTGAACCTGAAATTCCCTAGACTGGCCACACACCTGTCCCAGACTGTTCCATTTCTCAGTGCTGTGATTGCAGGTACACAGTCTATGTCTGGATGTTAGAGATCTGGACTCAGGTTCTCAAGAACCTTACCAATTGAATTATCATCCCAGCCTCAGGAACAGTAACTACTGTATCAAAGATGATATATATATATATGTATATATATATATGATCATTTTATAGGAAAGATTGGGGGCGTGGTATAACACAAAGAGGGCAGTGGTGTGTGTGTGTATTACAGAGATTCCCAGGTCTTCAGACCACACTTTGAAGACTCTTATGCTACTGTGTGTGAGGACTGGGAAAGGCATTGCTCCTCCAGGTGCCAGATCAGGCCATTTCCTGCTCTTTCTGGCGCCCCAGTGTTTGCTGTCTGTATTCCTGTGCCCTTTTGACCTCTCAGAAGCTGTCAGGGCCAACCTGTGCCTTATCTGTGCCCTGAGTCTCAGATCTTTTCCCCATACCTTCAGCTTTGTTTTCTGCTAAGTAGCACAAATTATCTGGTCTCAAAACTAATGCATGGAAATAGGCATTACGTGTTTGCCCTGCCTGAGGAGGTATTTGCATTTTAACCAGACTGCTTCCTGACACAGAGCCTGCTGCAGAAGGAGACTGTCAGGCACCTAACAGTGGTAATGGATGTAATGTGAGAGCCCAGAGCCATGGCTCTTCACTCCCTCCCAGCAGCTTATCTCTGACCCTGGATTTGCACCTGACATTTTAAAGGTTCATGTCTGTCTCTCTAGAAAGTTAGAGGTCCTTCATGGCTGTGCCCTCTACACACACACACACACACACACACACACACACACACACACACAGAAAATGTTGAATAAATTAAAGCTATCTGGGCATTATAGCAACCTATTTTTTGAAACATTAACATTTTTTAATAAGTTTTTTTTTCTTTTTAAATGAGGATTTCACAGAACCCAAGGTAGCCTCAAACTCTCTCTGTAGCCAAAATGAACTCAAATGTCTGTTCTCTTGCCTCCACCTCTTAAATGCTAGAGTTAGTGGTGTACTCCTTCATACTTAGTTTGTACACTGTTGGGGACTGAATCCAGGACTTTGTTTATTCTAGACAAGTACTCCTACCAACTGAGTTACATATTCAGGTCCTTTGAAATATGTTAAAATTGAGATTTTAATTTATTTTTGGTCTTTGCCAACCAAGACCCTTGATTTTGAGCTGATAAAAGTGGCCTTTTGGCTTTAGTAGGAATGAGTCTGGAATTCATTGCTCCATGACATTCCTTCCTCCACAAGACAAATCAGAATGAGAAACAAAAGAAAACTTTAATTGAAACTTCATTTGGCTTGCTAGAATTGACCAGTAAAATAGTGTCTGGGATTCAGCTCAGTTGGCAGAATGCTTGCCTAATCTACGTAAGGCCCTGGGAATAATCCCCAACATCACATAAACTGGACATGATGCTGCACACTTTTACTTGCAGCACTCAGGAGGCAGAGACAGGAGGATTTGAAATTCAACTCCTCCTCAGCCAAATAGAGTTTGAAGCCAGCCTGAAATATAAGATAAGACTTTGTCTCAAAAAAAAAAAAAATTAAAATGGTGGTTGTAAAACACAAAAATTCAAAAGATTAATACTTAAAAAAATGAAACACTTAATTGTACTTAAATTTCTCATTAGTTCTGCATTCATCATTTTATATTGATAATAAGCTAAGAGTTATAATTTGAGATAAATTAAATATGTATTAAAATTAAATTATTGTTCTTTAGTATTTAATTATTAAAGCCTATTTCCTTTTGCTTTTTATATGTAGTGTCTAGAAAATTAAACATTGTGTACTGTGGTCTGTGTTATGTTTCTGTGGGTCAGAGTGGTGTTGGAGAATTCCAACAGCTTCTCTGTCACACCTGTGAGATGTCCTAACTACACAGGATCAGTTCCCTTGGGAGCAGAACTGGAGATTTATCTCAAGAGCAGAGGAGTATATGAGAGGTGCTTTCCTTCTCTTTGTCTTCATTCTCTCCAGCAAAGGTCTTTTTGATCCAGATCCTCTGATAGAGGATGAAATCTAACACACCTCAGAGATTCCACATATGAGCCACAGCTTCATTTCTGCCAGCCCCAGGGTGGGTGCAAATGTTCTTTGTGGTTCAAGTTGGCTAAGTAAGACTTCCTCACAAGTCTGTCCTTCTTGTCACTATTTCTCAAGGTAGTGTTTTGAATGAAAATGGCCTTCATAGGCACTATTGAGAGGTATACCCTTGTTGGAATAGGTGTTGCCTTCCTGGAGAACATAAGTGAGTGGGGATGGGCTTTGGAATTTCAGAAGCCCAAGCCAGGCCCATTGGCATTCTCTTTTCCTGTTGCCTGCTGATTCATAGATAGAGCTCTCAGCTCCTTCTCTAGCACCCTGTCTGCCTATGTGCCACCATCAGACTCCCCACCAAGATGATAATAGACTAAATCTCTCAACCATAAGTCAACCGCAAGTAAATCTTTTCTAAGAGTTTCCATAGTCATGGTGTCTCTCCACAGCAATAAAACTCTAAGACACTCCTGAATGACATCAGAAGGGGGATTGGCAGTCATGAAGGAGCTGGTTGAGGAAGCAAAGGATGGGAATGAGGCAGACTTTCAGGTGAGCAGGAGTCCTAGGGAACCTTCATTGGGGTTTTCTTGGGGGACAGGTATGTATGAGAGCCTTGCAAACTTCTTGTTTACATCCATTGAGACCCTGACAGAAGGTCCTACCAAGACCTCCTGGAGGAATCTAAGTCTGGACGCCCAACACAAGGAGACCACAAAGAGGGTCTCCTTAGCTGGTCTAAGGTACCAAGTGCATGACAATATAAATCACGAATTCTAGTTGGTACATAATGAAAAATCAGAGACAAATGTTGGAGGAAAGCTGGAATATTAGAGAGAAGAAACAGATCACAGTCAATTCTCATCCAACCACCTTCTCAGGGTAAAAAGACATCTTCAAGAGTTCTCAGCCTGGCTGTTGCTTCTACCAAATCCCTCAGTGCCTACCTATATCTGCCTTAAATATCTTCTTTGCCCAGTTGTTTCACTTCCAGGTTCAACTCTACAACATAATCCTAGAGTTAGGATTAAATGTGTGAGCTACTCCTACTTGTTTGTTAGGCCTTCAACTCACAGAAACACAGAAAGATCTCTGTCTCTGGAGTTATAGGATTAAAGGCGTGGGTCACCACTCTTATTCCCAGGCTGGGATCAAAGGTGTGAGTTACTTTTGTTAGCCAAAGTCAACTTAGCCATATTTTATAAGTTAGCTTGTACAGCTAGCCAGCAGTCTTTACTCTAGATAGCAAATACCAGAAAACTATACACCCTTATTGTTAAGCTAAACCATGATTTCAGGCTTTCTCTTTGACCTTCTCAGATCAGCAAGGTGACCTTCCCCAGACCCTCAACTGATAACAGATAGATTTCCATATCAATTCTACCCTGTCTGTTACTTCCCCTCACATTCTTTTGAACATCCCACCCCTTTCCTCCCAGCTACCTGCATGGCAGAGATTCTGAATAAATATTGGCTGTAATAATAAAGCAAAGGAGGACTTGAACAGAGATTTCTTTGTATTCCTGCCTTCCATTTGTTTCATTCCTAGGTTTAGGTCCACGCTGAAGACCCTGCTGGCCGGGGCAAGTTACCACTCTCTGACTAGAAATACTTGACTATGGGTGATTCTGTCCTCTGCTATTCCAGGCTGATTTTATTACATATGAAATATATCACCGCAACAATATTGCTACACAGCTATGCCCATTAACTATGTCAGTGATGGGAAAATGCAGGTTAATGCCTTACTCAATGTAGCATTCCTCCCTCATACACATAGACATGAACCCTACATCCATATGAATATGTAAGGTTAAACTCACTTTGAAGGTGAAATTAATATACATTTATTGAAGAAATTGTACCAGGTACTAGTTAGCAAAAAGAATGTAAAGCCATGTTTTATCGTGTGTGTGTGTGTGTGTGTGTGTGTGTGTGTGTGTGTGTGTGTGTTAGGACTGTAATTCTCGTAGTAACTGTTGTTGCTACATAAAGATGGCAGGTATGGTGCATCTAAGAAAGTAGTCACTGTGGGTATGCACACAAAACATAGAAAACAGAAAAATAAAATATCTAAACTAGGAGTCATGGTGTATCTCAATTATAAAGACAGTCCCTAGGACTCAGTAGAGGAATGCTGGCCTAGCATGCACAAGGTCCTGTGTTCAGCCCCAGCATTATCCAGATAAAAACCATTCCCAGTTTTGCCATTACAATAAGGAAAGGGGAGAATACTTGCAGTAGTGGCAGAGAGAGCAGGTGTGTCAAGGTTGGGGGGCGGGGTAGTCCTGCACCAGAGAACATACATAACAAAGGTAGAAATGGCTAGCATTATCCCTTCTATTCCTGCTCAGCCACATGTAATGAAGTGACAAGGAGAGGTCCCCTTCTCAAGTGCACAGGGTTTTGTACGTCATTGAATCTCTGCCTTTGGAGGATAATAGCCATCAGAGTCCTTGACTTAGATTCCTGGCTCCATCCCTGAACAGGGTGGTATGGAAGAAAGCCACAAGCTATACTTTGCCAACAAGTTTTGTGGGCAAAGGACCAGACTTGAACACTGAGCATAGCCTGGTGATTTCATCCCCCAGGAGGGGGCTACATACACCAAAGACTCTGCCCAGTTGGTGACTCTGACTCTTGGTCCAGGTTACTTTTTCTGTTTTGTCTTTTCATCTTCCTCTTCCCATCACTCTGTGTACTCCCCCAAAAGTGAATGTCAACCTGGGCTATTGTATAAATTCTGTTTGGTGTATAATAAAAATCTGGAGCCAGATATTGGGAAAAAGCTAAAATATCAGAGATATAGAGGAACAAGCCACAGCCAATTTTCAGCCCACCAACTCCCCAGACCTCCTTCCTGAATCCTCAGCCTGAATACCTCTGAAAGAGAATAGAATTACAGGCAAAGGGTTGAACTCCTACCTCCTCTTTCTCCACCCAGCTATCTTGTTCAATTCCTAGTGCTAGGATTAAAGGTGTGTGCCACTACCTCCTAGCTGTGTTTGGCCTTGAACTCACACAGGTCCAGAGAACTTCTGCCTTCCTAGTGCTGGAATTAAAGATGTGGGTTACCCCTCCCTGACCTTCAAGTCTAAATCAGTCTGTGGGTGGCTCTGTCCTCTGAATTTTCAGGCAGACTTTATTACATACACCTCACTGAGCTATGGGTCATTGGCTAGCTCATGGCTTCTCATCTGGTCAGAGCACTTGCATGGAGCCTCTTTACCTACTGCCAGCTCCTTTGATGCCCACAAGTGGCACTTGGGCCTTATCAGCATAGCTATAAGGGTGACCACATAGCCCAACCAATATAAGGAATGTCTGGCTTCTTTCTGTATAGTGAATCCCAAGAAGATTTGAGAACCTCTGTCCTGGCTGCTTTCTCCCAGCCTGAACTGAAAGAATATGTAATCTATAGAGCATCCACAAACATGCAAATGCAGAGTCTTACCAGACCTCTTTTTCCCCACATAGTCTTATGTCCTCTCTCTCTCTGCTTTCTCTTTTTTTCAAGTGTCTGGTTGTATGAGGCAGAGTGTGTTGCCTAGGCAACAGGTGTTTCTGTCAATCTCAACCTCTCTCTCCCCAACAAAGGCAGAACCTGGTTCTGGAAAGCTGGCTATCAGCCAGCAGTGTATGTATCACACAAACTAGATGCTGCATTTGCCGGAGGCTGGACAGTGACTGAACTCTTCTTCTGTCATGTAAGACCCCTAGGGAGAGTCCCCTCTTGCCCTTGCTGGCCAAGCAACATATAACTCCTCATGTTAGGTCACTCTCTCTTTTCATGTTTATAGAGTTGATTTATATAGTCCACCAGGAGAGGTGACACATTGGACAGGCACACACTCAGAATCAGGGGTTCTGAGACTCTGAGATGAACCCTAAACTCAATTTTATCAAGTCTTCTGGCAGCCAGTGGGACTGCTATGAACTGCTTGAGAGCAGGGAGGAAAACTCTCCCCAGCAGCAAATGTGAACCAGGACTCTGTGAACCTTGATGAGTTCAGTACTGGTCTAAACTTTTCAAAAATTAACTAATTAATTAAATCTCATCTGGATTCTCACCTGAATTGGATGTTGGAACCAGGAAAGATCTTTTGAAAACTTGTGATGCTTGGATTCAATTCCAAACAGAATCCAGATATCCTGTTAAGCAATAGCAACATTTTAAACATCCCCCACGGCTAGGGATGTAGCTCAGCTGGTCAAGTGTTTGCCTTGCATAGGGATGAAACCCTGGGTTCCATCCCCAGCACCCAATAAACTGAGAGTCTGACTCTCATATGGCAGTTTCCTCCCAGATGAAACATTCCCTGCAGGACAAGGAGGAGGCTCCTGGGATTCAGAGGAAAAGAAAAGTCACATCTCTGGGAAAGTGAAAATTTGGAAGATTTCCAAAGGCCCCTGCCAGCTTTATAGGAGTATAGAGCTGCCAGGAGAGTTGACTGGCCAATGGAGCTGCCCAGAGGAGGTTCTTGGATTGTTGAGCTGTTGCAGCTTTTGTAAGGCTGCACCTATGTTGGAGTGCCAGTGGGTGCTGCAGCAGCTTTTCTGAGTCACCTCTGCTCCTAAAGTAGCCTCTAGCCCATACCCCCTTCTATAATCCCAATAAAAACTCATTGGTTTACCAAGCTGGACATTGGTGGAATCATTTTGGTCTGTTGTGGATTCCCATAGGAGAGTGAATAGACTCTCTCTCTCTCTGTGTGTGTGTGTGTGGGGGGGGGTGTCTTCCCAGGTATAGTCTCTCACACACCTAGGAGAGCAGAAAGAAATTCAGGGTTGTTGGGGCTGGCAAGATGGCTTAGCGGTTAAGAGCACTGACTGTTCTTCCAGAGATCCTGAGTTTGATTCCCAGGATCCACATGGCAGCTAACAACTGTCTGTAATTCCAAGATCTAACTCCCTTACACAGTTATATATGCAGGCAAGGCACCAATTCACATAAAATAAATAAATAAATAAATATTTAAAAAGAAAAGAAAAAAAGAAATTCAGGGTTGTCTGTCCTGGGTCACAGGTTGAGTTTCGAGACGAGCACTGGCTACCTGAGACACCCCCCAGTCCCAAAAGTAAAATAAAACTTTAAAGACAAGCTGTGGATCAGGGAGGTTGATTCCTTTAGGGACCAGAGGCTAAGACCACCAAGTTCTTAGGAAGTTCAAACTATAGGAGGATCACCACCAATTTAATACCAGCCTTGACCACACTCAGTTCAAAGTCTGAGGCTAAACTGGCTATATTAGGTCCTGTCTTCATATACTGCATACAATATAACACAATGTTCCCCAGATGATTCTGGTTTACATAGATGGTGGAAAGGCACTTAGCCAGCTCCACCCTCACACAGACAGCCTTACCTCTACACAGACAGCTCCACCCCACAAGTAAGCCCCACCCACACAGACAGCCCCACCTCTACCAGACTGCCCCATCCCCACATGGTCAGGGTACGCTCAAGCACCTTTTAGCTCAGTTGTTTCTGTGGAAACAATCCAGTGTCCTTAGCCTTGACTTCTCACCTGTAAAAGGAGGTGGTGACTCCGACTCTCACCTGCCAAGGTTGTGTAGAATAAATAAAACAAAAGATGTGAGGGCTTTCTGTCACTCCTCATAAAGTCACATCGAAGATGGGGCCAGCTTCCCTGCCTCAAGTTCAATGAGTATCCCTGTGAGAACATAGCAGCATCTCATTGTTTAAACTAAGCTGTTCACAACCTTGGCAGAAAATCAAAACGGAATCACTTGTGCTAAACATCACCAAGCTAAAACTAAAGCTTTTAATTTGGCCTTCCCTTCCAAGAAACCAAGACTAAAGAACTTCCCCAGCAGGTCAGGTCTTCTTGCTGATGCTTTCCCTAGAATGTAATCCTCGGAGGATGGTTACCTCAAATCACAGATGAATTGCTTTATACTCTCCATCTCTCAGTCTTGCAAAGGAAACAACCATTTGTTCTTTGCTTTGGTTTTCCTGAGCCTGTCTACAGATCAAGACATGTGTGCCAATCCAAGTACTTCTGCCTTATGGAAAGAAGTGCCCCATTCCAGAACCAAAAATAAAGCCAATTAAGGTTTCCCTTTTCTGGGAGGGAGATTAGAGATAGGTGCTCATCCCATAGCCTAGGCTGTCCTTGAACTCCCAGAGATCTTCTTCCCTAGCCCTTCAAGAGCTGAGGTCTCAGGCTGGAGACACCACAAATAAGAAGTTTAAGTTGTTAATTTGTATGCCATGTTTCTCTTTAGAGACTGGAAAGAAATTCTATTGGAAAGAGATATTTCTCCTAATGTCCTTGGCTTGGACATTCGAAATTCTGGTCAGGTTTATTTCTCCGTGGTCTTCTCTTTTTTTTGGGGGGGGGGGTATCAAAGCACCAGAAAACATTTATGAGATACTTTTCAAATTTTTTATTTATTTTTATTTTATGTGCATTGGTGTTTTGCCATGGGTGTTAGGTCCCCTGAGACTGGAGTTTCAGGGAGTTACAGAGTTGTAAGCTGCCATGTGGGTACTGGGCATTGGTCCTAGGTTCTCTGGAAGAGCAGTATTTTGTGGAATGTTATTTTTTTAAAGATTTATTTATTATGTATATAGTATACAGAAGAGGGCACCAGATGTCATTATAGATGGTTGTGAGCCACTATGTGGTTGCTGGGAACTCAACTCAGGACCTCTGGAAGAGCAGTCAGTGCTCTCAACTTCTGAGCCATCTCTCCAGCCCTGAGGAATGTTATTAAAAAAAAAACTTTATTATTTATTTGCCTGCAACTATAGACAGTTGTGAACTACCATGTGGTTGCTGGGAATTGAACCCTGGTCTTGTGGAAGAACAGTCAGTGCTCTTAACCCCAGAGCTATCTCTCTAGCCCCAGAATGTTATTTTAACTGGACAAAGATATGTTCCCTTTGTTAATGCTACAGAATGTTACTTTAACTGTGTAAAGGTGTGTTACATTTGTTTCATCTTGCTTGCCTAAGACAGTTGATTGGCCTAATAAAGAGTTAAGTGGTCAATAGCTCGGCAGGAGAGGGACAGGTGGGGCTGGCGGGCAGAGACAATAAATAGGAGGAGAAATGGAATTTTGAGAAAGGAAGCAAGGAGAGGGGGGAAAGGAAGGACAAGAGCCAGCATCCAGGAGAAGCAGAGAAGAAAGAAAGGCAGAAAGAAAAGCAAAAGGCCCAGAGGCAAATGGTGAAGAGAACAGATTAGGTTAAAAGAGCAAGCCAGAAAGGAGCTAGCTATACTAAGGCCAGCATTTATAACTAATAAGTTTCTATGTTACGATTTGGTAGCTGGCTGATGACCCAAAAGAAAAAGCCTGCTAGAGCGGTCATTGTGCTTAACCACTGAGCCATCTCTCTAGCCCTCTTCTTACCTCACATCTTGCCCCTTCCCCTCCATCCTGCCATTGTTCATCATATTGTTCTTTCCCAGCTTTAAGCTCTGGAGTTATGTGTGCCTTCTCTGAGAAAGTTCTTAGGCTAGCTCTTTCTCACTCCATCCATGCCTTGGCTAGAGGGATAGCTTTCCACAGTCTACCCATCTCATTAAGAGGTACTGCCAAATAAAAAAACACTGGTCTCCCCAAAAAAGAACTCCACCCCAGTGTATATGTGTTTGTGTTTTCTTCTCCTTGGTCCATAATTACACAGGCGGGTGAGCACACTAGCCCTGAGAGAAAGCATTCCACATGGAAATTGTGAATTCTCCCCTTGTTGGTACCTGCCTGTGGCAGCTAATCTGTGCTCTACTACACCAGTGTGACTCACCCACATCAACTAGGAGGCATCACTAGATTCAGAAGCTGGGGCCAGCGCTGGCATCTTTACAACCCCCCACCCTCCACCCCCAGTAAATCAGTTCCTAAAAACCTCCAGAGCCAGTCCTGACCTCTCTAAATCTGTTTCCTAGTTCTGAAATGGAGATAATACTTCACTGGGAGGCTGTAAAAACAAGAGATAATGTATGTGAGCAGAAAGCATAGTGTCTGGTAGAAAAAGCCTTCCAGAAAGGCTAGCTAATATTATTATTAACTGTTGAAGTGTAATGGCTCTCTGCCTGCCTTAGGGATTATTATTCCACTCCAACAGAATCTCTCAGGATGCTGGGCCCTTCCAGGTGCTGTGATTGCTGGGTGTTGGGACTGGAAGTAGGGGATGACCAGGCCCTGAGGGTGGAGGATTGAAAAATGGGTGAAGGGAGGGAGCAGTCTGGTATTTAGACTTTGGAAACTTGGGTCTGCTTGTCCAAGGTTTGCTATGAAAGATACATAGTCAGTGGATCAAGACAGTGTGTCTTCTCAGAGTGGCATGTTTACTCATGGCAAATAATTGAAAACATCATGTGCATGTTAAAATGGCTAGGGAGCCAGTCCGTGCCATATGTTTCTGTTTATACCCTGTTCCAGAACAGAGAAAGCTGGAGGAGGGGATGGGATCAGAATGGTGCCTGTGGCAGGGTGAGGTGATTAAGCCAAGTAGAGCTGTGCATTTCTTTCTAAGGGGTGGGAATAGTCTTGATGAGGGTGGTATTGGTGTTTGTCAAAGCTCAGAACTGTATACCATAATGAATTAGTCAAACACAATTCATTTTAAGGCATTTGAAAGAAGAAGTTGGAAACAGGAGGGAAAGACCACAACCTCTCCTATACAGTCCAGGAATTAACCAGACACCCGGTACTGATGCCCCTCTGCACTAAGCCCTGCCCTAATCTTGTCATCTTTGAAACAGAGGAGAAAATGCCCAAGCCAGTGGAGACACAACATGGGTGTGGGTGGGGGTACGACTCCAAGGGGCCTAGAAGTGCAGTAGCTATACTGACTCCAGCCCCGAATGCACACCCTCAGCTCCCTATAGACTTGGGCACTCCTCAGGCAGGGCAAGGACAGCTTCCTTCCAGTGCAGTCTCTCCTGTTTTTCCCCTCTGGGCTCCTGGCCCTGACTTCCAAGCTGCATCTTGTTACTGAAGGCAGTAGTGTGCTTCCTGCCAACCCTTTCCTGTTCCCAAGGCTGCCCCTCTCCTGGGACACCCTAGGGAACCATGCTTCAGGGAGAAAGTCTAGAAGCCACTCAGGTGAGGCCTTTCTTCCCTTGGGATCTTGTCCTGACAAAATGCAAAGTTCTCTTTAGCCACTCCTACCTGCTACGTCCCACCCTCCCAGTGTCCTGTTACTGTGATAGCCAAGCCCAGAATGGTCTTGAATTTACAGCAATCCTCCTGCCTCAGCCTTCCAAACTGGGATTACAGGCATGCACCATCACCCCTGGTTTCCTTTAAATCTTTGTTTCCTGGGAGCTGGACAGATGGCTAAGTGGTTAAGAGTACTAGCTGCTCTTCCAGTGGACCCAGGTCAATTGTTTTCAATTCCCAGCACCCACATGATGACTCCCAATTATCTCTGACACCAGCTACAGGGTATCTGACACATCCTTCTGGTCTCCAAAGGCACCACACACTCACATGTACAGACATACATGCAGGCAAAATGCCCATAAATAATAATAATAATACATTTTAAAATTAATTAGATCTTTGTTTCCCATCTCAGGACTAGCACTTCCAGGATGATCAGCAGCCCTGTATGTATGCATCTACTTGTACATGTGTGTACCTCTGTGTGTGTGTGTGTGTATGTGTGTTTGTGTGTAGAGAAAGAATGAGGGAAGAAGGAAGGGAGAGTATGTACGCTCTTTCAGAGTAAATGTCATATCCACCATCACGGAAAACTTCCGGAGAGGACAGGCTATTGGAACATGCAGTCAACCACCTCTGCCCCTCTCCCACTCCCTGGCACAATCATGTGTCTCCACAGCTTCCAGGCCAGTTCTGGTGTGTGACCAAGGCTGCAGTTCTTCCTCCAGGAGCCAACTTGCTGTGCCCACAACTCCGCTTCACACATCTGGCAAGCCACTTAATGTCACCACGACTCAGCTCCTTGACAGTAACTGGAGACAATAATAGTTACCTACTTCATAGGGATATTCAGCGCTCAATTAGTAAAAGCTTCTAAAGTACTGGGGTTCCATCATTAGCAGTAATGGAGTATGCCTGCCCCTGTTGACCTATCTGTTGGCTCTTGGTGGGAAATGCTCTTCCAAAGAAAAACTGTAAAGAGAAATCCTAAGGACTTGGAAAAATAGGAACCAAGCCCAGTCTGCTCAGATGTTACAAAACCCCTGGTATTCTTAACCCACTCACCTATTGAGATGTCAAAATACCCAACAGAAGCAGTTTAGAGGAGGAAGGATGCATTTTGGCTTATGGTTTCAGAAGGTGTGGTCCATGGTTGCCTGGACCCATGTCATTGGGCAGAATACCATGTGACTATCCTGGCAGCAAAAATACTCCAAAGAGTTGCATATGCACTTCTGTTTGGCTACCAGACTGTTGAGATAATGGTCCCTAAGGAACTGAACATTTCTCAGGAGTCACCTACTGCAAAAAAGATTGGGACTCTGGTGGCAACTTGTCACTTAGAAATAGATTTATCACAATTCTGACAATTAGTCAGGTCACCCTGCAGGAAAGACTAGAATCTAGATAATGACAGGTCAGTGATGGGCAGGGCTAAATCTTGGTTAGGACTGCTCAGCCATCCATTTTCTATTTAAACCTAAATCTATGTCAGGACCCTGATGAGGGATTTTGGACAGGGTGAGGGTGGTTTCTGGACTCTGTATTTGTTCTTCCCAACATGGCCACATTTAAATCCCCCTTTTCTGCTTTGTCTAATGGGTGACCAAGCCTAGCTTATGAGAGCTGCCAGAACCCAGGGCCAGGCTCTGACCCATCACAGTGGGAGAAACATGTGACAGATTTTGCTTCTTGCTAGACAGGAGGCAGAGACAGTGACAGGCTTGCACTTTTGGGTTTTGGAAAGTGATGGGGGAGGGGCAGCAAAGCTCTTTTGGGGAGCCCCAGATCTTGCTTAGTTGGTAAAATACTTGCCTATCATGCAGGAAGTCGTGGGTTCTAACCCAAGTATGGCATTAACTGATGTGATAGCAAAAACCACTCTTATCTCAGTAGAGGCAGGAGGATCAGAAATTTGGGATTATCCTCAACTACATAACAAATTCAAAACTAGAAGCTCTCCCTTAGAAAAAGAACTTACCCAGCAGGCAAACAGCTGCTCCCCTAAAGAGGAGGTATTCTGAACGCTGCTACAAAAAGGAGAAAGCTGAAGATGGCAGAGTGAGATACTTCGGATTTCTCTACACTGGGGATAGGAGCTAGCTCTGTTGATAAAGTTCTTACCACACAAAGATAGGTCCTGAGTTCAGATCCCTATGCAGACATGTAAAAATCTGGGCACAGGAGCTTTGGCTTGTAATTCTAGCACTGGGCACAGGAAACAGGAAGATCCCTGGGGCTTGCTCACCAGCCAGTCTAGCTGAGTCAGTAAGTGCCAGCTTCAATGAGAGGCTGTCTCCAAAAGTAAGGTGGGCACTGCTTGATGGACACACCTGGTATTGACTGCTGGCCTCCATATACATATTTCTCTAATCTGATCTATGGATTTTCAGAATATTGCAACTTGCATGTTCTTTGAGAATCCGATTAGTAGATTAGGATATCCTGAGAAGAAAAGAAACCTCAACAGATAGGGCTTAAACACTGGTTGCAGCCTATAGGAAACATGTTGCTTAAAGTCCTAACTGAACATCCCCATGGAGTTCCAGAAATCAAGCTACCCTGGGAAAAATCATGGCATAGTTCTTCAAACTGTCAAAATTAGACCAGAAAATGTCAAAAGTAGATAGCTTAGTTTGGCAAGATGATGAGACTCAGTCAGTAAAAGAAACATTTTATTGGAAATTGTAGCACATATATGAGAGGCCCAGTGATCGCAGTTCCAACTCATGGCTAGCCAGTATTAAAACAAGTAGGTTCATGGCCAGGTGGTGGTGGTGATACATGCCTTTAGTCCCAGTACTCAGAAGTCAGAGGCAGGCAGATCTATGTGACCTCAGACTAGGGTGGTTTACCAGGCAAGATCCAAGACAGCCAGGGCTACACTACACAGAGAAACTGTCTGGACACACACACATATACACACATGAAAGCTCATACCCACACTCAAAATTAATGGGTTCATGAGAAAGGTACCAAATACCTAAGACTCTCCCCTGCTGCCTTTGGAAATGATTAGCCTTGGTGTAATTTGTATGTATGTTTCATTGTTTATACTGGAGAGGTTTTGCTTTGGGTTAGTTGGTTTTTTGTTTTGTTTTGGTTTTGGGTTTTTTTTTTTAAGGTGGAATAGTAAGGCTACCTATCATTTTTTTGTAGCTAAGGATGCCCTTAATACTGTCTCCACCTCATGAGGGCCAGGATTACACAGTTTATATGGTGCTTAGGATCAAATTCAGGGCTTCATGCACAGTAGGCAAGCACTCTACCAACTGAGCTATATTCCAACCCATGGGTTAGCTTATTTTAAAGCTATTAAAAATGGACTTTAAAGAACAGCTGTTAGACAAAAGTATAGAGTACATGCACACATATGCAAACACACACACAGAAAGAGAGAAAGACAGTTAATGCAAAAACCACAGCTCTCATCTTAAAAGGAATAAGAGATAGCTTATTTTGAAACCATTTTGAGTGATTATGGCCTGGGGAATTTACCCCAAATTCCATGTTCTAACTTGGAGGCAGAGGACTGAAGGTGAACTTATAGGGTCATGAACTAGAGTGCTACAAGGAGACAGTGTTTTAGCAAAATTACAATGATGAACCAAAGCAGCAGTAATGGAGAATGATGATTAAGAGAGGAGGTGATAGCAATGAACAGAAGTGACAACAGTGACAGAGAAAAGATGGTGATGGTCAAAGGTGACAGTGATGGAGAGAGATGATGTTGAAGGATAAACAATGATAAAGAGAGATAGCTGTGATCAAAAGAAATGATGGTGATGGTCAGAAGTGACATTGATGGAGAGAGATGATGACAGAGAAAAATGGTAGAGAGCGACATAGTGATGGAAAAAGTATTTCTCTGGGGCATCTTCCCACCCAGTCTGATGTTGGGCACCCCGTGCATACTTTTTCCTCCTTAGCACTTACCTTTCACCCTCAGGGCATTCCCACCCCACTATGGGCTGTCCTGAGACTGCTATTCCTTCTCAGAGTCTTAAAACTGATAGACCTTAGAGTCAGGGTACGATTCTCGGGAAGGGGGCCCCAAGAACCCAGACTCCAGTCCAGTTGATACAAATAGCAAGAGGATTTATTTCATCTGTACAGGCAGGCTACCTCTTTGCTTCAGGACCAAGAGAGTAGCCCCGATTAACAATCTCAGATCCCTTTTAAAAGCTAAAAAAACACAAAATGACCATAGCAACTGGGGCAATTCATGATTGGTCACTTTAAAGATCATACTATAATCATAAGGTTGCTCACAATAATCATGGGGTTGCCTTAAGGTCAGCTGGGGCTTTTCTGAGAACTCTTATGGATTTTTTTTATAACCAGGTGTTGGGAAAGGTCACAGCTATTCGGCTCAGAACTTCTGGTATTTTAATCACAGGTTTGACCATTATGTCCTAATGGTCATCTGAGTTGATTACGGCTACCTGGGCTGAGTCACTCTGTTTCCTGGAACAGACCTTTAGACTTTTAGTTCCTTATTCTCATGGCGGTTGCTCTGTCAAATATTTGAACTGAATGCCTGGGTCAGGCCTTAGAACTTAGGGTCTTTCATTCCCTCATTTTCTTATGAGCATATTTTAATCTTAAAATCATAATATCTCTGCATGTTTCAGGGCATAATATTGTTGGGTCAGGATAAAAGCTTGTGTGACCAATAGCCTTTCTCTAATAAACTGTAGTAACCTATTGAAAATACATGGACCAAAAGTTAGTAGCAAGAGCAAGGTAAGCAAAGGGCGAAATTGTAGATATTAGGGTAGTCAGCTATGAGGACTTGTTAAACTATCCTTCGAACCAGCCTTGTTGGGCTTCTCAGTCTCTTTGTCTTTTGTTCAGTCTAGCCCAGAGTTTCTCCATGGAGTCTCTGACCACTCCAGAATTATCTGCATAGAAGCAACATTCTTCTCCTAGGGCAGCACATAGGCAACCTTCATTTAAGAACAGTAAATCTAGCCCTCTTCTGTTCTGTAACACAACCTCAGACAGGGAGGTGAGGGACTGTTCTAACTTTGAAACTGACTGTTCTAATGCTCAGAGGTCTTCATCAACTGCTGCCTGGAGAGTCAAGTACTATTGATTTGTCTGAACTAAGACTGCCACCCCTGTCCCCACTCCTGCAGCTACCCCTAGACCTAACAGGACGGCTAGAGTTAGCGTAACTGGTTCTCGCTTAAACCGGGCAGGGTGGTCTTGGTAGAAGCTTTCAAGGGCATTTTCTGGATGGTAATATACCCTGGGGATAACTTGGACTAATACGCAAAAAGCCCCTCCTGTGGTTGCTTTGAGAATTTGGACTGACATGCAGGGGGTGAGTCCGGTAGTACAAGCCCACCAAGATCCTTGGGACGGGATGACATAAGGCCCTGCTAGACTGTGGAGAGGGAAAGAGGCTAGTCTGTGAACCCAAGGGCTGCTCAAGGCAGAGGCCGGCTCCACTGACCTCAGTCAGGGTAAATCTAGGGGTGGAGCTCCAGTGGCAGTGGGAACTGTTACCAGAAGTGTAGTTTCCATTGGCAGCAATACTCTCATAGCAGGGGGATGCTGCTTTCAGATACAACCAACAAGGATCTGCTTGGTTGGGGTTAGTTTGGTTGATGAGTCTGAAGGCCCCTGTGACCAAGTTGAGCAATCTGTCCTCACTCTCTGGTGGGTTCCAGGAATTGAGCCTGCTGACATCATGGGCCGGGATCATAAGAGACCTGTTAACTGTGGGACTAAGGGTCAAATTTCTGGGTCTTCTGCTCTGTCAACACTGAATTAGGTCCTACCACTTGGGAGACCAGCTCAAATCGCTGGGAAAGGGTAAGGAGGGCTCCCCAATTGTACGCGGTGGGATAGTAGTGTCATATTCCCCAAGTTCTGGTTAAATTTTGAGGCCTATTACAATCAAGCTTCAGCTTGATGAAATATTGACCTTGAGAAGGATATGCGGTTATTCCTCTGTCTGACCATTCATTGTCAGAGGGTCATTGCCTTGTTGGGTGCCTCATCTTCCTGCCACCCGACCAAAAGATGAAGTCTCACAGACCCATCTATCACAATAATACTGGAGTGGGGAGTTGTACCCTGGTCTGCAGATGCCTTTGTGTCCGGGGTACACATACCAATCATCAAACTAGGCTATGCCCAAAGTCTGCTGACCCAAGGTTTCAAGAATAGTCAGGAGGTTTGCTCTTAGTTCTTGTGGGCACCCAGTCCCATAAGGGCCACTGTAGGATCTGGTATCTAGGATGACATCAGTGTCCGCAATGGACAGGGTCCAAATATTAGTTCCCAGCAGATGGGGATTGCTGGCAGGTGCAATTCTGGTCAACCCCACCAGGAGGGTCAGGATCAGGCTTTCAAGATTCTGAGCTTTAGGGGATTTTGGGTACACTGAAGCTTCCATCTGGGTATCTCGGAGTAGTCTTCACTGGTCTCGGGTCTGGTCTCGGGAGGAGCTGATTTGACGTGGGAGGCCTGGATCCAGGTAGCAATCTGATCAACCTTGACAGCTGTTGGTGTAGTCAGCAGAACCATATAGGGTCCCTTCCAGTTGGGGTTCTAGAGTTTTAACTTGGTGTCTGGGGACGTAGACAGAATCCCTGATCTGGAAGGAATGACGCACTTGGGGTGGGCTGGATTGGTACACTGCTGCCAATGGATTCCAGAACTGGTTTTGGATGAGATGCAGGGCCTTTAGTTGAGCCCTAGCCAAATTGGTGGGGCATCTGTCTGCCCCCTTGAGACCGCCAGGAGAATCTGGCAATAGAGACAAAGTTGATCCCTACAAGCCGCGGTGCTTAAATCCCAGTTAGGGCGAGTCAAGGGAAAAGCGTCATCTATCTAGTTCGGCAGTTGGGTGGATCTACCATCATCCCCTGGCACATTTTTGTGAGCCTCCAGGAAGACTTGCTGTCTCTCCTCTGTCGTGAGGAGGGTTTGCAAAAGCTTCTGGCAATCTTTTCACATGGGCTGATGAGTCAACAGAATTGACTCTATCAGTCCAGTTAATGCTTGGGGGTCCTGGGAGAAAGATGAGTTATAAGTTTTCCAGTTTTAGAGATCAGAAGCAGAGAACAGCCAATACTAGGTTTGGCCAGCCACTAAGCAAATAGGATAAACTTGTGATGTCCAGGCATCCTCCTCTTCCCTCATCTGATCTCAACGTAGGTGCAGGCGGGTGCTGGGGGGGGAAGAAGAATATCAGTGTGGAGATCAGTGGGGGGGGGAAGGAGTCTGCATTGTGTGTGACCTCCACTGGGGGCCCCTATTGTCTCGGTAGAGGGCCTGCATAAGGAGGGGGTTGGTCCATTAACAACAGGTCCCCCAGGCTTTCCGAAAGAACCTGGAGGCTTCTTCCTGTGGTCCTGGTCTCCCTGTTGTATTTTCTTTAGAGGGTAAATGGAGGAGGTGGAGCAGGAGGGTCGAGTAGCAGCAGGGGCAGATGGAAGAAAAGGGAGAGGGTTACCAGCAGGCAGGGGGATAAGAGGAGTACATGATGGGAGTGCGGGACTCTGGGGCTCAGGGGTAGAGGAGATGGAGAGGAATGGTTTCACCCATGGAAGGGGGTCTCTGGCTAAGTCCTCCCACACCGAGATGTAAGGCACTTGGTCTGGATGTCCATGTAGTCCCTGGTCATAAACACGAGCCTTCACCTGAAAAATAACATTGACGTTAAAGATTCTGTCTCTAGGCCAGTTGACCTCAAAGGTTGGCCATTCTGAGGAACAGAGAGTGATCTATATTTTTCTTAATTTCCAAGGAGGCGTTGTATGCCCTAGCAAGGATATCTTTCCAATGGTCTAGGGTTAAACTCAAAAGGGTGGTTACTTGTTGTCCCATTTCAGAGAGTTTTAGAAGGACAGAAGAAAGAGAATATTTTAGACAGACTCCAGAAAACACTGAGACACTTGACAAACACAATGCAAACACAATTCGAGTGGTGGGCGACTCAACTACAGACTAAAAATATAGATACAGACGGGAGTGGCCATGAAAGGCTCCATTCCCTGGTAAGGGGAGACACCAAGTCTCCTTTCTTCCTCCAGACAACCCTAGAGGAGACCCCCAGGGAGGGGGCCAGAGAGGCTCAGACCCAAGGCATGTCTGCCTGCCTCCCCCACTGGCCCAACAACACTGGTCCTGGGCAGGCACAAAAATACAGATGCCAAATCACCCAGACAAGAGACAAGAACACAACAAACGCAGAACAATTTGAGCTTGTTTTTATCTCCAACTGGTCCCAGGGTGGGGGTCCAGGGGTACCCCCAATATCCCAGATGAGCCCCCAAATGATAGACCCTAGAGACAGGGTAGTATCCTCGGGAAGGGGGCCCCAAAAACCCAGACTCCAGTCCAGTTGATGCAAGTAGCAAGAGGATTTATTTCATCTGTACAGGCAGGCTACCTCCCTGCCTCAGAAACAAGAGAGTAGCCCCGATTAACAATCTCAGATCCCTTTTAAAAGCTAAAACCACAAAATGACCATAGCAACTGGAGCAATACATGATTGGTCACTTTAAAGGTCATACTATAATCATAAGGTTGCTCACAATAGTCATGGGGTTCCCTTAAGGTCAGCTGGGGGCTTTTCTGAGAACTCTTAGGGGGTTTTTTATAACTGGGTGTTGGCAAAGGTCACAGCTATTCTGCTCGGAACTTCTGGTATTTTAATCACAGGTTCAACCATTAGGTCATCTGAGTTGATTATGGCTATCTGGACTGAGTCACTCTGTTTCCTGGAACAGACTTTTAGACTTTTAGTTCCTTGTGCTCATGGGGGTTGCTCTGCTGAATACTTGAGCTGAATGCCTGGGTCAGGCCTTAGAACTTAGGGTCTTTCAAAACCATTGTCTGTTTTCTAGCCAGCCCTGTACACCCCACTTTGGTGATGCTCCAAATGGTTGGTTGGCTGGGCCTCTCCAATATAAGCTTCGTAGGCCAAGTTCTGTAGAAGGCCTCAGCCCCATGTTCCAGTAGACAATTTGGAGAAACCATATACTCATTTATTGCCTGAGTGATTTTTTCCCTTTGGGATTGAATTTCAGTTTATTTAGCCACAAGAAATTATTCAGTGGCTTGGGTCAGACTGGTAACTCCCTGCTCTGCCGCAGCACTGAGTAGCTCTGTGTCTCTGGACAAGACACAGGTTTTCCCTCATTAGTGAAACTGGAATCATTTTGATTATGTATTACATGTATATCTGTGTGGATCTATGTGCTTGGGCACATGTGTACCCACCACTAGAAGGTCTTGAATGCACCATAGCTGGGGTTACAGGTGGTTACAACTGCCCAACATGGGTGCTAGGAACCAAACCCAGATGTTCTGTAAAAGCATACCTTCCTCATACCTTCCTTTTCTCATTTCTTCAAGCTGGGCTCTTAAAACCCTGTGCATATTTTATTTTACTTTTTATTTTCTTTTTATTTTACTTAGCTTTTGGCTTCTTGGTTCAAGATCTCACTATGAAGCCTAGTCTGCCCTGGAATTGAAAGTTTTCCTGCCTCATCCTCCCATGTACTGGGATGAAAGGTATGTACAACCACTCTCAACAGTATATAGACATCTTGGTGGATTTAAATGGAATGTCTTACTGCAGTGCCTGGAGTGTAGTCGTCATAAATCCTGGGTCTTAACTTAATGATCACACAAATAATATGTGATTCTTAGTTGGGGGAAAAGCTAAGAAAAATAACTTCTTGATTGGGTCAAATTATCCTATGAGTTTTGAAGTTGTTGGGCATGGTAGTACACACATTTAATCCTAGTACTTGTGAAGTTGAGGAACAGCTGGGGGCTATGAACTGATTAGTTCAAAAGCAGCCTAGGTTGAGGGGTTTGGGTGGTGAGATATTTGAAATTAATGCTAAATTATTGAGTTCAAGACCTTTTTATCTAATGAGTCACCTGGGGTAAACCAGTCCATTTTCTAGAACTTTAGTGACTTCGTGAGTGGGAATCATCATTTGCTGGCCAGCCTCTGGGTCTTTGCACTGCTCATCACTGTCTCCACATTTGTGCAGAGCCCTGCCTAGCTAGCTCCCTGGCTTCACCCGGGTCCCTGTTGAAATGTTGGCTCCAGGAAGCTCCTGATCTCAGACAGACCCTGCTGTGATCCTTTCATAACACCTGCCACAACCCCACATTTACTGTATGTGAATGGTGGTGTGTCTCCTTGACCCCACCCCACCTCCAAGAGTTCAAGGTCAAGGAAGGAGGGACAGGGCTGAGTGTGTTCCCTGCAGGGTCTCAGCTTTCAGAAGGAACATACAATATAGTAGACTACACTGAAAGAAGAAAAGATATGAGGTCTTTTCAGTGTGTTCATGGCCTGGAGCCATGAGGTATTCATGTGCACAGGCAGCTTCCAGGAAGGCCTCAGCAGAAGTCCTATGGGCTTAGACCCACCCACCAAGGAGTTTGAGTTACTTTTCTCATTGTTGTGATGAAACACTTGATAAAAGTCATTAAAGGAAGGAAGGGCTTATTTAGGCTCACCATCTGAGAGTACTTTTTACCACAGTAGGGAAGGCAAGGCCTAGCTAGTCACCTTGCATTCACAGTTGGGCATCTGAGAGAAGCAAATGTTGGCATTCATTTCACTTTCTCCTTTGTTTTTTTTTAATATTTATTTTTATTTTATGTGAATTGGTGTTTTGCCTGCATGTATAACTGTAAGGGTGTCAGATCTTGGAATTACAGACAGTTGTTAGCTGCCATGTGGATGCTGGGAATTGAACTCAGGAAGAACAGTCAGTGCTCTTAACTGCTGAGCCATCTCTTCAGCTCCACTTTCTGCTTTGTAATTCAATCTGCAGCCACCACTCACAACAGTGTCATCCTGATACTATAGGACACTATAGTAATCAATAGAAACTCCATCATAGACACACCCAGAGGTCTGTCTCCTGGGTGATTCAAGAGACTGTCAAGTTGTAAATATCAGGGATGTTTGGCTTTGGTGACAGGAGTGTCCTTCAGACAAATCCTTTATTCTTATAATCTGCAATGGACTTTTAGGCAACTGGCATACCCCAAGGCTCCTGTGTCCTGTTGTCCTGTTTGGGTGTTTTGTACTTGGCATCTCTGATAAACTTAGCTTCTTCTGTATAAAAATACCCAGGGGAACCTCAGACTCTCCCCACCGTAAAACCCACTTCCCTCTTCAAAGGCTCTTTATTACAACTGTGTTTCCTGAGGGTATTATTTCATTTTGTTTTATATTAATTGACAATAGTGTAGAGGCACAAAGAAACTAACACTCAAGGCACACAGGAGATTGATGGCAGGGCCAGGATATAAGCTCATCTGGAGTGTCATAAGGGTACAGAAAGCACTGATGGTGTTTCCCACTGTGTTACTTGGTACTCACAATGGACCTAGGCATTGGGGATGCTCCGCAAAGACTCACATGAAGACATGAAGACAAATGAGCCATGCATGAATGGATGCACACATGCTTGCCTAAACCCTCTGCTCTCTCTGCCGTGTTCCCATTCTTGCTGCTATTACCACCCCTTTACTCCACCAATGGCAGACCCAGGTACCCTCCCTTTGTTTGGCTGATTAAAGAATTGAGGTCATATGAGCCAAGACTGGATGCTTTGTGTTTGTTGATCTGTCTGTCTAAGATGGTCAAGTGGAAAGTGTGGATAAGCAGGCTAGGTCCTGGCTGTATCTTCCAGAAAACTCATACATAAGATCCTGCAGTTCCTCTTCAAAAAGCATCCAGTATTCAGGGGACACAAGAGCTACCTTCTCCTCTGGACACAGAAAAAGGAAGCAATTAGGCACTGCTTATCTAACCAAGAAAAAGGCACATAGGCTGTGAGAGATGCAACTGCCCCTACAGTGCCTCAAACCCAAACCAAAGCTATCAAGATGGCAAGAAGGGCACAAGGAACTAGAAACCAGAGGCTGTGGTTGAATCCACCTTGCAACTTCCTTTCTCTATTCTGTAGAGAATTTTTTTAGGCTTCATCAAGGTACCTGGAGCTGTACATATAAGAAGGGGTATTTGGGGTGGTCAAATGATTATTGAGTGATAGTCTATGTGGATTAGGGAGTAAGGATGTCATATACGTCCAACATCTAGGACTTTACAATGAGAAGCTGTTCCTCCTAGAATTTAGGGCATTTCTTTGAAAAAAATCCTTTCTTGCGGTTCCGGGACGGGGTGCTGTCTGCAGAGCATGTCCCAGCGCACTCTGGAGCAGGCAGAGATAAACTCTGCCTGTCACGGTCCCCCGAGCTGCTGCTGAGGGAGTTTGCAGGGCTGCCACCCCGCCTCCAATTGGTCAAACAGAGAAAGATTGAAGACTTGAAATTCAGTCCGCTGCACAGTGCAGAAGTAGTGACTGAGCAGACCTTTTCCTCAGAGGTCACAGGAGGCACAAAAGCCCGAGTGCCACAACTGAACAGGAGCCACCTAATTGTGAAGCACTAAAGTCATGGGCAAACGCCAGTGCAAAAACTTAAATAATAACATAATAATATAAAGAACAACAAGGTAACTCCAGAAGAAAGTGGTGATCCTACAAATACAAGACCTGAACAGAGCAGTGAAGAGGAAACAGAAGGAAGCAACACCAAAAATTCCTTTTTGATGATCATCGAAGCTCTCAAAGAAGATATGAAAAATAGCCTTAAAGAAATAGAAGAAAATACAAACAAAAAATTGGAAGAGATGAACAAATCTATAAAAGAAACATGCCGGAACTAAAAGCTGAAATAAAAGCTGAAATGGAAGCAATAAAAAAGGCACGAAATGAGGCAAAGATGGAAATAGAAAATCTGAAGAAAAAAGCTGGAACCACAGATACAAGCATAACAAACAAAGTTCAAGAGATGGAAGATAGAATCTCTGAAGTGGAAGATTCAGTAACTCAAATAGATATATCAGTCAAAGAAAATAGTAAAACTAAAAAAGTCATAACTCAAAATGTTCAGGAAATCTGGGACACTATGAAAAGACCTAATTTGAGAATAATAGGAATAGAAGAAGGAGAAGAATACCAGCTCAAAGGCACAGATGATTCAATAAAATCATAGAAGAAAACTTCCCTAACCTGAAGAAGGAAATGCCTATAAAGATACAAGAAGCTTATAGAAGACCAAATAGATATGACCCCCCCCCCAAAAGTCAGCGTGCCACATTATAATCAAGTCACGAGACATACAGAACAAAGAAAAAATTTTAAGAGCTGCAAAAGAAAAGGGCCAACTTACATATAAAGGCAGACCTATCAGAATAGCACCTGACTATTCAATGGAAACGATGAAAGCTAGAAGGGCTTGGACAGAAGTTATACAGACGCTAAAAGAGCATGGATGGCAGACTAGAATACTATACCCTGCAAAATTATCAATCACCATAGATGGAGTAAACAAGATATTTCAGGACAAAGTCAGACTGAAAGAATATCTATCTACCAATCCAGCACTACAGAGACTATTAGAGGGAAAACTCTAACATAAGGACCCCAGATATACCCACGAAATCACAGTCAATAATTCCACAGAAGAATACTCCAGAGAAAGGAAATACAAACAAGTTACCACCAAAAATGGCAGGAAATATCAATCAATGGTCATTAATTTCCCTTAATATCAATGGACTCAACTCTCCTATAAAACGTCACACACTAACAAGATGGATACAACATCAGAAGCCATCCTTCTGTTGCCTACAAGAAACACACCTCAATCGCAAAGACAGACACAGGCTTAGAATAAAGGGTTGGGAAAAGATTTTCCAGTCAAATGGTCCTAAGAAACAAGCGGGGCTTGCAATCCTAATATCTAACAAAGTAGACTTTAAGCTAAAAGCAATAAAAAGGGACCGAGATGGACACTACTTATACATCACAGGAAAAATTGGTCAAGAGGAGATTTCAATCTTGAATATTTATGCCCCTAATATAAGGGCACCTACTTATGTAAAAGAAACACTGCTAAAGCTTGAATCCCACATCAATTCTTACACCCTAATAGTGGGAGACTTCAATACCCCACTTTCAACCCTGGATAGATCAACCAGACAGAGTCTCAACAGAGAAATAAGGAGTCTAAAAGAGGTTATGATGCAAATGGATTTAATAGATATCTATAGCAGCTTCCACCCAAACACAAAGGAATATACATATTTCTCAGCTCCTCATGGAACTTTCTCCAAAATTGACCACATAATTGGTCATAAAGCAAATATCAACAGATACAAAAAAATGGAAATAATCCCTTGTAACATATCGGACCACCAGGGCCTAATGTTAGAGTTCAACAACATCAAAACCCAAAGAAAGCCTACCAATTCATGGAAACTAAACATCACTCAGCTGAACCATCTCTGGGTAAAGGAAGAAATTAAGAAAGAAATCAAAGTCTTCCTAGAATTTAATGAAAATGAATCCATAACGTATCCAAACTTGTGGGACACAATGAAAGCAGTCTTAAGAGGAAAATTCATAGCGCTAGATGCCTATATGAAAAACCTAGAGAAATTCCACACTAGAGACCTAACAGTGCAGCTGAAAGCCTTAGAACAATTAGAAGTGAACTCACCTAGAAGGAGTAGACGGCAGGACATAATCAAACTTAGAGCTGAAATCAATACAATTGAAACAAAAAGAACAATACAAAGAATCAATGAATCTAAGAGTTGGTTCTTTCAGAAAGTTAACAAGATAGATAAGCCTTTAGCCAAACTAATAAAAAAAACAGAGAGAGTGTGTTCAAATCAACAAAATCAGAAATGAAAAGGGGGACATAACAACAGACCCCCAGGAAATACAGAGAATTATCAGATCATATTTTGAAAATTTGCATTCCACAAAAATGGAAAACATAGAAGAAATGGACAGCTTCCTGGACAGGTACCATCTACCAAAATTAAATGAAGATCAGATTAATTACCCAAACAGGCCTATAACCCTTAAGGAAATTGAAGCTGTCATTAAAAACCTCTCCAAAAATAAAAGCCCTGGTTCAGATGGTTTAAGTGCAGAATTCTACCAGACATTCAAAGAAGAATTACTACCGTTACTCCTCAAACTATTTCACACAGTAGAAACTGAAGGAATATTGCCAAATTCCTTTTATGAGGCCACAATTACCCTAATACCCAAGCCACTCAAAGATACAACAAAGAAGGAGAATTACAGACCAATTTCCCTCATGAATATTGATACGAAAATTCTCAACAAAATTTTGGCAAACCGTATACAGCAATGTATAAAAGATATCATCCACCATGACCAAGTAGGCTTCCCTTGCATCCCAGAAATGCAGGGCTGGTTTAACATACAAAAAACTGTAAATGTTATCCATCATATAAACAAACTAAAGGAACAAAACCACATGATCATATCCTTAGATGCTGAAAAAGCCTTTGACAAAATCCAACACTCCTTTATGATTAAAGCCCTGGAGAGATCAGGAATAGAGGAAGAATACATAAATATAATAAAGGCGATTTACAAGAAGCCGACAGCCACTATCAAACTTAATGGAGAAACACTCAAAGCAATCCCAGTAAAATCAGGAACTAGACAAGGATGTCCTCTCTCCCTTTATCTATTCAATATAGTTCTCAAAGTTTTAGCTAAAGCAATAAGGGAACAAAAAGAGATTAAGGGGATACAAATTGGAAAAGAAGAAGTAAAGCTATCTCTATTTGCAGATGATATGATTGTATACATAAGTGACCCACAAAATTCTTCCAAGGAACTGCTACAGCTGATAAACACCTTCAGCAATGTAGCAGGATACAAGATTAACTCAAAGAAATCAGTAGTCCTTCTATACACTAAAGATAGAAGAGCTGAAAAAGAAATAAGGGAAACATTACCCTTCATAATAG
>PVIH01000560.1:178959-251049 GCA_004025045.1 Sigmodon hispidus | reverse complement strand
GAAGCTCTCCCATGTTTCTGGATTGGTAGAATCAACATAGTAAAAATGACAATTCTACCAAAGGCAATCTAAAGATTCAATGCACTGCCCATCAAAATCCCAACACAATATTTTTTGGACCTTGAAAGAACAATACTCAATTTCATTTGGAATAACAGGAAAGCCAGGATTGACAAAACAATTTTACTCAACAAAAGAACCTCAGGAGGTATCACCATCCCTGACTTCAAGTTATACTATAGAGCTACAGTAATAAAAACAGCCTGGTACTGGCATGAAAACAGACTTGTGGACCAATGGAATAGAATTGAGGATCCAGACATTAACCCAAAAACCTATGAACACCTGATCTTTGACAAAGAGGCACAAAACATTCAATGGAAAAAAGATAGTATATTTAACAAATGGTGTTGGCATAGCTGGATAGAAGTGTGTAGAAAAATGCAAATAGATCTGAGCCTGTCACCCTGCACAAAACTCAAATCCAAGTGCATCAAAGACCTCAACATGAACCCAGCCACTTTAAACTTGATAGAAAAGAAAGTGGGAAATATACTTCTACGAATTGGCACTGGTGACTACTTCCTAAATATAACACCAGTGGCACAGACACTAAGACCAATAATCAATAAGTAGGATCTCCTGAAGCTAGGAAGCTTCTGTAAAGCCAAGGACACTGTCAATAGGACAAAACGACAGCCTACAGAATGGGAAAAGATTTTCACCAACCCTACAAGTGATAGAGGACTGATCTCTAAGATATATAAAGAGCTCAAGAATCTAGAGCCCAAAACCTTGAATAACCCAGTCAAAAAATGGGGTTCAGATCTAAAAAGGGAATTCTCAGCAGAGGAATTACAAATGGCTGAAAGGCACCTGAAAAAGTGCTCATCAACCTTAGACATCAGAGAAATGCAAATCAAACAACTTTGAGATACCACCTAACACCTGTTAGATTGGCTAAGATAAAAGACACAGAGGACAGCCTATGCTGGAGAGGTTGTGGATCAAGGGGAACACTACTCCATTGTTGGTGGGAGTGTAAGCTTGTTCAGCCACTTTGGAGTGCAATATGGTGGTTTCTCAGAAAACTGAGAATCAATCTCCCCCAAGGACCCAGCAATACCACTTCTGGGTGTATACCCTAAAGAGGCACATTCACACTCCAAAGGTATTAGCTCAACTATGTTCATAGCAGCATTACTTGTAATAGCAAGAACCTGGAAACAACCTAGATGTCCCTCAACTGAAGAATGGATTAACAAACTGTGGTACATCTACACAATGGAATACTACTCAGCAGTAAAGAAAAATGATATCCTAAAATTTACAGGCAAATGGATGGATTTGGAGAATATCCTCCTGAGCGAGGTATCACAAACTCAGAAAGATAAGCAGGGGATGTACTCACTCATTAGTGGTCTCTAAACAAACAAACAAGAAAAAAGCAAAGCATGCCCAAGCTGCAAACCACAGCTTGGGATCAGAAACACCCTGGACCAACCCTTTGGATCCCACTCCACCTAGAGGAACACCTGACTCACTCTTGAAGGAGGGTGGACAAAACTGGATTTGCCAGGAGTGGAGACTGAACTAAGCATTATTGGATCAATGGGACCATGGGACTGTCTGCTGCCTGCCCAGGGAGGGGATGGGGAGTTGTGGAGAAGAAAAAAATGACCTGATGTGGTGGGAGGGGGAAAGGACCTTGAATAAGGATATACAGGGATAGGAAAAAAAAAATTCAGAGGGAAAGTTGAACACAAAGTAATTTTATGTGTAACAAATTATTTGCATTATCACCCTTGATAAGTCATGCTTATGATTTTTATTTTCTTTATACTTAGTTAACTTATTAGCATTTTAAATTCCATTTACTGTTTTTCTTGATAAATACAAAATAAATAAAGAAAAAGAAAAAATCATTTCTTTGATAAAGTAATGGCCATGCCAGTTCAAACCCTTACGCAATGAAAAAAGAATAACAAAAATCCACTAGACTCTACATGGGTAAGGGTGAGAAGGCAAAGATAATATAAATTTTAATATTTTTTTTCCAGAATGCCTTTCTCCTATATGTTTTGATACATTCCTGTCCTGGGGCCCTTTGCCTGTGATAGTCCCTGGCTTAGGAACTTCTGGTCAGTTGTTATCAGGCTACACGGCTAGGCTGGATCAGCAGTTAAGAGTACTGACTGTTCTTCCGGAGGACCTGAGTTCAATTCCCAGCATCCACATGGCAGCACACAACTGTCTGTAATTCCAATATCTGACACCCTTACACAGTTATACATTAGGCAAAACACTAATTCACATAAAATAAAAATAAATATTTTAAAAAAGAAAGCTTTGTAGACATGTAGACATGGTTGGGACAGGATGGAGCATCGGTGAAAGCTGTAGGCTATCCTCTCAGTGGTATGTCTGAGGATGGCCACCACCTGAAGCTCTGTTTCCTTCCAGACCCACAAGAAGTTTACACTTCCCTGCCCACTTGTCAGTGACGTGTGCTTGTGTCTGTCCACATCTACAGCGAAAGTTTAAGAGCCAATGCAATTTCCTCCAGGGTCATCTGCTCCTGCTGTGGTTGTGGCGGGGAGGGGGCTGCAGAGAAGAGATTCTTAGCAAACCCTGAATAATTGTTTAGAGGACTGAAAACCTTTGTGGCTTTGAGCCATTAGCACTGAAGACTATCTGCAACCATGTCCCAATTGAGTTAATCCTGACTGATGGAGTATATATTCTGAAAATGGTCTTGATGTAGTCAAAGATGCAGATCCTCACGCAAGCATTTTATCAACTGAACCATTATGGGAGTCCATAATGCCCTACCCCATGCTTGCCAAAGCCCAGCCTAGTAGCTCTTTCTCAAGCATCTGAGGGCTAACAAACATTTGGCCTGCCAAAAAAATGTTACAACTAAGAAGTCATGGAGGAGAATAGAATGGGCCATGTTGGGTCAAGGGCATAAAAAATACAAGACCTGTTGAAAGGGAATGGGAGTGAGGAAGAAAAGGAAGAGGAAACTCTTCAGTCGGCCTTGATCTTGACTTTCCCTTCCCTTCTAGCTGTGTTTTTCTCTTTTAGCCTTTTCCAATCCCTCATGTCTAGCACTAACTCCCCAGCACACACGCACCCCTTGCAATCCAGCTTGTCCCAGATGCTTACATGCTGGGAGCCCCAAGGAGCCTAAGGCAAGCTTATGAATACTAATTTGGTTAGGTATGCAGTAGCAGTAGGAGCTGCCAATATCAGTAATTTCCACAGGGTCCCTTTATAGACTCTGTCAACCCTGGCTGCCCAGCCCTCTATCCTACACAGCTGGGCCTCCCGTAGGATACCACTGCCTATTCTCCCTGACTCCTTTGATCATTCTGATTGGTCAGTGTTCAACTGGATTGTTAGCTCTTCTTTTAAAAAATCACTGCAGTCAGAGACCACCTTCAAATCATCATTTGCTGGCAGACCAGAGGGTCAGAAAGACTCCACAGTAGTAAACATAAATTCTGGGGCCCAATTTTCTGATAACTTTTTAGACATGTGGATATGATGGCATGTGTCTGTTAATCTAACACTTATAAGGAAGGGAAGTGCTGGAGAATGAACACGTTTAAGGCTAGTGTGACCTATATAGTGATTCCTGTCTCAAAAAAGAAAGGAATGAAGGAAAGAAGGAAGAAAAAAATAAAAAGGGGAGGGCTGAGTACTACAAATTGTGGCACAAGCCTGTGATCTCAGCATTTAGGAGGAAGAGGCAGCAGGATCAGTTCAAACGCATAGTGAGTTTAAGGCTGGCCTGCCCTGCATGAAACCATGTCTCACAAAAAATTAAATAAGGATTTATTGATAATTCAAAATGAAGTGGGCACTAACTTCATTTTTTCTATATTTGAGTACCTCTCGAAGGGCCTTCAAAATGTCCTTCATTTTTGTTTAAAATTCCAAGAATGAAACAGAGATAAATAGAGCTCCCCGAAAGTAGTGAATCCTTGAGTAGCTACTGGCTGTTGGTCACTTAGTGTGCATGATTTCCAACCGTGACATGGAGAACTGGGACTGTTTCTTGTTTTACTCATGGAGGAAGTCAAGGCATAGAAGAGAGAAGCAACTTGCTGAGCTGGCAGGCAGCAAGCCGTGCAACATACATCTGGAGAGTGGGAAGGCCACATCCAGCCCAGGTAATGTGGAGGGTCACAGTGTGCTCTATCCCTCAATATCCACTTTTGTCATCACTCTTCAGCTAGTGATGCCCTGCTTTTTTTTTTTTAGAGAGAGATTTTTTTCCTTTATTGAGAAACTTAAGTCTTGGATACATCAAAACCAATTTCTGGGAGCAGGAAAAATCAAAAACCACATAGAAAAAAAAAGTTACCACCTGGGCCATAGCAGAACCCAGAGAATATACTCTTAAAATTGAAAAATCTAGATGTGTCATAATTGACCTTTTGATACAAAATGACCTATTAAATTTGCAACTTGTGGTTCTTGGTGAGAAGGTCCACAGACAAATGAAGAGTCCTCAGACCTTACTTAGCTGAATGCCATGAGGGGTTATTTGGCTTCTGACTCTTTTTTTCCTTGTCTACGAGGTAGCAGCAACAGCAGCACCCACTTTCTGGGCGGCTTCTTTCTTGGCATGATGAGCCTGCAGGACCGCCACGGCTTCATCCACCTTGAAAGGGAGAGACTCCGGGGATTGCAGCATGTGGAGCAACTCCGAGTTGTCGATTTCCAGCAGCATCCCTGTGATCTTCCCAGCCAGATTTGAATGCATTGTTTGGATGAGTGGGAACAAACGCTCCCCCAGCATCTGCTTCTGTTCCTGGGGCGGTGCTGCAGCCAGCATGGAGGCAGTCAGCTGCTCCTGCCCTTGGACATGGACTGCAGGCTGTGGTGCCTGCAATGGCTGAATGGCTGAATGGCAGGGTGAGGGCTGCGGACGCTGGAGGCGTATTTGTGTGGAGCCACAGCCCTGGGAGCAGCAGCAGCAGCAGCAGCAACTGCAGTGCGAGGGGCAAGGCTTGGCACAGCTGTAGGAACGCCTCCAGACTGGCAGCTGTCAGTCATCCCTTGCTGGGCGGCACCAGCCCCACCAAAGTCCATAGCCAAGCGGTCCAGGCACTCAGACCCAGTTGGAGCCAAATGGCAAAGAGCTAGCTGGACTAGGCCCAGACTGTCGTATAGCACTTGGCATTCCTTGGAAGCCTTGAGGTCTCCCGCCTTGCTGCCAGCGAGGATTAGGCCTCATCTGTGCTAGCTGGTTAGGTGTGTAATATGGAGGTCTTCCCTGAGCCTGTGGAACTGCTGGCACAAAGTAGCCACCGGCTGCAGGCTGGAACTGATTTAAGATGGCATTTGCGGGCAGTGCCCTCATGCCAGCCACACGCTGCATATACTGGTTAGTCAGGTGCGCCTTCCGCTCCTCCTTCCTCCGGGCCAGGGCAACGTACAGTGGCTTGGAGCCCACAATCCGGCCGTTCATCTCAGTGACTGCTTTGGTTGCTTCTTCGGGAGAGGAGAAGCAGACAAATCCAAACCCTTTGCTTCGACCGTCTTCTAGCATCACTTTAGCACTGGTGATTGATCCAAAAGGAGAAAACTCTTTCCTTAGCTTCTCATCATCAATGGTGTCATCCAAGTTCTTAATGTAGAGATTCACTCCCTGGTATCCACTAATTCGCTCCTGCTTCAGCTGCTCAAATTTCCGTTTTAGTTCAGCCTGGCGTTCTACTTTTTTCTGGGCTCGGCCTACAAATATGGCTTTGCCACTCATTTCTTTTCCATTCATCTCTTCCACAGCCTTATTGGCATCCTCATGTTTCTCGTAACTTACAAAGCCAAAGCCTTTGGATTTCCCACTGGGATCTCTCATCACCTTCACACTTAGGGTTTTACCAAACTGGCTGAATAGTTCTTTCAGATTATCACCGTCCACTTCTTCCCCAAAGTTTTTGATATAAACATTGGTGAACTCCTTGGCCTTGGCTCCAAGCTCAGCTTCACGCTCTTTGTGAGACTTGAATCTGCCCACAAACACTTTACGGTCATTAAGGAGCATGCCATTCATCTTCTCGATGGCCTTGTCAGCAGCCTCTTGGGTCTCGAAGTGGACAAAGGCATAACCCTTAGAACCATTCTCATCACAAACCACCTTACAGGACAGGATGTTCCCAAAGGCTGAGAAAGTGTCATAAAGTGCCTTGTTGTCTATAGACTTATCTAGGTTCTGGATGAAGACATTCCCCACACCAGACTTCCTCAAACAGGGGTCCCTCTGGGACCACATGATGCCGATTGGCTTCCCTTTAATCACATCAAAGTTCAGGGTGTCCAAGGCTCGCTCAGCATCAGCTGGCTGCTGGAAGTTGACGTAGGCATAACCCAGAGAGCGGCAGGTGATCATGTCGCGGCAGACCCGGATGGACAGCACAGGTCCCACAGGGCTGAACTTTTCATACAGCATTGCCCTGTGACGTCTGAGTGCAGGTCACCCACATACAAGGAGGCCATGGGGTAGCTGCTGGCCGCAGCGTTCATCTCCCCACCCCCCACTACTCCGAGCCCCGCCAGGACTTCTTATAGGGCCCACTGCAGGACAAAAGGGGCTCCGAGGAGTCGTGGCCCGCGCCGCAGCGCACAGGTGGCACCAGTAACGCCCCAAGAGGCTGGAGCAGGCGGGACTGGAGTGTGGGAACGACTTGCACGGAACCGCAAAAGCTGCAAGACAAAAGGCTTTCAAAAAAACAATATGGCCCTCTCCTGGAGTTTGTACTCTCCGGATGCCCTGCTTTTTTTTCTAGGGTACCATCCCCAAGTCTCATTCCAGTATTTTGAATGAGTCATGTGACTCAAGGATGGCCAGTCAGTGCATAGTATTTCCCTGTCTATAGTGGCTCTTCAATACCTGACAAATATGAATTGAGAAAAGTTGTCATCTGAAGGGACCAAAATGACACTCTCAAATGTCTCCCCACCTCAACACTATGAGCCAGGGACAGTCGAGTCACCAGCACATGAACCTTTGTGGAAATTTTATATTCCAACGTAGAACATACAATAAAATGTCATCCATTTTCAACAAAGCAGGGAATTCTGATGATTAGGAAGTTCATTTCCAGCAAATTCAGACAGACCCTGAATAAGTAATAAAGGCTTAACACATATTCAACTTGTAACTGGTATCCTTCCCCCACTCCTACTTCCTGAGATAGGGTTTCTTTGTATAGCCCTGGCTATTCTGGACTTGATCTGTAGACCAGGCTGGCCTAGGAGTCTACCTGCCTCTGCCTCCAGGTGCCAGGATTAAAGGAATGTGCCACCACCACCTGGCACAATAGGTATCTTAAAAACAATAGTAAAATTAGGGCTGGAGGGATGGTTCAGAAGATAGGAGCACTTACTGCTTTCATTGAAGACACGGATTCAGTGCCCAGCACCCAAATCAAGTGGCTCACAACCAATGCTCATTTTTCTACACAGGCATCTGAATACACATAAACTCATGCATGCACACATAGAAACAGAAGTAAAAATAATAAATAAATCTTTTTCTTTGGAAAATAAAACAAAGTGGGGCTAAAAAGATGCTTTATCAGGAAATTGACTGTTCTACAAATAACAGAATCTGAGTCTCAATGCTTGGCTCCCATGCAGCACAGGACTGTAACCTCAACACTAGGTGAGACAAGAACAGAGAAAATCAAATCCCTGGAGCTTATTTGTTATCCAGCATAGCCAATCAGTAAGTTTCATGTTCAGGGAGAGACCTTGTCTCCAAAAACTAGGTGGGGAGTCACAAAATAAGACACCTGATATCTTTTGATGCATGTGCACAAAAGAGGAGGGAGGAGGAGAAGGACAATAGGAGCACAATGATGAAGACAGGGCAGTGGGAAACCTGATTGTTGTGTGACTCTTTATATCAGGATAGATAGGAACAAACATCTATCCCAGAGAGGGCACCACAATGGACCAAATACATATCAACCAGGTCTAGCTAAATGAAGTAGTCACTTTATTGGGGCTACTTATGACAGCATAGGGTGACTTGTGGACATCTGTATCACCCCAAAGTTTGTCTCAGCACAGGTGATGAAACTATCTTTCAGTCACATGGAAAAGCTGTCTTCTCTGACTCCCTGCTTAGCTTACTAGTCTCTTTTCCTCACAGCAATTTTCTGCTTACACCTTGGGGAGAGGTAGTGTGACTCTTGGAACTTTCTCAGTCTCCTGACCCTATAAAGTCTCACTAGCTTGCAGGGGTTTTTGTTGTTGTTGTTGTTGTTGTTTTCTTTTTTGCTTTTTTTCTGCACTCCCCTCCTCCAGGAGGGAATGTTTCAATTCTGAGGAATCAGCTATGAGGAACAAGAGGTCAGTGCTTTCAGAGAGGGATCAGGACTCTGAGGCAGAGCAATATATCCTAAGGGCCTTCACAGTTCCATTTGTACTTGGAAGGGCACAGGACATGATTACTGGGAGTTAGCCTGCTGATTCCTAGAGAGGGGAAGAGGAGAGGGGAGAGAGGCACAGCATATCTTACCGTGTACTGAGCCCTTGACTCATGCTGGATAGGGGCTGCCTGAGTTTGCTTATGGAGATGACCATTGACTCTCACAGGTACTTGAAGTGTTTGAGTCCAGTTCAATGTTACTTGCACAGAATAAGCCTGACTTTCCTACTCAGTGCTCATCCATCGCACTGACAAGCATACATGGCATACTCACTCCTGGCCTGTGTGTGCCCATTTTAGAGAATTAAACAGGATACTGAATAAATAGATAACTAGATAGGTCAGTAGGCTGACTGATACAGAATTGTGAAGGGACGTGTTTGTCCGTGCATGGAGAAGAGGGTACACATCCAACCCAATGCAGCGAAGACTCTTAAGATGACAATAAGAGGAATTCACTTCTTGGAGGGGGGTGTTCTTTCTGAGACAAGGTTTGTCTGTGTAGTCCTGACTGTCCTGGAACTTATTCTGTAGACCAGGCTGGCCTCGAACTCAGAGGTCCAACTGCCTCTACTTCTTGAGTGCTGGGATTGAAGGTGTTCACCACCACTGCCCAGAGCAATTTGTGTCTTAATGATTAGCTTATACAATGTTTATATTTAAAAGCAAGTGTGGGGATAACAATCTGGCTCAGTATGCTTGCCACCAAAACTGATAATGAGTCCTTTCCCCGAGACTCCTGTAGCAGCAGGAGAGAACTGACTCTTTCAAGCTGTTTTCCTACCTCCATATATGTGCATGGCACACATGCCCACAGGCGTGTACACACACACACACACACACACACACACACACACACACAGAGGAATGGATACTTTAGACTATTAATACGGTAAGAGTCTGACAGAGTATGGACACAAAGCCTAGAGATGATATTTGTTCACATTTCCACAGCACCCTGAGTGAAACACAAATGATGATCGAGATCCGTTATTCGAAGTTGCTCCCAGCTGCTGAGCTTTCTCACTGTCTCACTATCTTAGTTAAGGTTTCTGTTGCTATGACAAAACACCATGACCAAAAACAACCTAGAGAAAAAAGGGATTATTTTGTTTTTTCCACCTTGAAGTTTATCATCCAGAAAAGTCAGGTCAAGAACTCAAGGCAGAAACCCATAGGCAGTAACTGGTATAGAATGCCCAAGCAGGCATTCTGCTTAGCCTAGCTTGTTTATCATGGTGTGCTCAGCCTATTTTCTTACAGCGCCCTGGATCATCTACCTAGGGGTGGTACATGGTGTTCTGGGCCCTCGCACATCAATCACCAATCAAAAAATTACAAATACAAATACACCACAGGCTTACCCACAAGGCTCTCTGGTGGGAGCTTTTTTTTTTTTTCAATTGAGGTTCCTCTTTTAAAATGACTCTCGCTTGTGTCAAGTTGACATAAGACCAGCACAACCTCCACAGCCAAAGCAAATCCTCCTCAAAGCTCAGAAACCCATATTGCATTCCCGAAGGTTTAAATTTAGATTTAAGGATCCAGGGGACTTATGCTCATGCTTCTGTGGCCTGGTCTGGCTTGCATATTTCATTTAGAGGACTTTCCAGTTTAGAAGGCAGCTCTGGCAATTAGTTTGGCATCCCCTTTGTCTGGACTAACTCTATGAACTCGATGGTCATTTCTGAACCTAATCCCAGAAAAATGCTGTTTGCAGAGGTCAAAGTCCCAAATGCTCCAGCTTTGCTGTTGTTCAAAGAGAAACAGGATTGGGACTGTGGCTCAGGCATAGGACCCACTTAACATGCAGAGATCCTGGGTTCCACCCCAGTGTGCTGGCACATGCCTGTGCTCCTAACTCTTGGGAGGATCAGAAATTCAAGGCCATATTCTATAAGATAGAAAGCTCAAGGATAGCCAGGGCTACATGAGATCCTGGCAATAACAATAAAAACACAATTTTATGGTAATTTTGAAAGATTCCTGAAATTTCATGAAGATCCTGTAATAGAATAGATCACCTTTGCTCTTTTCAGTATAAAGAGAAAAAAATATTACTTCTAAGTGGCAGATTCTATTTGGACCTTAATAGACTATTATGATAAACCCACCTAAGCTATAACTACTAAAATATTCCTCTTGCAGACCAGCTTTTGTAATTAATCACTTTGCCAAGAAAAAAAAATCTCACTTTCATCCCAGGAAGGTTGAATAGTTATAGCATTTAACAGGTTCCAACTATATGGGATCTTAGTTGAAGAGAGTTATAGGGTATTTCCAGGCAGCAAGAACAGACCCCTCCCCAACTCCAACCTACCCATCCACTCCATGCCTCCTACAAGGGATTAGAAAACTTTCAACTTTACTCTCAGGCTCACAAAAGCATTCGCTAAAGGAGAATTCTGGTCTGACTTTAATTAGAAAATTTCTAGGAGGCATGTTATTCATTATTTACAAACACCCAAAGCCAAAGAAGGAAAACACACAGGAGACCACTGTGTCTATAGAGCAAAGCTTTGCCCCAAGTAGAATTGTCTGGAATCTTACAAGGCTCATTCCCCAAACACAAAGTTTATAACCACAACTGGATGTGGTGACACGTGTTCATAGTCTCAGCACTGGTGAGGCTGAGATAGGATCCTGAGAGCAGGGGAGCCACATGGTGAGGCCCTATGTGAAAAAATGAAGGCCATGAGCTTAGCTGAGGGAGACAGTGCCTGTCTTGTGTGTGTGTGTGTGTGTGTGTGTGTGTGTGTGTGTGTGTGTGTGTGTGTAAGACCCTATATTCAAGCCCAGCCTTGCAAAAGATAAAAGAAAATTTAAAATTTCCAAATGGAAAAGCAGTTATACAGCCTAGAAAATAAAGCTGAATGATAGATATTTTTTAAAAAAATGATTTAATGAGGCATCTCAGTTCAGCCTAGGCTACTCTGTGAACCTTTATCTCAAAAGAAAAAGAGTCAACTATAATTTTCTCTGTAAATTGGGAGGAAAGGTGGCATTGAGAGGAATTTTACTTTAAAGTAAAATATTGTTGTGATATTTGACTATGAAAATAAAGAGACCACTAGGTTCTGGTCAGAATATTTGGGGCAACTAATACATATTTCTTATGCTTATGAAGTTTCCCATTAATCTTCTAAAAATTTATCAGTAAGGCATGGGAAGAGGCAGTCAGAGGACAATTGCTAGAATCAGTTTTCTCTTTCTACCTTGTTCTGAGGCAGAGTGTCTCTTGTTTCTGCCATGCTGCATACTCCAGGCTAGCTTCCCTCAGACTTCTAGCAAATTCTCTTATTTCCATCTCCCATCTGGTCTTAGGAGTGTCAGGATTACAGATGTGCACCACCACATCTGGGTTTTATGTGAGTCCTGGAGATTGAACTCACATTGTCAGGCTTAGTCACAAGCTCCTGTACTTGCTAAACCATCTACTTGGCCCCATCAGCATGTGTGCATGTGTGAGTGCGTGTGTTGTGTTTTGTATGTTGTTGGAGACGAAAATTGAATTTAGGGTCGTATGCAGGTCTGGCAAGCTCTACCACTGAGCTATATTTGCAGTTATTTAGTTTTAGTTTAAAGCAAGTTGCTGAGGCTGGCTTTGAACTTGCTGTTCTCCTGCTTCAGTCCCAGAGAAGCCAGATTGCAGGCCTGTGCCATGGCAGGGTGTAGATCTTAACAGTCTTAACACCCTCCAGGAACTCACTTTCTGAGCCTCCCCTGTAATTAGGCGTATTAATTGGAGTTCTCTGGGAAAGCAGAATCAACAGATCTGAATATATGGACAGAGAGATTTATTCTTAGTAATTGGTTCACAGAAATATGGAGATCAGGGAAGAACCAGTATGGCAGGTCAGGCCAAAGGCAGCCTGCTGGCAGAAATCCCTCTTGAAAGGAATTTGTCTCTCTGCTATTAAAGCCTTCCACTGATTAGATGAGACCCATCCACATTTGGAAGGGCAATCTCTTATAATCAAATGTTACTCTCATTCAAATATACCTATATAGAAAAATCCAGAATAATAGTTGACTAAATATCTGGGCACCATGGCCTTGTCAACTTGAAACATAAAATGACCCATCACACCAGGGTATGGGGTTATGCACCTATGACCTAATCTTTACACAAAGCTTTGATGTGAAAAAAAAAAAAAATCTACTCTAAAGAGCCAAAATGGCAACATTCAGTCACTAAGGTCAATGCCTAGTAATGAAGGCATAAAGTCAGCACCAGACTTCTCCTGGCTCTGTAGTTGCAAGTTTCATTCTTTAGTCTTCCCAGAACTTCCCAGTGACCCACTCAGTTTCTTCAGCACATTCCCTGTCAGCTTAAAAGAACGGAAGCAAACCCTATCATCTGCTTTGAAGACCACTGGATCCAGTGAGCATGGTGTGCTCACTATGTACCAATGCAAGATAAATCATCTAAACACGGAGTTAGAGAGAGAGAGAGGAGTTCTTTACTTGTTTGTTTTCTGTTAGTAAAGGATTTAGGATCAATTCAGCCAGGTGGGTTTGGCTCTGGTTCTTCATGGGGTGCCACTCAAGAAGCCTGGGCAAGAGGGGCCACTGTAAGATGGCATGCTCCTGTCAGTGCTGGCTGTTGGTGGGAGCCTCTCCACAGGGCTTTTGGCTTCCTCAAAACAATGCAGAGACTTTCTTTTTGTAGTGACCCAAGAGACAATAGTGGGCATCACAATACTTCTGCAATTTTTGGCTGTGTGAAGTCATACATCATTACTGCCACCCTGGATGTAGTTCCCACAAAAACCAGTAAGCCTTGCTCTTATGTGAAAGAGGAAAATCAGAAAATTAGGCTCCTGCTTTCTTCCCACCTCCTCCCTACAGCATTGGGTTGGAACCTAGGGCCTTGGACATGAAAAGTAAGTTCTCACTTCTGAACTTCATCTCCAGTCCTGAATGTATGAGAACGGTTCTCACTATGTAGCCCAGGCTGCCTCAACCTTGAGTCCCATCTACCTCAGCCTCTAAACTGGGTTTATAGGCATATGCCAGAATCATTCCTGGCTAGTTCTTGTTTTGTTTTGTTTTGTTTTGTTTTGTTTTGTTTTGTTTTTAATGGAGAAATGGGAAACAATTTGTAGACATAATCTTAAACTTCCTTTGGTAGACAGTCTCCTTCAGAGTCATTGCCTGAAGGTCATAACTTTGTGCATCTCTCTTTTGTAATGTATCAGTGTGACCAGCAGCCTTTGGAGAAGTGGTAGTATTTCTCCAAAATCCAGATAGAAATGCTACAGCAGGCTAGAGAGATGGCTCAGAGGTTAAGAGCACTGACTGTTCTTCCAAAGGTCCTGAGTTCAATTCCCAGAAACCACATGATGGCTCACAACCATCTATAATGAGATCTAGTACCTTCTTCTGTACACTGTGTACATAATAAATAAGTAAATTTTTTTTTAAAAAAGAAACACTACAACTTCTCTTTCCTCTTCTGTCTTTGTCTGTTCTTCTTTCTGTCTGCATATTCTCTGAGATATGCAAGCAGCCAATGTGGTCACTTTGAGGATAAGCCATATTGGAAAGAGCTAAGCCTTTTAGTGGACAGCCAGCAAAAATTTGAGGTCAGCCCAGACTTTAGAAACAGATCCCCCAGGGTCAGGGAGCCATGAAGCCAGCAAGCCTGAAGCCTTGGCTATGTTTGTGCTCTCCACATATCAAGACTTATGAGGTCTTAACATATGACACTCACTCAACAAATGACTCCTTTATTTCTGACCCTCCCCACCTACAGATAAGTATCTGTTGCTCTAAATTGCCGTGTCTTAGGATAACATATTACACAGTAATAGGTAAGCATATAGTTCTGTATTTTATTTTCCAAAAAAAAATACACAGGTAAGAGAGAGAGAGAGAGAGAGTGTGTGTGTGTGTACACCTTGAGAAGAGAATAAGGAATAGGATCTCTGATCTACTAAGGCATCAAGGAATATGTGACCATATTTCAACCCTCACATGATAGTGATTCCCAGCTTTCTGTATCTGTACTAAACATCTAAAAATCCTCAACTAAGTCTCAAGTGGAAATTTGTTTTGAAGCTGGAGATTCCTGCTTGCCAGTTTGTAATAACTATCCCCAAGAATATGTGCAAAGCTGAAGGGTGGCTTAATCAGTCGAAGGCATTAGGGCTTGAGTTCAATCCCAGACCCATTTTCCTCCTTTTTTAAAGAAATTTTTTAAGTTTTTAAAAAAATAAAGAAAGGTGAGAACAAAAGGGAAGGAGGGAGGGAGGAAGTGGGAGCCAGATGTGTTGGTGACCACTGTAATTTCAGAGCTGGGGAAAGAGAAACAAATGTATCCCTGGGGTTTGCTGCTAGCCCCTGGAGAACTTCAAGCCAGTAAGAGGCCCTGTCTGAATAAACAAGGTGGGTGACACCACAGGAATGATTTCCTATGGCTTCCACACATACAGCCTTCCAGGCCCAGGTGCTATGATGTGGCACCCTTTCACTTCATCATACTTCTTATGTGTGCCACTGGTGGTGTGTTTTGGGTTCCTGCAGCCATCTCTGCTATCCTGCTGGAAATACATCCAGTGTCTGCAGTGGCAGACTCTAGCAAGCAGCTTGTGAGCAATTCAGCTGTGTGTTTAGGTTTAATAGAAAAAAGAGTTGTACAAACCATATTTCATCACTCACCCCAAACAGTACACTTATTTGTTTGATAAATTGGGTGCCAGCCTCATCCTAGGCATTGGAACACTGACTTTCAGTGCCCTGAGCACAGAAAAACACTGCACATGCCAGACCACAGAAGAAATGCAGTCACCAAGGGCTGAAGCCTTCTTTCTGCACCTGAAGAAAAACCTCAAAGTGTGCCTCTCACAAACCCTGACCCATGAACCCACATAGGACTGGAGCTTTGAGGACCTAAGACTACTGATGAGGCAGTACCCTGGAAACAGCTACACCCCAGGGAAATCTGCTAGTCTTATCCACATTCATAAAACCAGGAAAGTATTCGCTGCCAGTGAGTGCTGTAACTATGTTAGGGACCAGAATGCTCACCTGACTGTCCCTGCCTTCCATCTTCCCAGGCCCCTCTATGCCCTAATTCTTCATGACCCTCTGAAACTTCCATTTGATGGAAAGCAGAGTTTTCCCAACTGTCCCAAGTTCCCAGGAGGCTTTGCCAGGTCCCATAGCTCCAAACTACCTTTTCCAAGAACATCAGAAATTTATAGACAATAGACCTCAGTTCCCCAAGACCCTCAGTGGCCACTCTTTCCTCTCTCCACAGCAGGGGGTAGGCAAGGATTTCTTTGAAAGAGCCACATAGTGAATATCTTATGCCACTTTCACAACATCTGGATGTTACCCTAAGAAATAAATGAAGCACAGAGTGTGGCCATGCTCAGGAAGGTCTTCTTATGAAACATTGTGGGCTAGCTGGACTTGGCCCACAGGTGAGTATAAACTCCCACACCACGTGCTGCCTGGTCATGGGGGGAGGTTCCTGAGACACTGAACATTTCTAAGGCTCTTCCCTTCTGGAAAGAATTAAGGCTCTGCTGGAGTCTGTTCTTGATTTCACTCTTCTGCCTGCTGCTCTGTCTCACTTTGTGTTTCTGTTGCTATGATGAAACACCATGACAGAAAGACAAGTTGAGGAGAAACGGGTTTATGTGGTTTAAATTTCCAAAATGTTGTTTTTCACCAAAGGAAGTCAGGACAGGAATTCTAACAGAGCAAGAATCTGGAGGCAGGTATGTGGGATTCTTTCTGTATGCTATAAATTACTACTGGATAATAAAGGAATTGTTTTGGCCTACCGCAAAGCAGCTTATAGGCTGTGGCGAGCCGCTTTCTGGCCTGCAGAATGACGAGTCACCACATGCACGATTCTTCTCAGATTACACTTTATTGGAGTACAGCTCAGTTGAGAATGGTGGAAAGAAGACCCCGTGCCTGAAATGCAGCCTGCTTATATAGGGAAGCTGGGACGCCTGTAGCCGTATGATTGGTGCCCTAAGTAATGCCTCATTAGCATATAGCTGGTGATAGGTCCAAAGTAATGCCTCATTAGCATAATCAGGGATCACATCGGATAGGTCACTACTCAGCGCCTAATTAGCATAAGCGGCGAAGGTACAATAGCTGGGGAACATGATGCAATGTTTCAGCAAGTTGTGCAAGGGCCAACCGCGCCCTACAATAGGCAGGCAGGAAATCCAAGCATAAGAAAAGGGGAAGGAGGGAGGAGTCAGACAGAGATGCTTCAAGCTGCTGCTAAGAAAACAAGATGTAAAAGTACAGGTAAGCCACGAGCCATGTTGCAAGACATAGATTAATAAGAATGGGTTGAGTTAAGTTGTAAGAGCTAGCTGATAATGGCCTAAGCCATAAGTCAAGCAGTTTGTAATTAATATAAGCCTTTGTGTGATTATTTGGGGCTAAACAGCTGTGGATGGGTCCAGACCTTAGGACTAGGCTGGGCTAAAAACCTCAGGATACAGGAAGGAGCTGATGAAAGTCATGGAAGGATGCTGTTTACTGGCTTTCTCAGCCTACTTTCTTATAGAATCCAAGACCACCAGCCCTGGGATGGTATCATCAGCAATGGGCTGGACCCTCCCCTATTGATCACTAATTAATAAAATGCCTTACAGCTGTATCTTACATAGGCATTTTCTCAATTGGGGTTCCCTCTCAGATAACTCTAGCTGTGTCAAGTTGACATAAGGCTAGCCAGCACATGCTCTATGGAGAAATAAGAACAAGGCCCTTATGAGATATAAAAAGCATATTGTTCTTGGACTTCCTAGCTTTCAGTACCATGCAAGTATGAACTTCGGTTCACTACAAAATCTTCCAATCTTAGATATTCTGTTATAACTTAGATGAGGTGCGGAGCCTAGAGTTTGCTAAAATCTAGTCTGGAAGATTTCCACAGGCCATAGTTCTGCTTCACCACCTGTTCTTCCTTTTCTGGATCTCTCAGAACAGAGAAGGGTAGAAGGGGGAGAGAGAGGAAGAGAAGAAAAGAGGGAAAGGGAGAGGGAGGGAAGGAGAGAGAGAGAGAGAGAGAGGTGTCAAGATCTTAAGTTCTTTTATGGAAACAACATGGCAGATGACTATCAGCTAGAAAGGTCCCCATGTCCTAAGTGCTGAATCTGAATCTTCTCCCTGGTTTTCAAAGTGTGAAGATGTGAGTAAGAAAGAGACATCATCTGGACCTAGGGAATCAGTAAGGATGCTAATACAGGGTACAGAACGTTCCAACAAGGTATAAAGAGTTGAAATCACATTGTTAAAAACAAATCATAGAGCCTAAGATAGCCTTGAACTTTCTATGCAACTGAGAATGACTTGGACCCCCAGTATTCTTGTCCCCAGCTCCTAAGTGTTGGATACAGAAGTGCCTCACTGTGCTAGGTCTGTATGATGCTAGGAATGGAACCTGGGTCACATTTTTGCTAGATATGCACTCTACCAGTGAGCTCAACAAACACACTATCTACGGCATTCTAAACACTCTTCATCATTTCAGTGCTGGGTTTCCTGTCTAACTCTTTCCTGCCACTATTTAGCAGAATATCATTACTGTAAATCTCAGGGTCTTCATCTGCTAGGCAAGTGTGTGAGGTAATTTATGAAATATACTCAACACAGTACCTGGACCCATTTAAGTGCTCAGTAAGGATTAGATCCAGTATCTCAGTTGGTTTTCTGTTGCAACAACAAAATACTCGAGTCTGAATAACTTCTAAACAAATGAGGTTTATCTAACTAAATTCTGGAAGTTTGAGAACGTGGTGTTGGATTCTTCTCCTTTCTGGTGGGGACTTCATGGCTGATGGTGTCACATTGGTGATGGGGTGAAGAAATCATGTGACAAGGCAGGAAGCAAATTCTGAAGAAAATCACTTTAAATTCTCAAGAAAACTAGCTCACCCTGAGAGACCAGCATTAGTCTCTTCTTCTGTACAGTACCATCTAGGATCTAAGCACTACCTATCACTGCCACACCAAAGATCACGTTTCCTGAATGGAACATGCAGGATGCACTGAAGCCACATCCACATACAATCCACAGCACAAGAGTTCTTCTTTGTCTCCAAAGTCCTAGAAAGGACACCAGTGAGTGGTTCCTTCAGAAAGAGTAATTTCTTTTTTTTAATATTTATATTTTTTTATTTTATGTGATTTGGTGTTTTTGCCTACATGTAAAACTGTGTAAGGGTGTCAGATTTTGGAATTACAGACAGTTGTTAGCCGCCATGTGGATGCTGGGAATCGAACTCAGGTCCTCCTTCTGGACAGTCAGTGCTCTTAACCTCTGAGCCATCTCTCCAGCCCCTAGAAAGAGTAATTTCTTTTTTTTTAACTTTATTTATTTTTATTTATTTGCCTTGATGTTTGCCTGGTACTGGGAACTGGAACTACAGACAGTTGTGAGCTGCCATGTGGGTGCTGGCAACTGAACCCTGGTCCTCTGGAAGAGCAGTCAGTGCTCTCAGCTGCTAGACCATCTCTCCAGCCCCCAGAAAGAGTAATTTCAAATCCAAAAAAAAAGAAAGTTCTGACTCAGAACTGGCACATTATTTGAGGTAGAGGTCAATGGTTCTTGAAGCAAACATCCTATAATGAGATAAATTTTGGAATTCTCAGCTAAGCAAAGGGGAACAAGGTTCTCAATGGCTGGATTTATGAATTCAAAATATGCTGTTGTGATATAGATCTCTAAGATAATATTACAGGCAGCCTTTGCCAAATATACTTACCTACTCTCCCCACCCCCAGAGCATCTTCAGACCCAACCTCCCACAAAGTACCCCTTGGACCACATAGGGGGTCGAGGGAGACAGTCCAATGGGTAAAGCACTTGCTGTGCTAGCCTGAGGATGTGAGCTCAGATCACTAGCAACTATATAAAAAACCAGGTCTGGCAGCTGCTGTAATTCCAGGACTGGAGAGGCAGAGACAGGGGAACCCCAGAGACTTGCCGGCCAACCAGTCTCTTTCATATGATGAGCTTCAGGTTCAGGAAGAGATGCTGCTTTAAGAAATAATGAGAATTGTGATAGGAGAAGGTGCCTCATATGGACCTCTGGCTCCCATGATTGCATACATAGTTGGGTGTGCCTGTATACACTCCTGCATATAGTACACATGTGTATGTGTGCATACAGACACTAAAACACCTTAGCTTCTGATTTTACATGTGGATTTATGTGGGTGTAGGTATAGGTCATGGAACTAGAAAGGCCATGAGAGGAGAACTGAGGCTTTAAGGGAAGGGGAAGCAAGCTCTTGAAATGATCAGCCCCTTCCTAAAGATGCCCTTAGAATGTGAAACAACAGTTCTAGATGTGTCCTCTGTGAGCATCTCATACAAACGTCATTCGTCCAGAGCAGACAGCTCCCACCCCAAATTCTTTTCTGTCTGTGCCTCTTGGCTGGGTGGCTTCCTTATGTTTCTGATTCCTCATCTTTGTTGTTATCTTTTTTTTTTTTTTTGAGGAAGAATCTCATGTAGCCCAGGTCAGCTTAAACTCCATTGATCACCAAGGATGATCTTCAACTCCTAATTCTCCTGTTTCTACCTCCCAAGAACTGGGATTACAAATGAGGCACATCTGCCTTCTGCAATGCTGAGACTGAACCCAGGACTTTGTGCATACTAGACAGACACTCTACCAACTGAGCCATGCCCCATGCCCTAGCCCTCCACCACTTCTTTTTTTCTCTTTTTCTATTCCCAATTTGTTTATTGAGGATAGACACACATACATACACACACACACACACACACATTAATTTACTGTTTGAGAATTTTATGCATTTATACAATATATGTTTATCACATCTTACCCTACCCCCCCAACCACATGTAAACCCCACACATACACAACATGTTTTCTGCCCTTTAAAAAAAAAAAAAAAAAAAAAACCTACTAAATTCAGTTAGTGCTATTTATACATTCAAGTGTAATGAGAAGTTTCCAGCCCAGACTAGCCCCAAGATCTGGACCAGCAATCCCAAAGTTCCAAAGAAATACACAGAAGCTTGTATTAATTTTATGCTGATTGACCTATGGCTCAGACATACTGCTAACTAGCTCTTTCATCTTAATTCAATCTATTTCCATTCATCTTTTTAGCCATGTGGCTTTGTACCTTTTCTCAGAAAAGCATGGTTGTCTTTTTTCCTCCACATCTGAGGGCATCTCTCTGGACATCTCTGCTGGTGTCTCTCTCTGCTCTTCCTGTTTCCCAGAGTTTTCTTAGTCTGGTAGCCCCACACACACTTCCTGATTGGCTTCTGGCCAATCAGACTAAACCATTAAGCTGACAATTATTTACAATAACAGAACATATATAACAGAACATAATCCCACTATATTCATGGGTGTGGGGTCATCCACTGGAACATAGGCAACCTATTAATGGCAATAGCCTCAAAAAAAAAAAAGCACTCCCCCTCCAGCAAGTGCCAATAGCTCTTCAGCTGATGAGCCCTCAGGAGCCCCTCCCATCCAAGCCAGCATGTGGACTGGCCTGATCTTGTATAAATCATGCACAGGCAAACACAGCTGCTATGAGTTCATGAGTAGAACAGCATGTCACAAGACAGCCTCTCCCAACACTCCCTGCTAGACTCTGGTTCTTACATTCTTTCTGTCCCTCTTCCTCAATGTTCTCAAAATTTTAGGGGAAGGAATGATACAGATGTCCCATTTAGGACTGTGCAGTCAGAAGTTTCTGTCTCTCAAATATCAGGCAGTCACTTTCTAAATAATTGGCTCAGAAGCTTAATATTACTTATAAATACTCAGTCAATACCTCAAGCTTATTACTAACTAGCTCTTACACTTAAATTAATCCATGATTCTTATCTATGTTAGTCATGTGGGTTGGTACCTTTTCTCAGTCCAGAATTTTCATCTTGCTTTCTCTGGGTCTAGCTATCAATTGCTTTTCTGCCTTTCCTCTTCCCAGAATTCTCCTAGTCTTGTCATCCTGCCTCTACTTCCTGCCTGGCTGCTGGCCAATCAGTGTTTTATTAAACCAATATGAGTGGCAAATCTTTACAGTGTACAATAACACTATTCCACTATTCTCACAGGACTGAGTGTGTTGTTTTTTGCTTTTGTTATTTGTTTAGTTTTGGTTTGAGACAGAGTCTCACTGTGTAGCATAGACTAGCTTCTGAGTCCTGATCCCTGTCTCCTAAGAGCTAAGCTCAGGATATAGAAATGCCCTACCACAACTAGTTCTCCTTTTCTTCTTCCCTTTCCTCTTCCTCTGCCTCCTCCTCCTCTTCCTCCCTGGTGTGTATGTGTGTGTATGTGTGAGTGTGTGTATGCTTATACTACACACATACACACACATAGGCATGCACACACAAGTGTGTGTGCATGACTAAGCATATGTGCATAGGCCAGAGAGGACATTATGTATCCTGTTCATGATTCTACACATTAATCCTTTGAGACAATCTTTTACTGACCCTGGACTGACAACAAACCCTAATAGTCCTCCTGTCTTTACCCTACACAGTGCTGGGTTTACAGGCAGACACACAGTCATGTCTGGCTTTTTATGTAAGTGCTGTTATCCAAAATCAGGTCTTAATTTTCTTGCCCAACAAGCACTCTCCCATCATACCATCTCACCAACCTCCTCTCCCCATTTCCAATAGAAAAAATTAAAAAAACCTCCTCATCTCCTGGAAGCAAGTATGGCCTCAGCTCTCAAACTGTCTATGCCACAGCAAGTAAGAGATGTCACAAGCTTTTGGGACAGTGCCCAAGGCCTCAATGCTCTGAGTCATGGACTCTATATGCCCAAATGCCCTGATCCTTTGGACAGAAACCTTAGAGGCATTCTGATTATGGGCAAGGGCAAGAGTTTTTTTTTTTTTTTTTTTTTACCACATCAGGGACTGTGAACAGAGCAGGGTCAATGTCCCAGATCAGAGGCAATGGGGGCGTAAGCAATGTTTAGCAGTAATGGAGGTGTTTGATGTTCATTTTGTGAGCAGCCGTTGAGTGGAGTAGGCAATAACACTTTCCTCTCCTGGCGCTTTCTGCCATGGTGACAGATCTATTTCCAGCACAATTTGTGGTGGAAATGTTCTATGTATGCTGAAAATAAAGGAGCTGTTTTGGCCAATGTGGAGCACCATAGAAGTGGGTGGAGAATCAGAGGAGAGACAGGCAGGAGGGTGGAGTTAGTCAGTCTCCATCTGATCCCCGAGGAAGAATCATATAAGGAATCCAGGTGAGCCACGGGCCGGGACACATGGCAGATAGAATACTAGAAATGGGTTGAATTAAGATGAAAGAGTTAGCTAGCAATGTGCTTGAGACATGGACCAAACAGTATGAAGTTAATATAAGCATCTGATTCATTTCATTGGAGGAAAGTGCTGCCGTGGGCCAGGTCCAAACCTCTGGCCCAAACAGGGCCCAAAATCTTCTACAACAACAATTAGTCAAAATTTCCTACTGCCTTTTGTTATTAAGTGCCTCCTGAACTCCGAATCATCTAGCAGGTTGGGAATATCGTGTTAGTGATCCACAGCATACTCCAGTCACTCTGGAGCCTTTCCAGAAGCCAGAGCCCACCTTGGGCTTCCTTCTCTGCTCTTCCTCTTGCCACTGAAGCATGAAATTAAGTGATGCCGGTGGGGACCCAGGCTCACAGCTGGCCTGCCTCTCTCCACTTCACTGCAACTTACTGGTGAATTAGAATTAACTTTCCAGTAATAGAAGGTGGCCTGCAAATGAACATGTTCTCTCCTTATCTAGTTCAGAAAATAATGATGACAGAATTGTCATCTAAAATAAAGCCAAGAGGGGCTGGTTAGAAAACACTGGGTTCCTCTTCGTGAGGACCCAGGTCTGATTCCTAGCACTCATGTGGCAACTCACAACCATCTAACTCCAGTTATAGTGATCTGATACCATCTTTTGTCCTCTGCTGGCACTAGACACAGAAGTGATACACAGAAAGACATGCAGACAAAACACTCATACACATAATATAAAATAAAAATAATGTTTTAAGAACATAGAACCGGGGCTGGAGAGATGGCTCAACAGTTAAGAGCACTGACTGCTCTTCCAGAGGACCAGGGTTGAATTCCCAGCACCCATATGACAGCTCACAACTGTCTGTAATTCCAGTTCCTAGTTCCAGGCAAACATGAAGGCAAATAAACTAAAAAAAAAAAAAAAAGAAAGAAAGAAAGAAAAGAAAAAGAAAGTAATTAAAAGAAAAAAGTAAAAGCCAAGAAAATGATTTTGTGACTATACCACTGAGACAGTATGGAAGAGGTGACCCTCAGAGGTAAGAAAGCCTGAGATTGGTTACTGTAACAGTTGCTTGCTGTGTGATGTGAATGAATGAATTAACTGTCCTGGGTCTTTGTTTCTTTATTATTGTAAATAAACCAAATTGTATTGTATAGTCTATTGTTCAGTAAGTTGGTTTTTTTACCCAAAATGATGCCATCTTTGGGTGATAGTATGTCCCCAATTATAGCAAAGATCACCTCCAACACACACCACACACACACACACACACACACACACACACACACCCTACAAGCTTCATTGGGCATGGCCAATGAAGCTGGACTTAGGATGTTTCCTGGTTCTCTCTTAAGAAGGAACACACTCTCCTAGAATATCGCTGTTTTCCTTTGCTGAACTGAAATGATGGCAGCCTGAAGTTCAGAATGTCAATGGCCCTCCAGTCCTGTTCCCTGAGTGAAGCTACCACCCAGGGGAGCCTGTCTCTGAGGAGAGAGAGAGAAGTCTCAACAGCCTTTGTCTCTAAAGTGAGGCTTTTCTTTGGTTTTCATACATTCATACATACATATCTGATACTTCTGGAAGTTCTTTTTGTATATGGGTATTTGAAGTCTGAGATTTATGAGCATGCCTCCAAAGAGAGCATATACTTGCTTTCTCCTGGAACCTTGGAGTCGCTTTAAACCAAGGATTAGGTGGCCCATATCACCTGATCTCAAAGCCTGATTTTACATCTAGTATGAAAAGCTCCCTTTATATTTGGTTCTGGTTTTCTCCAAGGGCTTTGGGCTCCTGTTATCAGAGAGAGGATACAAGGAGATTTCCACCCCCCTTCTTCTCCCAGAGTCATCAAAACAAAGATTCAAGTCACATCAATTTCAGTCAGTGTCCTTAGTTCCAATGTGACCTGATGCTATTGGTTTATAATACTGTCCCTCTCCTCATCTCTTGAAGCCTCCTGGCTACCCATCTGCCTTTTTTATTCCCCATGAACCTCCCTCCTCTTGCTAAGCCTTGACATTACCTCCAGGTTTCCAGCATCACCATATAGGTTGCCGGATGGAATTGTTTTCATAGATGGCTTTGGGACTGAGTCAACTCCAGTACCTTTATTGAATAGAGGACTGCATTGCATAACCCGAGGCATGTTTATAATGAGAAGGCATTTGAAAATTTTAATCATTGAATCCAACACAGAAGGCCAATGTTTACAACAGAAAATGGAACGAGGGAAGGAAGCAAGCGAGCGAGCAGACAGACAAACAGGGGCTGGAGTTAGAAGTCAGTTGATAAAGCAGTCACCTCACAAGCATAAGAACCTGAGTTTGCTCTCCAGAACCCTCATAAAAAGCTAGACATGGTATCATAGGCTTGTAATCACAATCATGGAGAGGTTCAGTGACCAGATAGCCTAACCTAAGGCACGCCCAGGTCCCCAGTGAGAGACTCTGTCTAACAAAGCACAATGGATGTCTCCTGAGGAAGGACACCGAAGTTAACCTCTGGCTTTTACACACACACACACACACATGAGGTGAGGGTGTAAAAGAGAGAACAGTGTTAGAAATCCAGGGAACCAAAGCTGTAACAGATTCTGTTCTTAGTGACTTGAACAGCTCACCCTAGTCATTCAACCCTCATTCATGAGATGACATCAGAACTGCCTTCCTCTGGAAACTGATTTGGAATAAAAGAGGCCTGGTTAGCTCAGTGTCTGAATCATCCTGTCATTATCAAGATTAACAGCCTTAAGGTCCCACCTTCTCTCCAAGTGTTTCACCAGCTTTGTTATCATGTGGCTGCCCGTCCTTAAGCCCATCCCAAAGTCTTCATGCCCAGAAGCATGACTTTGTGAAGCAACAGTGTGGGCTCATTATCCCTAAATGCTCCAGTGAAAACATATCTTTGCCCCAGACTCTTATATAGCGAGGACTGTTTAATGAGGCGGTTGCTAGATGAGGCTGTGGGGCTGTACCACAAGGCAGGTTATACATGTAGATGAGATACAGCTTTTCGGCTTCTGTGGGAGTTATTTTCTCTGTAGATCAGAAAAGCAAATCAATGAGCCTCCTACAAAGACACACCAAACCCAAGGTGTTAGTGTCTGGCTCAACAGGTCAAATTTAACCTCTTCATTTGGCAAACGAAGGAAACAAAGACTGAGAGATGTGGAATGAGACACTGGGACCACATACTCTCTTGGTAGCAAGCCCAGGGAAGTGTCCTTGTCCCACATTTAACCTGCTGTGTGTGTGATATGCTGAGTGGATGAGTGTGTGAAAATGTGTGCTAAGGTAAACAAATACAGCCACAGTTTCTTTAAAATCCAACCCCACCCCCCTCCGTGATGGCTAATCTTGCCTGTTAATTTGGTTGACTCTAGAATCAACTAAGACCATACAGGCTGGATCTGTGAGGATGTTTCCAGGAAGGATGAACGGAGCAGGTTCACCCTCCTATAGAGTGGCAGTTCATCTCAGTGGCCACCCAGATAGGAAGAAGTCCATGAAAAGGCAGCACCTCCTGCTCCACCACCTCCATTCTTGCTAAGTGCATCTGTGCTGTGGCTGATATCATCATCCTTTGTTGGTACCCAGCTTCTTCTGGTTCCAACATGGGCTGAAGACCAGAGGCTTTCCCAGAAGCTTAGATAGGCACTGTCAAGGCATTCCGCCTTGAGGACTAAGCATCTACAGAGCTCTCAGCCTTTCCAGCATGCAGACAGCCATTGTTAGACTATGTAAGGCCAATCTAATAAATCTCTTTCTATAATATATATTATATTCATCCTGTTGGTTTTATTCCTCCAGTGAACCCTAATACATCTTCCCAAAGGTGAAAGGGAGCCAAGCATGGCAGTGTATACTATAATCCAGCCTTTTGGGGAAGCTGAGGCAAGAGGCTCTTGAGTTCAAAGCTAGCCTGAGCTACATAGTGAGTCTCCTTATCTCAAAAAAACAAAGAAAATAACAAAAACCCAAACAGAAAAAGGTAATCCCCCTTTACTTCAATGTGAGCTCTACCTAGATATCTGCTTCAAGTAAATGACATGTGAGGAAATGGTCCTGAAACTCCTGAACTTGGATTATAAAAAGATTTTCTTCTTCCTTCTTTTGGTCTAGCTGCCATGTGTACATTGATTAAGGGTGTTCACAGTTCCTTGTTGGGAATCTGCAGAGGAATAGGGGCCTCTTTCGATCCTTCAATACTAACTTTCCAATCTTAGTTGTATACTCTGGTTCTCAGCCCCAGTCATGGCTTCATAGAACAACAGCCCTAGTGACATTGGACTCATATAAGAGCATAAACCAACACCACCTACTTAGTTACTAACAACTTACTGACTCACATACATTGTGGGGACCATAGACATTCATTGTTTGAAGCCCCTAAGGTTTGGAGCAATTGTTAAGTATACATACACATACACCAAGTTAACTGCTATCTGACTTAATCAGACTTTTTTGTGAAATTAGTAAGACTTTTACTCTTCTTAGTGGCACAAGCCTGGCAAAGCCAGAGGATTGCAAAGAGTTCATGGCCATCTTAGACTATGTAGTGAATTCTAGACTTTTGGTCTATAATATGAGTCTCTTAAAACAACAAAATAGAGCCCACAAAATCAAGGCTATCAAAAATGGCTCAGCAGATAAAGACTCGTGCTACCAAACTGTAAGACTTGACTGAGTTTCATCCCCAGGAAGTCACACTGGTAGAAGGTGAGGACTAATTTCCTCAACTCCTCCTCTGACCTCCTCTCATTTACTGCAGCACATGTGCCTCCTGTACACACCCCCATTAATAATTTAAAGTATTGTAAGTAAATTACTGTCTAGATTTGAATCCAGGACTACTCAACCCTTAGCCTAGTTTATTTATTTTTTAAATATTTATTTTTATTTTTATGTGAATTGGCTTTTTGCCTGCATGTATAACTGTGTAAGGGTGCCAGATGTTGGAATTACAGACAGTTGTTAGCTGCCATGTGGATGCTGGGAATCGAACTCAGGTCCTCCGGAAGAACAGTCGGTACTCTTAACAGCTGAGCCATCTCTCCAACCCAGTTTATTATTGTTTAAAGATTTACTTTACTTTTAATTATGTGTATGTCTGTATGTAAATATTTGCTTGTGTTTGTCATTTCCATGGAGGTCCAAGGCACCAACCAGATCCCCCTGGAGCTAGAGTTCCAGGTGGTTATGAGCTGCCTTGAGTGTGTGCTGGGACAGAGCTCAGATGCTCCTGCTAAAGCAGTATGTATGTGCTCTTAGTCACGGAGCCATAGCTCTAGCCCCTCAGCCAAGGCTGTAACCGCCCTGCAGTGGTGTGTTGGCCAGTGAAATCTCTCAACCAATACCGAGTAACTTTATACAAGGAATAAAAGCTCCGGGCCTTTTAATCTAAGACACAGAAGCTCAAAGCAGCTGGGGCCAGACAGATCCCATAAGTGACAGAGACCAAGATGAGAAGTGTCCCAAGTTCTTATTGCAAGTCCAACAAGTGTGATGATAAATAGGTGACCTTCACCTCAGGCCCAAGGAAACAAAAGGACAGATGGAGACCCTAGGAACAACAACACATGACCCATCTAAAGGGGCAGAGACCCCCCTTCAGCTGGGGTATAAGGATGGCAGGGCTCTTGTCTGGCATCTGTTCTGATAGAACTGCTCCAGGCCTCCCTGTGTTGAAGAATGTCAACCCTGTGTCAGATCTGATTTCCAAGAAGCTAGAGAGCTAAACTTTTATGTGAAATCCTTGGCTTTGAAGTTTGAGCAATACTATATATATACGTATATGTATATGTACATATATACAGAGAGAGAATGGTAAGGGGAAGAGCAGATCTCTCTATGAATCCCTGGTCACTTGGATCTCATTCTGTAGACTAGGATGGCCTCAGACTCACAAGGATCTACCTGCCTCAGCATATGCAGTGCTAAGTAGGATTAAAGGCTTGCTTGGCTTTTTTTTTTTTTTAAATAAGTATAGAGGTTAAACTTGAGATGGAGGCAGTAATGATAATCTCTGTCCTGAACTGGGCCAGGAGACCTGCTTGTTTTGCTTAGTTATCTAAAATAGGACAGGAACAAACAGGAAAGGATGGGAGAGGAAGAGGGAGGAAAAAGGCTCTGGCCAACCGGAGTCTCCAATAGTCACCAAGGTGGACAGACAGACGGTTTATAACAGGAAGAGAAAAGAGAAAATTAAGAGACTAATTATTCAAGGTGCATAGCCACTGACTGGGAGCCCAGTACTGCCATGGGTCATGCCATGTACCCATAGTCAGTGGCTATGCAACTTTTTATTTTATTTTTTCTAATCACCTTGGAGGCCCTCTCCATCTTTGTTCCGCTCTAATCTTTCTTAATTAGATAATTGAAATAATCATCCAATTAAATTGGTTCCTTCACACTCCTCATCGAGTTCTTGCTGGATCCAGCTGGCTTCTTCATTTCAGCTGACTAGTTTTTTGCCTCATGCGGGGCCCGAAACGGGTCTCAAGCTGTTTGCTTTCTTCCTCTGCAGTTTGCCGTTTCAGTTCCGAGGCGCTACAACTAAATTTCAGTTCTGGTCATGTCAAAACAGACTCCATAGGCAACCAAAAGCCGGAGCTGCATCTGGCAGAGACACAGCTCTGCTGGGGAGTTTCCGATCCCAGGGATTCCGGTCCCTGGCCCAGTATTTACTAACTGGCTGATCTGGCTAGTGTCATTTGGTCTGTCTGCAAGCATCTGGACTCTTGGGGGACTGCTGTGAAATGGAGATTAAACCAGGACCTGACTCCAGGCTGTTGAGATAATGTAAATAAGTCTGATTTATACTCGTGTGTGCTAAAATAGTACAAAAACAAATTGAAAAGAGAATAGCAGGGAGGCCGGAAGGAAGGAAGGAGGGAGGGAGGGAGGAAGGGGAGGCAAGCAGGCCCAACCTCGAACTTCTGATCGTCTTACGTCCACCTTTAACGTGCTGTGATTACAGGTGTGTACCACCACACCCAGATCAACTCAGTTCACTCACCTGATATAGGGAAACCACCTGGGCTTAGTCCATGCAGAGCAAGCACTCAACAGACTAAGTTACATTCCCCAGCACTAGAATCCCCGCCCCCACCCCATACAGATCTGACAATCCTCCTACCTCAGTTTCCTGAACTTTGGGATCACAGATGTGTGCCACCACACCTGGCTCAAGATGACATATTTGTTTGCTGTGCCACTGCAGAAAAGAAAAAGAAATCACAAAGATATGCAAAAATGCGAGTAGTTCTGCACATCCTTCAGTCAGAGTGTAAGTGTCTCAATCCGGGTTTACTTGAAACCCATGTAAGACTAACCCCACACAAGAGACTTAAGATAGATTCTTGACAATGAAATTTTAAGACAGTATTGATCCTATGTTGGCTAGAATGCAAGGTCCATGTAGGAGGACTGAGTGGGTCACAGTGTCTGGGGAATTCCCTGAGGAATACAGTTACAGGTGCAGGATTGTAAAGGCATCTCTGAGCCCATTTCAAGTGATGGGGCTAAAATATTTGAGCAAATTGCAGTGGTGTAAACCTGCAATCCCAACACAGCTGGAGGCGGGAGGATCAATAATTCCAACTCACTCTTGGTTACATAGCCAATTGAAGGCCAGTCTTGGCTTTAAGAGGCCCTGTTACAGAAATAAACAATCTTGCAAATATAAGGGTGTAAGTGAGGTATGATGGGTATATTACCTATGGAGAACAATTAGAAAGAACTAGCATCCCCAGGACTACGGATTAAATGGAAATCAGTTGAAACTCAGAAATTCAGACTAGGTTGGAAGGCTGAAGTTGGCCTTTCAGCTGCCCAGCCTCAGTGACCCTCCTTCTCTGCCAGTGACCCAGCTCCCAGCAGCTCAGCTCCATTCTCCTTTACTCCTTAAGACCTGGGGGTCAGACAAGAAGAGCAGGCAACTCTGAAATAAGCCCAGTGTTCCTGACTTTTAGAAACTATACAAGTTATTAATCATTTTTAAAATGAAAGAAAAATAAATAATAAATAAAACAACCACAAAACAAAGAAAGAAAGAAAAGTAAAAAAGAGAGAGAAAATGAATTTTCTAAGTCTGTTAATGGTAATTTTTTTTCTTTTCTGGAACATGCTTTTAAAATGTAATCTTACAGTCCTACATAAAATGGGGCTAGTGAAATAGTTCGGTAGTAAAGAACACTTATCAGTTGTGGATTTGGTCGTGCCACACACACACACACACACACACACACACACACACAACCATCTGTAATTCCAGTTCAAGGGCATTAGACACTAACTTCTGACTTTCTCGGGCATCTGGCAGGCATGGGGTACATACACATGCATGCATGTAAGCAAAACACCCAGACAGGTTTAAATAAAATAAATGTGTCTTTAAAAGGGGGTAAAGAGACAGGTCAATGGCCAAATGCTTGCTGTGCAAGAGCAGGGTCTGAACTCAGAAGCTGAAGCACACACACAGTGAAGCCTGTGGCCATGGTAACAGAGGTCAGAGGGTCCCAGAGCTTGCTAGCCAGCCTATGTAACCAGAATGGCAAGCTCCAGGTCCAGTGGGAGACCCTGACTCAAAACAGAAAACAAAACCAAACAAAATCCCCCCATGAAGGTGGGGAAGCTGGAGAGAGGGCTCCTCAGTTAAGAACACTTAATGAAGAGTACCTGGGTTCAGTCAGGTGACTCCCAACTGTCACTCCAGGCTCAGAGGATCAGACTTAGGCACATGCATATACTTGGCACATATAAATTCATGCAGGCACACGTGACTATACATTAATTTAAAAGTTAACAAATCTAGCCTGCCAGTAGAGGCTCATGCCTTAATTCCAACACTCAGGAGGCAGAAGCTGATGGATCTCTGAGTTCAAGGCCAGCCTGGTCTACAGAGTGAGTTCCAGGACAGCCAGGTCTACACAGACAAACCCTGTTTTGAAAAACAAAAAGTTAACAAACCTATTTTTAAAAAATAAGGTTAAGGCTGGAGAGATGGCTCAGAGGTTAAGAGCATTGACTGTTCTTCCAGAGGTCCTGAGTTCAATTCCCAGCAACCACATGGTGGCTCACAATTATGTATAATGACATCTGGGACCCTCTTTTTTATACTGCATATATAATAAATAAGTCTTTTTTAAAAATTAAGGTTAAATAATAATAGAGGACATCCCAACATCAGCCACTAGCCTCTGAAAGTGCATACATTGGGTGAACATATTCACCTTTTTACACACACATACATATGCATGCACATATACATGCATATACATACATACAAACACACAGAAACATACACATATGCATGCATACACACATACATGTATACACATACATATGAACACACAGAGAAACAAATACATATATATGTATGCACACATACATTCATACACATACATATACACACATGCACAAACATATTCACAAATGCACACACATACATAGCACACACACATGCGCACATGCATGCATGTGCTCACAGTCGTCTATGAAGAAATAGTTTCTTGACACACAGCTCTGAATTTCAGTATACACATTTGTTCAAATATATGCCATAGTTTACTACTCTCCCTATGAGGGTGGCTGGACTCTAGCTGGGGGTCTAGAGAGAACTCAGAGAACATTCCAGACAGACTGATTTTCTGTGCACATTATGCCCCCTAGTTCTGCCTCTGGCTTTAAGATGCTAAAGTGAGGAAGGCAGCATGTATTGTGCTCCCTAGGGATCCCCATTTCTTGGTATTCATGTGTGCATGTGCACAGCTGATTGCTGAGATCAGTATGGGACTATGGGATGATGGAGTATGACTTTAAACCTAGATCACCCTGGCTACCTTCAACTTCAGGCTGTACTCTCTTGGATCACTCAGACAGATGTAAGGTATCACCTTTGATGCTCAGCTACCCAGGAACAGCAAGCTTAGTCACAGTAGCAATAGCCCCATACTCCAGTCTTCAGACAAACAAGGCTCAGCTGACAGGCTGAGCACAAGCTCCTGAGATGCCCAGAACCACAACCTAACCAAGCCAATTACAGGCTCTCGCCCTACACATACACACACACACACACACACACACACACACACACACACGGAGACTGGTCATGGTTTTAGTGAAATGGCTGAATACTGAAGTGATTTTTTTTTAGCCTGGGATAGGTAAGTAATACATACAACACCCTCCCCTCTGCAAGCCTGGATCTTTTCCTCTGGGATTCATGAACCCTCCAGGCTCAAGATGCTTTCCTTCTCCTATACTTCCTAGTCCACAGGGATCTCTCTTCTCTCAACTGCATTCTTCTATCTCCATGTTAATGCTATGGACCAGGGGTAGGACAAATAAGGACTGGGCATCTGTGTATCTTTATTTACAAGTGACCAAGACCAAACGTGAGACTATATGAATGTGCTCTGGATAACAAGACTGGGAATCAGACAAGTCCCTGAAAGTTCTAGAGCAAATGGCAATGTACCCAGAGTTGTTGGGGTCTGAGCCTGGGCTCAGGCAGCCCTAATAAGGCAGGCTAAGCTCCCAGCCTCAATTAAACACATTATAATGAAATGCAGAAAAAAGGAGATTTATTCAATATTGCCACTGTTGGGAAGAAAGACAAATAAATCAGTTTGATGACAAACTTGCCCCCCTCCCCATCATTAAGAGTCTTCAGTAGAGGTCTCAGACCAAATAGAAGGCAGGAGCTACAGATAGCAAAGCAGTCCTGACCAGATTGCAGTCCTGCCCATCCTTGTCATGGTTCAAGATCTGTCCTTTGCAGAAGGTAGCCTGAGAAGTTGTTGACACTGTATGAAATCTCTTATCAGAGATTGATGCCATCATTTCCCTTTTCCCAGCATAATATACTCCTGGGGAAATGCTAGTATACTGAGGTATACTCCTTCAGTGATCTGATAGCCAACAAAAAGGGTACTACTCTCTTGGAGTATTTTCCTTCCTGCTATAATGGTTAGAGTAGTATTCAGTTACCTGCCTCTAAGAGGTGCTGGTACCTCCCCCAGAGAGACCACAAGAGGGAAGAGACTCAAAGCATTATTTACCTGATGCTTGGATATGAAAAGAAATGAAACTTTTCTCATCATAAATCAACTCTCTGAACATGTCTCTGACCAGCTGGGCAGTAGAGGAGAAATACATTTTTCGCTAGCCTGATCTCAGCCCCTCTCTGATATAGTTCTGTCCTTATGTAGTCAAATAGAGAGAAATTCAGAGTTCTGGTCCCCACCTCCCTATTCTGGCTCTCTAGCACATCTGCACACCCCACTGAGCTGTAGGAGCGGTGTTCATATAGTGGGAGATTAGGAAGTAGAAGAATCAGTACTCTTCAGATCTCCTCTGACATTGCTTGTCTTCCCACACTGTGGACCCCTCAGAGACACTTGGCTGGCATTGCTTTATGCAACTATGTTGGGGGATGGGAATCATCTGTAGCAGGCGAGGGGTTATGCTCTGCACACAGGCTTCCAATTAGAGGCTGAACTCTATCTAGCCAATCCTTTGCCAGCCGAGTCATGAGCCCCTTGGGACTGAGTACATGAGTCAGAGGAGCTAGCCTTCTAAGTTGCCTACAGGAATCTGTGGGGCTGATGAAAGCCTGGCCAGTACCCAGATCGTAGGTTCTTTGCCCCTAGCCTTACATTCCTTGCCTGTGGCAGCCTGTGATTCTCATCACAGGCCAGAGCACTTTGGTACCTATCTGGCCCCACCTCCAGGGCCCAGCAGAAATTCTGGATACCCTGTGTACTACATGATGTCATATAGCACCAGAGATCTTCTGTTGTGCCTAGAGTCCAGACCCCCAAAGAAATCACCAAGAAACCTGGTCCGATACAACAGCAAAGAGTCTCTTTATTGACGAGCTAGTTCAGGTCACTCTGTCTGTACTAGGTGGAGTAGAACTGACCCTGAGCAGCAAGTCAAGGATCTTTATTGGGGAGAGGTCTCTAGAGGCTTCAGAGCTTCGGGGGGGTTACAGTCCTGGGATTGGTCCAAGTTTGAGTTAGAGGCACCTGTTATGAATTCATTGAGTGCTTTGAATTCTAGGAATGTTTCAACATTTAGCAGTGGTCCTTAAGGTTTACCTTTATCAACAGATCAGCTGTGTACCTGGAGACTGTTTTATTGTTAATGTCCCTTTCCCAAGAAGGGAATGCTTGGAATATCAGTTATTTCCTCTTAGGTTCTGGCTCCTCCCTGGATGGTGTCTGCTCTCGGGTCCTTCCTGGAACCACCAAGTGCCAGCAAGAGCCTGCTGTCTGTTATTCATTAAGCCTGTCTCTGTAGTTGTGTGGTCAAGCTGCTCTGGGCCCCACACCACCTGTGAACCAATTCACTGGGCCCAGAGAGTCTGGGTGTCAAAGTCAGAGACCAGATCTCCCAGAAGTTATCAGTTTCCTCACACTTGCCTGGGGATAGGATCCACTTTCCATGATTATTTTTCCATTTTTTTTTTTTCTGGATGATTCTAGATCTCTGTTTTCTAGAATTTGAATTTAAACTTGACCTTGAGGTATTTTTTTGCTTGTTTGTTGTTTTTAACCACCCTCCCAGTATAGTGTGAGCATGCTTAGAGAGCCTCTGATGTCAGCATGAACATGTGAAAATGAGCACACCCTGTATAACACAGAGAGAGAGAGAGAGAGAGAGAGAGAGAGAGAGAGAGACAGACAGACAGACAGACAGACAGATTTGAAAATGACAAAACTCAGTGACAGAAGCTGGCCCTTTTCACCCCTCGTGGGGTAGCAACCACCGGAAGCAACAGCTGTGTGATGGCTGCCGGGCCTGGAAGGATTTGGAACCTCAGAGAAGGCTGTGCCTGAAGACTAATGGGGTCCATAGCTTTTCAGAACCCACCAGGCAGGGGTGAGGGTAGAGGGAATGGATGTTCTGGGGGTGTTGAGTGGCTGACTAGGAACCCCTCCTGAGAGCTTTCCATCTGACTCGGTAAGAGCAAAAGGAACAGTTGAAAAATTTGTCCCTGGCAGAGGTCAGGAAAGGCAGCTTGGCGACTTTCACGCCTATCAATGGCCTCTTTATTCTCAGCTCTTTTCTCTTTCACCGGGACAATGAGCCTCCAGGCTCAGCTCTGGAGCTAGGAAGGGGCGAAGAAGCACACATTTAAAGTGGACCACCAAAGGACCCTGACAAAGCTCTAGTCGACACGCTATCCTCTAAAAGAGGGAAGATGAAACCCCCTCTGGGCAGAGGGGGATGGGTTAGGGATTGGCAGTGAGACCTCTGGGTTGCAGCCACACACAGCAATCCCCATAAACTCTGCCTAAACTGTTTTCCACAAAGCCAGGTTCAAGTTACTGGCGGGACTTTTGTTTTGCTGAGTGATTTATGCAAATACCGCACTAGCCTAGCAGCTTGGAGGTAAGCTACTGGTCAGCGTAATGCCTCCTCCTTGTTTCCCAGCCTCCTAGAAAGCTCCTGGGCTGGGCTCCCCCACATCCCATAGTTCTTTGTGAAACATTACCTCTGATAGGCTCAGCCAGGCTGCTGGGTAGCAACCGGGTATTCACTGTCACATAAGTACTTTCTTTAAACAAAACACCCTCAATTTATTTCCCCCTCCTACACTTTATTTGGAGCTTAGCTTTCTGAGTTATCATATGCAAAAATCAGCCATGAGGATCTTGTGGTCCTGCCTTCTGTGTGTACCCAATTCTCTTGTCATTGTGGGCTTTTCATTTTCTTCTTCAACATTCTGGTTAAAATAGCTGCTATTTCTGGCAAAAATAATGTATTTTAATTTTGAACATTGGAGAGTGCAAAGTTTAGAGGAAGTTGCCCTCAATGTTTATTCAATAACACCTCTTGGCTTTCCTTTTCCTTGAGAACATCCTGAGTGGGCTGGGAATGCAACTCAGCTGGGGGCATGCTTGCCTAATAAGTACAAAGCCCTGGGATCCATCTCCAGCACTTAATAAAAGCCGTGGCGGTTGGGGGTGTACACATGTGATCCCATCTATTACATGGGAATGGACACAGGAGGATCCAAAGTTCTTGGTCATCCTGGGCTAGATTGTTTGAGCCAGCCTGGGATCCATGCCTTAGTCACTTCTATTGCTTCAAAGAGGCACCATGACCAAGGCAACTCTTTTTTTTTTTTTAAGGTTTATTAATTTATTGTGTATACAATGTTCTGTCTGCATGTTTACCTATTCATCGAAGAGGGCATCAGATCTTAATATAGATTGTTGTGTGACACCATGTGGTTGCTGGGACTTCTGGAAGAGCAGCCAGTGCTCTTAACCTCTGAGCCACCTCTGCAGTCCCGACCAAGGCAACTCTTATAAAAGAAAGCATTTAATTGGGGGCTTACTTACAGTTTCAGGTTTAGTCCCTTGGGGCAATGAGGCATGGCATAGGACTGGAGAAACAGCTAAGAGCTCCTGGTCCATGGCTGAGAGAGAGAGAGAGAGAGAGAGACTGGGCCTGGCCACTTTTGACATCTCAAAGCCTACCTCCAATGACACACTTCTTCCAATAAGGCTATACCTTCTAACTCTTCTAATCCTTCCAAAATCCACCACTCCCTGGTGACTAAACATTCAAACATACCAGCCTGTAGAGGCCATTCTTACTCAAACCACAATACAGGAGGCTTTGTCTCAAAAAAACAAAAGAAACCTAAACCAAACAGACAAAACCCACCTCAACACCACATTCTTGCAACATCATCCATGTGGAAGGACCCTATTCTTCTCCTCACTCCTTTTTGCCTCTTTCTTGCCTATGTGTCAAATAAGAGTTGTGACTGGGTTTGCCCAGCAGAGCCCTGGTGACAACTGACCACTCACCCCATAGACTCCAACCCCAAAACAGAACAGACACCTGCTGTCTGAGAAAGTGCTGGGCGAAGGCAGAGGCCTCCTCCTAAGGCTCAACACAAGCAGCCTGGCAAGGTAGAAATACATGTGCACAAGAAGAGAGAGGAGGTAAAGGGAAGTGTGTGGTGAGTTTAGGAGGCAAGGTCATGGCTGAGGCCAGACACCCTGTACCCAAACTGCTTCCCTGTGTGGATTCAGCTAGATCCACCAGCCACCAGTTACTAAGGTCTTAAAGCAGAAAATTCTAGGGGACAGAGAGCTGCCAGCTCTCCCTGCCTTCTCTCTTCCATTTCAGATGTAGGTAACTGCCCTCAGTCTCTTCTGCATGTTCATTTCTGCTCATTATCTTTGATCATAAACCTAAGGATCTCCAAGTGCATGTTCCTGTGTGCACGTGTTTTTGTACATGTGAGTGCCACTGAGGATCAAATCTAAAGACTTTACCACTGAGCTCTCTCTGTACTTTATTTTCTCATCTGTTAGAAAGGGTCATTAATCAATTCTACTTCTCTCCCTGAGTGCTATGGGCACTTAGAATTCATCATTCTTTGCCTGTCTTGAACACTGCTGTAGTGAAGAGCAGATCTAGTCTCCTCCATGGCCTCCTCTTTCTGCTGGATGCCAGAGCATCATCTGCATGTTCTTGGATAGTGGGCTTATGGCTTATGTCTCAGTGACAACTCCTGCCTTGTATGTATCACACAAGATAACCTGTGTCTTCTTGGAAGAGTGTTTGACACTGAATAATCAATAAACCTCCACTGTCTACATTAATGAAGAGATCTCAGATGCCATGGGGCTGTGACTCAGGCTGTGTTCATGCCCCTATTAGTTATTTTTTTAAATATTTTTATTATTTTATGTGCATTGGTATTTTGTTTGCATGTCTGTGAGGGTGCCAGATCTTGAAGTTAGAGACAGTTGTTAGCTGCCATGTGGGTGCTGGGAATTGAACCTGGGTCCTCTAGAAGAGCAGTCAGTGCTCTTAACCACTGAGCCATCTCTCCAGTCCCTATTTTAAAATCCTGGGTTCTGCCTTCTTGAAGTACCCTGGTTTAAAGGGCTTCTTTTTTTTTTTTTTTTTTTTTTTTTTTTTTTTTTCTTTTAGAGACATGCCCTTCTCTGAAAGTACAAGTGTCAGGAATAAAACTCAGAGGTACTGGCATTTATGAGTAGCTTTTGAAACTGGAGAGTGAGTGCCACAAAAATGTAAATCATACTCCTTTTCCAGGAGTACAAGAGTATGTCTTTTTCTGAAAGCCTTCACAACTATTAACTCCTTAACCATTAACCAAGTGTCCAGCATCACTGAAACCAGGAGGACTGGGGTTGTGGTTCACATGTCCCCCATTTTACCGACTCCCCGATGATGGTGTGAGGAGGCTGATGGTAGGGTACTGGTTCCCCTCTGTTGCTAGAGAGGTTTGAACAATGGGAAAGGTGTAGGGCAGGTCATGTTGCAAGTAATTACTGCTACCAGACTGAGGCAAGTGGGGAAGGGCCTCAACACCTGATAGACAAAAAGATACAGGTGGCTTCAGGTCACCCTTGTGCAGGACCAAAAAACACTGAGATGCATGACTGAGACCCCTTTTCCCAGGGTCCTCAGAGGCCATGACCTAAGTCAGTCCTTCCCATCACCACTTTTGCTATGTTTTCCCCCCTGGCTTGGCCTAAAGCTGTACATGTGCTTTATGCTTGGGAACACAATCCTTTGTGGTCACTGAAATGAGGCCAGGTAATGGTGCTTCATGTTCTCAGTGTGAGGCTGATGGCTATGCGTATAACCACTAGCCACAACTCTTCATAATCTTGACTGAGGGCCCTTTGCTTTGTAGGCAAGCAGCTCTCCAGTGCTGGAAGTTCTAGGCTCATTCATGTCCAAGGTTGAAGGGTTGGCTGGCAGATCTTAAAGCTTATAGCTCCTAGCCCTGAGACCTAGAGGCTGCCAAGCTTCAGCAGTCAAAGGCTTAGAGCCATAGGTACTCCCATTGGGGGTGCTTGTTGCTCTGGCCTTGAATCACAGCGCATCTTTAGCTTTGGCCGCCATTGTAATCCTTGACTTCCAGAAGCAGCAGTAGTTAACTTGTGGTGTCACAGCATTCACGCAGGCCTTGCATATAGTCATCACCTACAGCAACTAGTGTTACAGCTCTCATGTTCCACGTCCAGACCCTTGGGCCTTAGTGACAATAGGATTCCTGATGTCAGATTTATGGTGTGTGGGACGTTGGCCCTTAGAAGGCTTAGCATCTCCCAGAATGTAGAACACTGCAGCTTCCTTTCTCATCTCCACAAAACCTCCATCTTTCCTCAGGCTTAGTGCTCTGCTGTCTCTCATCCCTACCCCTGCCCCATTCCCTCTGTCTTCTCTGTTTCAAGTTTCTTTCTGCCCTGTGTGCTCTCTAAACATCCTTAGTGACCCTTTCATCACTACCACTGTTTCCACTGCTGTCTCTGCCCCGTGACCCGTCCACAGCAGATTTTACCATCTACACTGTATCAGCACCTCAAATTCACTGTTAAAACTGGTTTCAAAAGACGAATCAGGAGAAGCCTTTCCTTAGATCAATGCTGCCATCCTGGGAGGGGTCTCTCCTGCCAAAAATGACAACAGCTGCTTACAGAGACAGAAAGGGAGGTGGCAAGAGGCTCTAGTCCAAGCATTCTTTCACACAAATGAAGATCTCTGTGGAACTGTTCCTAGACTTCACCAATGCTTAAGATGGCAAAAAGTGGGGCTGGAGAGATGGCTCAGTGGTTAAGAGCCCACACAGTTCTTCCTGAAAATTCCCAGCATTCATATTTTACAACTACCTGTAACCTCAGCTCCATGTGGATTTCACACCTCTGACTTTGGTAGGCATTTGCATTCATGTGCCCTCAGACACAATTAAAATAATAGAAATAAATCTTTTTAAAAAAAAACAAAAAAACAAAAAAACAATCTGTTTCAAAGACAGTGCCTCCTGGAACCAGACTAGGGGGTCCTTCGGTGTCAGCCATTTATGGTTGCAGTATAACTTCCTTAAGGTTTGTAGGGAGTTCAGGAGTGGCTCATGGATGGGGTGGGGATGCTGCCAGGAAAGCAGCCCAGTTGGCTGCCAGCAAGAAACTGCTTAGCTAACAGTCCACAGCTCCAGACACTGGGCACCAGGGAAGGGTCTAGCAACTGTCAGTGACAGAGAGTCAAATCACTGCCTCATCATCTCAGCTTACTTAAGAGAAAAATAAACATTAAAAAGAAAAGCTTACAATAAAGGCTCATCATTAACAGAGGAGCCTCTAGCAAAGCTTTACCAGTGTTTAAAGCCTGCCCTTTTCACCTGTTTCACAGCCACTCCCACTGCAGCTAAGGCTGCAGTCTGTCAACTGGCTACAATTTCTCCCACACAACCACACCCCTGACTATGGCCACCAGCATGGACATTCCTACTGGCAGCTGCCTTTAGCCAAGTGGCTGCCACCAAGTTCCTGAGAAATGACTCAAGAGAGATTGCTGACAAGGGGGATGCTGCTTGTGTTATGAGGAGAGACAGGTTGGTACATGGACTCAAGAGTTATTCTATATTCAGTGGCTGGGAATTTAGCTCAGTTGTTAGAGGGCTTGCCTGACGTGCACAAGGACCTGGGCTTAATCCCCAGAATGGCAAAAGCCTGGGTATAGCATTTCGTGGTCCTCCTCATCAGTCTGAGAGCAGAAGACTTATGTCTGCAATGATCCTTTCCACCTCCTCCTCCATGATTCTTCCTGACCACTTTGAGAGAGCAGAGGGGCTCTGAGGACCCCAGCAGTGTGGCAAACTTCAGCAGGGTGTTTGGTATGACACTGGAGGTATCATTTTTGTGTAGCCTGGTAAAACTTCCATTTTTCTTGTCTCTTTACCAAGACTACCTCATCGAAATAAGCCTCAGTAGAGCCAGGTGAGCACAGGGAACCGTGCTGTGCCTCTCAGAAGCCCTCAGCATCCATTTAGATTTCACAGTAACCAATTCCTCCTGCTTCTGGGGCTTTCCAAGGACACAGCCTGGATTTACTCCTTTCTTGTTTACAGTTCAGAAATTATTAATCTAGAAGTTTCTTTTGAGCTTCTCTGCCCCTCATCCCCACCTCAAGACAACCTCTAAGCACAGGTCCCTCCTCCCTTTGGCTGGAGAGGAGGGATTCCTTAAGGCTGCTTAAGAATGGACTGATCTGTCTAATAAAGAGGTGGAGGGGCCAGCACAATGGTTTAATGGATAACGATGCCTACAAGCCTAGTGACCTCAGTTCCATCCTCAGAACCCAGAACCAATTTCCAACAAAGTGGCCTGGGAAGAGAGCTTAGTGGTTAAGAGCATGTGTATTTCTCCACAAGAGGACTGGAGTTCAGTTCCCAGCATCCACACAGACAGTAGTAACTTCAGCTCCCAGAGATGTGGTGCCTCTGGCCCGCTCAGGGCATCTGCACACACGTGCATACACCTACATGGAGACACACAGTTACAAATTTTAAAATACCACGAGACTGGAGAGATGGAAGTAAGAGCACGTGTTACTCTTCCAAAGGACCTGAGTTTAATTCCCAGTACCCACTTAGTAGCTTGCAATGGTCTATAACTCTAGTTCTAGTCTGATGTCCTCTTCTGAACTCCATCTGCACAGAGCATGCGTGTAATGTGCAGGCATATATGCAGGTAAAACACTTATAGGCATAAAACCAATACATCTACAATGATTTTAATTTGTCTCCACATGTGTGCCAAAGCACACGCGCATGATGTGCTCACATACAATAACAGATTTTTTTTTTTAAACCTTTATTTATTTATTTATTTATTTGCCTTGGTGTTTGCCTGGAACTGGAACTACAGACAGTTGTTAGCTGCCATGTGGGTGCTGGGAACTGAACCCGGGTCCTCTGGAAGAGCAGACGGTGCTCTTAACTGCTGAGCCATCTCTCCAGCCCCTTTTTTTTTTTTTTTTTTTAAGGGAAGGGGGATAGATCAATAGTAAGAGATTCTGCAAGTTCAAGTACATTAGAAGCACAATGCAGATTGGTTCTTCTGTCTGTAGTGTAACCCCATAGTTCTAGCAAGTTCCCAGGTAGTATGAACACTGCTGGTCCTCATACTGACCTTTGCAAAGAGAAGGTGTACGGGACTTGAATGTCCAGGAAGTTTGTGATTCCAGAAGCTGCTTGAGACATAGATGGAAAGGAGTTTCAGACTAAAGGTTGTTTGAGCCTTGGTACTCAGGCTTTTTCCTGGGACCTGGATGGTGCATCTAGCTCAGTGGAGAGTGCCTGCCTAGTGTGTGCAAGGCTTGGTTTCCCTCATCAGTGGTGGCCCAATCTCAAGTTCATCTGTTGCCAATTACTGTCTAGTATTGTCTGTGAGCCAGGTGAGGCCTCTTTTTTTACCAGCACATGATACTTACAGGCCAATGGGAGTCACCTCCCTGACAGACATCTGACTCATGAGTCCTGGACTCCACCCAAGCAGAGAGAGCAGTGGGTGTTCTCATTCCAGCCAGCTGAGAGAGACTGCTGAGCATGTTCTGCTGCCAAGAATGTTCTGGAACTGTTGGGTGCCTCATGGCTCTTAGCCTGACCCTTTGGCCTTCCCTTTGCTCAAGTGCATGCCCAACATCTTTTCATGAATTTCCTTTTGTCTAGATTGACCCAAGTTCTTTCCTTTTGCTTACATTGTCAAATAACCCTACCTATCTTTTTTTTTTCTTAAAGATCTTTATTGTCGTTGTTATTGAGACAAGGTCTCACTATATAGCCCTGATTGACCTGAAACTTGCTATGTAGACTGGGCTAGCCTTGAACTCACAGAGATCCACCAGCCTCTGCTTCTGGAATGCTAAGATTAAACCTATGCCCAGGTTAAAGATTTATTTTTATTGTATATTTTTGTGTCCATGCATGCATATGCCATGTGATTATAATGCCTATGGATGCCAGAGAAGGCCATCATATGCCCTAGAATAGTTAGTTGTGAGCCCTCTAACATTGGTGCTGGAAAATGAACTTTTCTGAAAAAGCAACAAGCACCCTTAATAGCTGAGCCATCTGTCTAGCCCTCATTTGGAGTGATTATTCTCTCTCTCTCTCTCCTTCCCGCTTCCTTCCTTTCTCTCTCTCTCCCCTTCCTTCTATGTGTATGCGCACGTGTGCATGTGTGTGGGCATGTGTTTCTGAGTTGTGCAGTCACTTTGAAACTGACTTCATGGGTGCTGGTTTAGTTATATAGGGAGCATGAGAAGCTCTACCAAGCATTATGCCTGAGAGTCAGAGTGTAAGTGTTCAATTAATGAGGTATAGTATACATAAGCTGGACATGGTGGTGCTTGCCTGTATCCTATGAGAGATACAGAGACAGGAGGGTTCAGGACTAGCCTGGGCTACAGAGCAAGACTCTATTTCTATAATAACAAAAAGCAAAGCAAAATAAGAAAGCATGAACAGCTGTACCTGTAGCTGCCCCTCTGCCCAAGGACATCTCAGATGACCTTTATGGTCTGAAATAGCAGCAGTTCCAGGGCAAGCCTCTGACAGCGCTTGCTAGAAATATATTTCTGACCTCTTCCTTCTGTTTCCTTTCTCCCTATATTTTACAAAAAGCAAAATGTTGCAGGATGTAGAAGGAAATGTGATCTTTTTTCCAAACAATCTATTCTGGTTTGATTAAAATAGTCCCACTTAGCCGAAATGGTGCTTTGTGCCTTGAGTCCCAGGAAGGAAGGAAAGAGTGAGTTGTGCTTCTGGTTAAAGAACTTAAGGAACGGGGACTGGAGAGATGGCTCAGTGGTTAAGAGCACCGTCTGCTCTTCCAGAGGACCCGGGTTCGATTCCCAGCACCCACATGGCAGCTAACAACTGTCTGTAGTTCCAGTTCCAGGCAAACACCAAGGCAAATAAATAAATAAATAAATAAATAATAAAGTTTTTAAAAAAAAAAAAAAAAAAAAAAAGAACTTAAGGAACAGCAGATTCCAAACATGACATAAAGGTTGACAGTATAAGCTGTGGGCAGAAAGCTGCTCACACATCCTAGCTGCTCCATGAACCAGCTGTCCTTGGTGGCATGTCATTTAACTTCCCAGAACCTCCGTTTCCCCTTTGTAAAATGGCATGCTGTAATATCTCCCACAATGGGTTTAGAGGACTGACTGAAGTAGCCAAGGCACATGAGTCATAGCATCCACTGCTGAGCATTTAGCTAAGCACCTAGTGTTGGTTTTTGCTCATGAATAGAATCACAACACTGGGAATACCACACTAGAGTTTATTAACAGGGAAGCAAAGATGTGGGAGAAGCGAAAGAGAAGAGAAAGAATCTTGTGTGAGCACTTTCTTCAAGAGGGCGGGTGGGCCCATGTTTGCATAGCCACTCCCAGGGGCGTGGCAGCAGCTCTACTCTGTCCCAGGTGAATGCTGGCCTTGGGAATGCTTATATCTAGAAATCTAGAACTCTGCCTTCCAGTAAGGGTTAGCAATCAGAACTGGTCACTGAAGCCAGACTGAATTATTCCTTTCATCTCTTTTCTTTCTTCCTTCCCTTCCTTTTTAAAAACAGAAAGAGATGTGGAGAGATGGCTCAGAGGTTAAGAGCACTGACTATTCTTCCAGAGATCCTGAGTTCGAGTCCCAACAACCATATGGTGGCTCACAACCATTTATGATGACTTCTGGTACCCTCTTCTGTAAAAACAGGGCCTCAGTCAGTAGGCCTGGCTGGCCTAGAACTAACTATGTGGACCAAGCATGGTCTCAAACCCTTTCTGCCTCTGCCTCATTAATGCTACAATTATTTATGTTAATGTGAGCCACCATGCCCAGCACCCCTATACTCTTCACAAAAGACTTTAGAGAAGTTTTGATATAAGTATGATTTTTAAAATGGAAACTGAACATGGTACCACATGCCATAATCTCAGCCCTTGAGAGGCTGAGGCAGGAAGAACTCTATGTATTCAAGGCCCAGTGCCCTTGGATGTTGTTTTTGTCAACAACACAGCAGGATAGGAAGAATTGGAAGAGGACATGGAGCTTAGCCTCTGAGATGCCCATGTGCATAAAGAGCTCTTCCCTATCAGAAAGGGCAAGCCTGTCACGACAGCCTCGTCCCGCAAGGAAGACACGACACGAGGCTCTTCTTTCAGCAGTTTTATTCAGGAACCTTGATTAACTTTCTGACTTCTCATGATGGCTGATTCTGACTTACTCTCACCCTGGGAAAACCCGCCCGCAGCCTAAACAGCCTCTGGGCAGCCAACCCCAGTATGCCACATGGGCACTACCTATAGGTCCAGGTACACAGAAGCAAGCCAGATCCTCAGCCTAGCCATATATGGAAATGTTTTGTCACTGAGAGCACTCACCATGTGGAAGGTGGAGGGCAGAAGCCAGCGCCATCTTTAAGTCAAGGCTGCAGGCAGCTCTCTACACAAGCCAAAGTGAGATAGATTACCTGTGAAGAGAATAATAAGAATTGGAATTGGAGCAGTGAAATCTGTTCCGGGGGAAGTCAGGAGTCTGGGTATGGGAAAGGCAGAAGGGACTGAGCATCCTGAGGAAGAGAGAAGAAGCTTGGGAGAATGGGAATCAGTGATGATGTTGTGCCCAAAGTCGAGACCCCAGAGAGACCACCAGAGACAAGGATGTAGCGGAATGTAATATCAAGGTTTATTGATGTAAATACAAGCCATGGCAGGGAACCTAGTCCAGCCCTTGCCCTAGCAAGATCAGGAGGGGCTCCTGAGGAAAGCTTAACAGACACTTTTAAAGAGAAAAACCACTATTTGTGGTTACTCTAGTGCAAGGTTGTGTGCTGACAGCTAATCTGGGGAATTTCTCCTTGAATCTGGGCTCAGGAATGATGGTGGTGTATTTTGACCAGAGCATTTGGTGGTCAGATAGCAGGGTCAGGGTGGTATGGATTCTGCAGTTAGAACTTAGGTCATGCTGCCCCTCCGTGAACAGCAGTTTCTAGCAATAGTCTCTCAAACTGGGTGAAGGACTCTTTCTCAGGGCTCTGTCTGCTTTAGTTCTGCATAGTTCTCTAAAATGGAAGACTCCTGTTAGTCCTCAACCCCACCTGGATCATCCAAGTGTCCAGCTCATTCTCTCCTAGAACTGGGCAAGCTCCTGCTAGGAATGTGGAATTGAACTCTATTTTATCTCTATGGCTACTAGAATACAAAATGGCATTTCTTGAACTAAGTTTACTGTCTTCATTGGTGACATGGAGATGGGTGAGCTCTGCTGTCACCCGGAGCCTAGGAACTTTGCTTGGAGCTGTGTCCTATTGTAACATGTCTGTTTTTCCATTGCCCAGAAACATCCCAAAACAAACCTCATGTTTATTGGTGTTTTGCAACATGGTGAATATGAGACAATGCCAACTGGAAAAGTTGACAATGGTCTCAAGGATTACAGATATTAGCTGGGAGACAGAAAATTGGTCACTGTGGTCCCTGTTGACTGGAAGAAGCTACACCTTTCTGGAAATCTATAAAGTCTTTGAAGGAAGGAGGTCAAAGCGCTGCAGGTGTTACTTAAACTTGGGGGGTTTTTTTGTTTGTTTGTTTCTTAGAAGAAAGGATGACTAAATTCTGGAAAATCTGGGGTCCTCCAGGAGAGAACTGAGGTGCATTAGCAGGAGTGAGTACTAGTGGGACTATGGTGGCAGTACTGTTATTGGTATCTGTTTTAATATGTTTGTGTTACAATAATAAAATACCACAAATCAGATAGTTTATATACAATGGGAACTCATTTCTCATACGTCTCATGTCTTCAAAATCCGACAGCAAGATGCCGACAGATTCAAAGGCTGGTGAAAACCCAGAAGTGGCCATAGCTTGGAAGTCCTTTTATATTGTTAATCCATCCATGGAACAGAGTCTTCATGCCCTGATCCCCAAACACCTTCCAAAAGTACCACTTCTCAAACTACAGTGAGGTTTCATTTCCAGAACGTAAATTTGGGGTGCCATACTCTAGCCACAGCAGTAACCCCATCTTTTGCTCAAGTCCTGAATTAGTTACAGAATCTATTCTCCCAGGACCAAGTCAATGAACCATTGCTCAGTCCCTACTCTCCTGTACTTTGATGAGAGTGGCATGCGGTATCAAATTAAAAGCCCTCCGGAGGCGGGAGATACACTTATGACTCCCTTATCCACATACCAGGCCACTTCATCATGAAAGGAAATTAAATTGGCTTACAGTAAATTGCTCCTCCCAAAGCCAGGCTGGTCCCCAAGCTTTCTGAGATGACTGCAAAGCTAAAGGGTAGATTATCACTACATAGCAGATTGTACCCAAATCTAATAGCTCATAGTTTCTATGGGTCAGGAAATGGAGAGGGACTTGAGTAAGGCAGATGTGGCTTGGAGCTGCTCCTGAGGTGGGAGTCACCATGTCACCTGGGACTATAGCCATTGGAAGCTTTGTAGCTGAAAGATCTGCTTCCAAGGCTCATCTACATGGCTGGCAAGTTGAAAGGAGGTGTCTGTTCCTGGCTCTGAGGACTTCTCCCTAAGACCACTTGAGTGACCTTATGATATGGCAGCTGGCTTCCTCTGGAATGATCCAAGAATGAATAAGCAGAGTCATGTATATGATAGTCACAGAAGTCATCCCTGCCATTGATCAGTATTCTAATTGTAATTCAGGTTATCCATGCTCATTGTGGGAGGGGATCAGCCAAGGGCTGCATACCCTGGGAGGTCAGAATCATCTGGTTAGGTGTCGTCTAAGAATGGTCATCTACAGATGCTGAACTGGAATTGACCATGTAACAAGTCTCAGAGCTGTCGGCTTTCTTCTGTCCACATGGGTATAATACTGGCTGGTTTTCAAGTGCTTTCACCTTGCTCAGCATTTATCTACCAATTTCCTCAACTGGGAGATATTACTGAACCATGCTAGAGATAAAAACTAAAGGCTCAGAGAGGTAAGTGACTTGCCCAGATCGCAAGCTTAAAAAGTTCTGCAGGACTTGGAACTGAACCCATGTGTGGTTCTATCAAACTGAGTTGCCAAACAGCCTCAAAGATACCCCATGCCACCTTTCATTCCAAGACTATGTGAATTAGAAAGGCTGCTGGTACAAAGAAAATCCCTTTTTCTCTCTGAGTGAGAGATGAGAGACAGGGTCTTATGTAGACTAGGCATAATGAGGATGACCTTGAACTCCTGATTCTCCCACGTGCTGAGGTTATAGGTAGGCTTCACCATGCCCATTTTATGTGGTGCTGGGGACTGAACCCAGGGCTTTGTAAATGCTGAGCTATTTCCCTAAATCTCCATGTCCCTTGACTTTACATGATTTCTTGAACAGGTGATCCAGGGCCATAATGAAAAAGCAACAATGGGGCTGGAGAGTTGGCTCAGCGGTTAAGAGCACCGTCTGCTCTTCCAGAGGACCCGGGTTCGATTCCCAGCACCCACATGGCAGCTAAAAACTGTCTGTAGTTCCAGTTCCAGGCAAACACCAAGGCAAATAAATAAATAAATAAAGTTTTTAAAAAAGAAAAGAAAAAGCAACAAAATAGAATAATTAAGGAGAGGAAAAAGGAAGGAAGGAAGGAAGTAGAGGAGGAAATAATGCCATTTTCCTATAATTCTATCACCCAGATCTTTCACTGTTAACATCTCAATGTATTCCCCAAAGAACAAAGGAAGTAGATTTAAAATGCATTCCATTAACAACATCTCCAGGGCACACTCAGAAGGAAATCCATCCACTTAGCTTCCCCCACAGGGAGGAAGGCTGTGAAACTGGACCTTGTGAGTGCAGTCAGCCTTGTGTACAGGCCTGTGAGTGCATGCATGTGTGCCTCTGTGCAAACCCATTTGCTTCCCCCATATAGAGAGAGGCTTGGCACAGCCATAGCTAGACAAGTTGGCAGAGATTTTATTACTCGAGCCCATCATGGTTTTTAGTTTTTCTTTTTGATCTAATGAAGGGCAGGGAATGGATGGCTTTGGGTAGCAAGAATGGCTCAGCCTCTGGTTCAGTTCAGGTACCTCCAGGCAAGGGAAGGTTGATTGAGTTTAATTCAATCCATTTAGCCTTCTTAAGCTGCCTGCTGAGCTTGAGATTCTGTGAGCTTTCAGAATCCTGAGGCCCCTGTCATCATATTCTTTACCTACTGAAATGACTTATGACCAGCTCCTCTCCTCCAAGAATATCAGCCCTGGAGTGAGACTCACCTGCCTGCCCCAGCCCTGCAGGCTGCAGTCTCTGGCAGGCTACAGTTGTCAAAATATGTTTGAAAAAAACTGCAGGATTTGGGGGTGTCCACCAAGGAGTTGCTAAGAACAACCACAATTTTTATCTAAAAGGAGCCAAACCCCATTTAAGTGGTAGTTGAAGTTCAAGGCACATTTATCTTTTTTCTTCTCCTCCTCCTCCTCCTCCTAATTTTCTTTTTTGAGGCAGGCTCTTACACGATAACCCAGGCTGTCCCAGACCCCTGCTTCTGCTTTGCCTTCCTAAATACTGGGATTACAGGTGTGAGCTACTATGCTGGGCTCACAAAGCACCTTTCCTATTACCTGTCAGTGGCTCAGGACTCCCAAGGTCAGACCACTGCCATCAGATTCATGCTTCTTCCAGTAACTGCAAGAATTGTTAGGAACAATGGTGTATATTGCAATCCCAACACTTAGAAACTGGAATAGGAGCTTGATGATTTCTAGGCCACCTTGTGCTACATACAGAAGGGAAGAAGGAAAACAAGAAGGAAGGGAAGAAGAAAGAGGAACTATTCCAATACTACTGTCTTGAACTTGGAGCCACTGAAGTAGTGCTGAGTTTCAATGTCAGAGGAGCTGAGAACCAAGGGCAAAGGTCATCTATATCTTCACTGTGTGAGCTGAAGGAGTTGTATTATGCCACCAAACCTTAGTGTACTTATCTATTAAATGGGATCGAAGTAGGCATTGTGGATCCTGATACATCAGCCCCAAATGTGTTCTTGGAGAATCAGTCTCCCTTTAACTTGACGATCCCAAGGCAATGTGGCTTCATGACCCCAGGGTACTGGGATGCAGAGGCCTTTGATCAGTTGTGCGCAGGAACAGTTCTTGTCCAGCAGTGTCTCTGTCTGATGCTCTAGGAATCTTTATGACATTCATGCATTGGAAGAAAAGATCTCTCTTCTGTGTTCTGATAGTTTGAGGTTTTTTTCTTATGTAAAATGCTTTTTTAAAAAAGTGATCATGTATGGACTCATCATCTGGCAGAAGAGCTGTGTTAAGGGACTCCTTATACAATCATAACCTGGTATGAAGTGTACGGGAAGGCACTTTGTTATTTATAAAGCCAGCACAAATGTTATAGTTTCCAGGCCATGGAATGACAGAACGATGTCCTTCAATGAGCCCATTTCCAATGAAAATGTTTCTTGGGAATAGAATGTGACATTTAAAGTTTTCCAATTATTCTCACTAGAACAAACATGTAAGGCACTGGAGGAGTGGCTGTCAACCTTGCCTGCACATGAGAATGGGGGTAGTTTGACTTTAAAATGCAGGAGCCAGAGCTCCAGCATTGGATGCACTGTCTCGAGGTATTGTGGGTCATGGTTGGTTAAGGGTATATTTTTAAAAACTCCCCAGTGGGGGCTGGAGAGATGGCTCAGAGGTTAAGAGCACTGACTGTTCTTCAGGAGGACCTGAGTTCAATTCCCAGCACCCACATGGCAGCTAACAACTGTCTGTAATTCCAAGATCTGACATCCTTGCAGGCAAAACACCAATTCAAATAAAATAAATATTTAAAAAAAAAAACAAAAAACAAAAAACAAAACTCCCTGGTGATTCTAGAACAGAGGGAGACTGGAGAACCACTGAGCTGGAAAGTTATTATTTTCCAAACTGACTTAAATATGTGTGGTCAGAATTTTATCTGTATTTATCATGTGTGTGAAATCTATCCTCTGTCTGTGTCTCTCTCTTTCTCTCTCTCTCTGTATCTCTCTCTTTCTCTCCCCCCCCTTTAGACTTTTACTCTTTAATTTTCCCTGAAGCCAAGGATGATTTTGAACTCCTAATCCTCTTGTTCTTCTTGCAGTTATTACAGGTGTATGCTACTATACTCAGCTCTCTCTCTCTTCTTCTTTCTCTGTTTCCTCTAATTCTCTGTCCTTTCTTAGCAGTCTTGCTCTTAATGAAACCCTAGACTGACAGGCGGTATCACTGGAGCTAAAACACTAATTGGTGCTGATTGCAAATGCTATGAACTTGGCAATGACATTTCTGTCAACTGTTTATTCTTTCAGAATTTAGCATTGCCCAGATAACGTTCATGGTATCTAAGACTGTCCTCCACCCCAACAGGTTATCAAATGCCATATGGTATTTGCTGCACAGAGAAGAACTTTTTTCACCTTGAATTCTCAGGAGCATGTATTCTCTCCTTGAGTGTTTGGCATTAGGCCAATTTCCTGCTTCCCCTTTTTTTTTTTTTTTTTTTTTTTTTTTTTTAAATGAAGACTAGAGTCAGTTAGTGCTGGTGGGTGCAGCACTGGGAGGTGAATCTATGTGAGTTTGAGACCAGCCTAGTCTACTTAGTAAGTTCCAGAACAGTAGGAGCTACATAGTAAGACCCTGTCTCAAAAAACAAAATGGGGGGGGGAGAGGAAGAGAGAGAGTAGCCAGGTACAATGATGTGCCTGTAAGCCTAATTACTAAGGAGTTAGAAGCAGGAAAATGATGAGGCTGAGGTTAGCTGGGGCTACATAGAGAGACTGTGTTTCAAAAATAATGAAATTTTTTTTTTTTAATCTCACATGAGAAGAAGCTGAAAGAAAAGAGCCCAAAAGAACAGGGCAGGCGCCCTCATCCTTGATGCCTCCCTCCCGTGTGGGCCTTTAACTTCACATAGCTACTGTCCAGGTCTTTCCATCATGGTCCTGGTATCAAGTCTTCAGTGCCATTTCACCCTATTATCTTTGAGATCTGTGACATGACATCCCATAGGAGCATCTTTCTTAGAGTGAAGTATAAGCTGTCTTATGTTCACCTCACCTCTCTTCTGCCCCAACTCCAAAGTTCATCATAAAGAAAAACTCATTGGAAGTCAGTTTAGAATGCAGATTGCTGGGCTTTCCATTGTCTCCAGGCCTAGGTCCTTCCACAGACCTGCAATTTTTTTCTTTTAAACAAGTTTTCCAAGCATTCAACTTTCTTTTAATTGTGTATAATTTAGCTGCAAGCCTTTTCCAAAAATTCCTTACAAAAATAAATAAATAAATAAAATAAAATTCTAGCTCCATCAATAAATGGATAGATAAATGAGATGACATATTCATACTGCGAAATATTATTCACCCATTAAAAATGAAATATTGATTCACACTACAATGCTGAAAGCATTGAACCTTGAAAATATTGTATGAAGTCAAAGAAGCCTTGCATAAATGGTCATGTGATTATAATGAACCATGTCTTGAGTTCCTCTTTTAATTTTTTTTTTATTTAAAAGGCTTATTGTTTTAAAATCATTCCCACTCATGGTGACACATGCCTTTAATCCTAGCACTCAGAAGACAGGTGGATGGATCTTTATAAATTTGAAGCCACCCAGATCTACATAGTAACCTCCAGGTCAGCTAGAGTTACATGAGATCCAGATTCAAAAACCTTTATTACATTTATTCATGGGGGTGGGGCAGATGGGCTGTATGTATCTGCTGTGATGCTTGTGTGGAGGCCAGATAGCTTGCAGAAGTTTATTCTCTCCTCCAAACTGTGAGTCGTGGGAATCAAAACTCAGCTCAGAAGACTTAGTGGTAAGAGCCTTAATCTATTGAGCCATTTACTAAAGGTGTACATTTTATTTTTTTAAGATTTATTTATTATGTATACAGTATATAGAAGAGGGTACCAGATATCATCATAGATGGTTATGAGCCACCACGTGGTTGCTGGGAATAGAACTCTGGACCTCCAGAAGAACAGTCAGCGCTCCTAATCTCTGAGCCATCTCTCTAGTCCCCAAGGTATACATTTTATATGATGTGAACGATATTTTCATTTCTTTTCAAAGAAAAGGGTAACTCTTCTAAGCAGTTGTCTTAAAGACACTTTCAGTGCTCAGGTTTTATGCCTGTTGTGGAGGAAGCTACATATCTATTTAAATAAGCTCTCCAAGACATCGCTTTTTATTATTGCTGACATTATTGTTTGTCCATTTCGCTGCTTGGTTTGATTTTTGCAGCAGGGTCCCCTGTAGCTGGGAACTCACTGTGACCTTGAATTCCTAATCCTCCTGCCTTCTCCTCTCAAGGGATCATAGATATATGCCACCAGGCTTGGTGAATGCAGAGGAGAGACAGAGAGAGATCAGAAGACAATGACAATTTTGAATGTCAGTCCTCCACACTGCTTGAGACAGTCCTTGGTTTTTTGCTGCCTAGGCTAGGCTAGCCTGCCCATAAGCTTCCTGGAAAGAATGTGGCTCCTCCTAACTCTCCCTTTAAGGTCACTGGGCTTATCAACATTCCTGCTGCAGTGTCAGGCTTTTTCATGACTTCTAGGGATTCAAATTCAGGTGCTCACAGAGTCATCTGCTCACATGGCTGTTTTCTGATACAGAGTCTCCCTCTGCATCCCAGCCTCCTACTTCAGCCTCTCCAGTGCTAGGATCCCAGGCCTGGCTTCCCATGACTAGCAAAGGCTCCTTGGTACACTTCCTTGCAGTGCTCAATAGGGATCCCCTGTGATCCCTGCCTTCTAGCACTGCCCTGCTCAACTCAGTTCTCCGTACTTTAATCTCTTCATACATTAAATTTTTTAAAATGCAGTTTCTATCCTGAGAACATACACAAATGACTCACAGGTGAGAAGGCTCTCAATGCCTGCATCATTGCAGAGATTCAGATCATCACTTCAATCCCCTCAAAAGAGGACTTCAAAAACAATTCTTATTTTTCCTTTCTTTCTTTCTTTTTTCTTTTCTGGCAGCACTGAGAATTGAGTCTAAGGCCTCATGCACCTTAGGCAAGTGCTCTAGCACTGAGCTACATCCCTAACTTTTTTTTAGAACAATAAAAACCAAAAGCAAAATATCAAACAAGAGAAACATGGAGGCACATGTTGGTAATCCCAACACTACAGAGGTGGAGGTAAGAACATAATAAATTCCAGACCAGCTGGGGTTAGAATGAGACCCTGTCTCAAAAGAGGGGAGGGAAAGTAAATTTAAAAAGAGAGAGAGAGGGAGGGAGGGAGGCAGCGAAGAGGATGAGGAAAGAGCAGATCTTTGTACACCATTGTCAAGGCACAATAGTGCAACCACTGTGGAGAATGGTATGGTGAAGCTAGGAGAAGGACTCAATGAATAAAAGTGCTTACCACCAGGCTGGAGAGATGGCTGAGTCTCCTAGGGGACGCTAAACCCAATCTAGTTGACAATGGAGTTTAGCCATCATAGTTTGAGAACCTAGGGTTGCTATCTTTAATATAGATTCCTTTCCATGCCCTGAGTATGCCTGATCTAAATGCTTGAGTCTTTGGAGAGAACTCCATCCAGAAGCTGAGTGATTCATTGATAGTGCTCATTGCAGATTTGCAAAGGGAGAGGCTCTACCTGTGGCTGAAGGGAGCAGTGTGCAGAGCATAAGGGTACACAGGAAAAGTCCTAGGGGCAAAGTCCACTGTCCACTTGTCAGGAGACTCCTGGATGACTACCACCGAGGAAATGGAGAGCTGTGATTAAAAGGATTTGAGTATGGCCAATGAACCAGAAGAAACCTGAGAGTAAGTCAACTCCATTGGAAGATATACAACCCTGCTGACCTCTTGTTGCTGACCTTATGAAGCCTAAAACATAATAAAAGGACTTCAACTGATAGAGATACAAGATGAATAAGCCTATCTCATTTGTCAGTCACTGAATTTGAGATGATCTGTTACAGCATCAACAAAAAACTAATATAAATGTATATGTATATGATATTTATTGGTTTTTCAGTACTTTTCTAGCGAGAATCCTTGCTATGCAGATGTTGCCTGATGCTATTTATCATTTTCCACTTACCCTGCTGAAGCAATCTGTCACTATCTGAGAGCCTCTGCAGTTCAGGTTTGAGTGTCACAGGCATTGTTTCTGAGGCTCTCTGGAAACCGCACTCCTTCACTACAGGAGCTGGAGAAAGACTGAGTGCCTGTGGGTTGTTTCAGATGCACCAATCAATACCACCATTAGGACAACAACTCCACGCATCACTAAACTTTAACCTCCATGCCCCAGAGAGGTCCCAAGATACCAATTGATGCACAAGTCATATACATAGTCCATGAATGTAATGCCTTCATAGACTCAGTGAATTAAATCATAGAGACTTTGACAATGGAGAAATAATGTTAATGTACTAGCAAGCCTGGAATGTGTAGAGAGGATGCCTGAATAAAAGTTGTGGTGTCTGTGCCTTTAAGAAACGTCTGTGTCTTTAAGAAAGATGTTGAGGATAAATTCTGCATTCAGAACTTTGGCTAGATGTCACTGTCCTCTACATGACTGGGTGGTGCTGGCATAAAATGTCTTGTAAGCCAGCCATGAAATAAGCTTATGTGTGCAGCCCCAAGACCTGACAACAAGTTTGTGCATGCACCCTTCCTAGAAATCAGAAGACGAGCTAAGAACTTTAAATGTTTTTTTTACATACAACTTTGGGGATTTTATTTTCTCAGAAACATATTTTGGGGAGACTTCTTCATAATGATCTATCATCACATAAACCATAGTATTCACAGAAAAAGGTGATGAAACCCCAATACTGGACTGGTTCAAGTGGGATTCATTGCAAAACAGCTATCTGGGCTAAAACAAAATGGCTGATTCAATTAGACTTAAAAGGGTAGTCATTCTGACAAAGAGGTCATATCTGAATGGCTCATTGTAGTTTCTTATATCCAATCAGAGTGGCTCACATGTATGCCTTGTGTGCCAACAGAAGTCACTCTCACCTCCTATAAGAAAGGGCAAGAGAGAAGACATGAATCTCATTGAAGAACCAGAAAGTTACATACTTCAGAAGCACTGAAAACCACTGGGGATCAAAGCAAGCTCCCCCACCCCCTCCTTTCTGCTGCTCTTCCACCTTTCTTGCTGCTTTCTTCTGAAATTCTATGTCTCTTGATAATTGGCCTGACCAAGGTTGCAAGCTTCATCTGCCTTGGGTCTATTACACTTCTAGCTCTTAAAGACAAACAAACAAGTAAATAATGGAGCAGGCTCTGCAATCTTATTTCATCCTTTTCCTGAACTTGAATCCACACAAGTTTGAAAGCCCAGAGAAGGTTTGGCTGGGTATGAGGCATAACTGTGTTCTAATTGGCTGTCTCTTCCCACTGGTAGAGAAGACAGGAAGTAAATGGTAGTAATTTCCAGAACAGGGCTTCATCCTCCAGATCACCAAAGATCACCACTAACACAGAAACTTAGACATTTTCTGATTTAACAGTAGCAGATGAAACTTTGCTTTTTATTTTATTATTTACTTCTTCATTGTTCACCATTGTTTTTGTTTTGGGTTTTTCAAGACAAGGTTTCTCTGCAGAGCCCTGGCTGCTCTGGAACTTGCTTTGTACACCAGACTGGCATTGAACCTGAAGATATGCCTGCCTCTGTCTCACAAGAGCTAGGATTAAGGGTGTGCACTACCACCACCCAGCTTGTTTTTTTAAAACAAAAACAAAAACAAACAAAAAAAAAAACAAGGTCTTGCTGTTCACCTTCAGACTAGCTCCAAACTCTCCATCCTGCTGCCTCAGGCTTCAGTATTCAGATAATTGGTATGTACCATTTTGCAGCTTCTTTCCTTACCAAACTGTACATTTTGGTAGAAAAGGGCTTTGTTTTTTCCCATCTGTACTGTCATACTTAGCTAAATACCTTATACAAAACAGACATTCGATGTAAAATAGCTAAAGAAAAGTGGTCACACCTATCTACTTTCAAACATACATGCATTTTTTTAATTTACTTACTTTGGGACAAGGTCTTAAATACCCCCCCCCAGCTCACCTGGAACTCACAGAGGTCCCCTGTCTCTGCCTCCTGAGTGCTAGAATTAAAGGAGTGCACCACCACCACCTAGCACCTAGCACTTTGCACAGTTGCTCATTTCTCCACAAAGTTTCTGTGAAGATACTGGCACTCAGAGCAGCAAGGCAGGTTGCCCAAAGACACCGAGTTGTGAAATCCTTTCTCCAGTTCTGAGCCACAGTCAGCGCTCACACATTCACCTCCAGCCTGTCCCTCCTCCTGAGCCATGGGGAGCAGCTGAGTAAAGCTGGAAGATGATACTCAGAGGACAGGTGCTGGTTGGGTCAATGCCAAGTTTATGGAACTAAACAAAATTGCTCCATGTTAACAGCTCTTGAGAGCCTTCTGAATGTGGCCTTGGGCCTTTCATGATTGTGAGGGTTTCCTACAATGCCTCTTAATGGAATCTTTCTAGGCTAAGCTGAAGGATTTAAGCAATTCAATAAGGGAAGAGTTCTCAGAGTTTCCTATGAAAACTCCCTTTCAGCTGGGTGAGATTGTGCCCCCAGCTCCCCACTTCTGACCACTGAGAAACACCCTGGGAGGGAAAGGCCAGTGCTAGGTTGTGGCCTCCATTGCTCACTGCACTTTCACGGTAAGGACTGAAGTGAGCAATGGGCCTTGAGCCTGCCACAGGCTGAGCTAACCAGGGGAAGAGATGTAGTGTTCACAGTCACCTCCTAGTACCCTGTGTACCTATGGGCCAGAGACAGACTTGATGCATTTTTATTGTTTAGGACTTATATTTTCATTTCTAGATAAGGACATTCATCTTTGCTTCAGCCAAAGGAAGCCACATTCTAGAAATTATTGTCAAAGGGGAGACATGCCTGAGTTGGTCCCTAGAACTGGGCTTCCAAGTGTTGCTCGGAGAATTTCCTCCTTGTCACACCTACACCCTTCATCCTACCCACAGGTAAGTAACCTCAGGAATAGTGGAGGGAAAGAAACTGGGGTTTAGTGTGAAAATACAACTCATGATCACACTCACGGAAGGTCAATGTAAACCCCAGAGAGGATGGCATATCTGGAAGTTTCCTATCCACAAACTCCACATACCCTACTAGGTACAGTTAAAGAATGGCAGAATAATTACAGTCTCTCTCTGTCTCTGTCTCTGTCTCTGTCTCTGTCTCTGTCTCTCTCTCTCTCTCTCTCTCTCTCTCTCTCTCTCTCTCTCTCTCGTTTTTGTTTTTTGAGATAGGGTTTCTTTGTGTATCCCTGGCTATCCTGTACCTGGTCTTGTAGACCATGCTGACCTTGAACTCATAGATTTGCCTACCTTTGGCTCCCTACTAATAAAATGCTCACCCAACATGCTGCCATGATTTTAATTATGGAGTATCTTATTTGGAATATATTTGGAACAAAATTAAGATTTTAATGAAGTGTACCTGTATGAGTTTATCTAAACCATATGCATACAGATCCCTACACTGACCAGAAGATAGTACTGGATCCCCCAGTTGTGAGTCATTGGTGTGGATTCCAAGAACTAAATCCGGGTCTTCTTCTAGAGCAAGTAATCACTCTTAACCACCAGCCACTCCAGAATTAGTATTTCAATGATACAAAGGATTCTGAATTTCAAGTTCTTCCTTTTGGCCCTATCTCCAAGCCTAGCGTGAACATATGGGAACCCATAAAATACCTGGAGATATTTAAGTGGCCAGAGCAGACATAGGTAGTGATGTGAAAAAGTAAACTGGATGTACAGGGCTGGATTGGGGTTGGCTCTAGCCTCATCTCTGTTACCGTCTAGGGTACTCAAATTGCTTAGGCTCTCTGAACTTTCTTGTAGTGGGATATAATAAAACCTCCTTGTATTCCTCGTTCCTCCTAACAGTGTCTTGAGGTTCTAGGAGCTGATGCTTGCAGAATGGTCAGCATGGAGCCAGGAGCACAGCTGGGGCTCAGAGATGCCAGCTCCTCTTTCCATAGCTCAAGATGTGAGCCCTGCTTCCTGCTGGGAACTCAATGAACACTCAAGATGTTTGTCTTTTGTCAGAGGCTTGCTCTTTCCTGAGTCCCCTGAGAGATGTTCACCGCCTACCAGATATCCTGTGAGCATATGCGAGGACCTCATTTTCCAGGTCTCAGGGGCTATGGTGTATGACTGTGAGCTTGTTAACAGAGATTTGGAGCTGGGAAGGCTGTTCACTGCATTTGCTTCAGCTGAACATTTATGTGAGAAAATGACATGTTGGAAATAGTATCAGCTGAGAGACAGTGCATGCCAGAACAGTTCCCATTCTTCCACATAGTTCCTTCTACCTCCAGGGTCAAGACCAAACACTGCAGGCATTTTTAATGTGAGTAGGTGGAAGAATGTGGTTGGTGGATGCACAGATGTTGGCTTGAGATGACCCTCGGTGCAGTGCAATGTTGATAGCTGAGAGATTTTGGGCAAACACTTCAGTTTCCTCATTTGCTAAATATAATCAGTCAGCATCTACTTCTTGGGTTGCAAGGACTTTTTGTAGAGATGATGACTCTACAGTGAAGATGCCATGTCAGCACTCAGGAAACACAGTTCATCACTAGCACCACTTTTGAGATTACTACCTTCCTCATGGTGGTCCTGAGTGTATTGCCCAAGGTGGGTGTACCACAGCTGGTAGATGGTAGAATGTTTCTTTTCTGAATAGCAATGGGGGGAGAAACCAGTTGTTCTAATAGTTTTCCAAATCTGTAAGACCCCTCTGTTGCCTTTAGGGTTGTGCTTGCCTATAGAAGGATGGCTTCTTATAGTGGACAATGTAGCCATCTCAATTATGAGACTTTTTCTTTATCCCTCTCTTCCTCTTCCTTTTTCTCCTTCTGTTCTGGGGATTCACCTAGGGGTTCAATGAAACAAGTGTTTTACCATTGAGCTATAGCCCAGTCTCTCCATTTTTATGTCCAGTTCTTCAGTTTAATAATCTACTTATTTGTATATGTGTCACATGCATGCAGGTGCTACAGGACATATATAGTCTCGGGATATCTTCTAGGAGTCAGTTCGTCTACATTGTGGGTTCTGGGGATTGAACTCAGGTTGACAGACTTGGCAGCAAGTATCTTTACCCACAGCCATCTCAACACTGCTAAATTATTTAACTGTACCTATTTACTGAGACAGGATCTCATTTATCTCAGGTTGTCCTCCAACAATGTCACAGACAATGATCTTGTTCTCCTGATCCTCCTGCCTCTACCCCCAAAGTGTCCAGAGCACAGGCACATACCCAGTTTTTTGTTTGTTTTTATTTGACATTTTGTTTTTTAAAGATTTATCCATTTATTATGCATATAGCATACAGAAGAGGGCACCAGATCTCACTATAGATGGTTGTGAGCCACCATGTGGTTGCTGGGAATTAAACTCAGGGCCTCTGGAAGAAGAGTCAGTGCTCTTAACCTCTGAGCTATCTCTCCAGCCTGACATTTTATTTTTATGAGGTATTTGCCTGCATGTATTTCTGTGTGAGGGTATCAAATCTTGAAGGTACAGATAATTGTTAGCTCCCACATGGGTGCTGGGAATTGAACCCAGGTCCTCTAGAAGAATATTCAATGCTTTTAAGGGTTGAGCTATCTCTCTAGCCCCTGGTTTGATTTTTCAAGACATAGTTTCTTTTCTTTTCTTTTTTTAGTTTTTCAAGACAAAGTTTTTCTGTTTAGTCCTCGCTGTGCTAGAACTCACTATGTAGACCAGGTTGGCCTTAAACTCACAGAGCTCCACCTGCTTCTGCCTCCCCAGGGCTAGGGTTAAAGATGTGTGCTGTTACACCTGGCTTTGTTTTAATTTCTAAAGCAGAATTTTGATAAATTTCCCAGGCTGGACTTGAACTAGCCTCTCTCCTATTTTAGCCTCAAGAGTAGCTAAAATTACAAACCTGAGGTGCTGAGGCTGGGTACCTTTCTTCCTGGACTGAAAGCCACATGCCTAGCCCTAGGGTAGGATTCAGTCTCTGCACTCTGCTTCATTTCTTCCTATTTACCTTTCCCCTAAACTGATATGGAAGAGTTTGTAAGAATGAGGCAGAGTGTCTGTCGGGACAAGGGGAGGGGAGAGTGAGGCACAACAGAGCCTCATCTGAACCCCTGTTTCTTCGGCTTTAGATGCTGTTATGTGAGCATGTGATGCTTGGAGCTGGAGCTACTATTTTGTGAGCATGAGGATGAGGACAAAAACTAACATAGCTAGGATTGCAAAACAGAAAAAGGAAAGTCCAGATACTTCAAACTGTCAGGTTGGCTCTGGGGCTGCTTGTCTTCAGAGAGTGTTTAATCCCGGCTCGCTGTGCTCTGTGCTATTGTTTATCTGGTTTTCCCCAACACTACTACATTCCTTGTCTATTTGCCAAGCCTAGAGAAGGACTACCGTTTAAATTCTGCCTAGTAATAAAGACATCTCATTTCCATTTCTTCCTGTACATTTGGGTAGTTGAGTGTTTTTAAATAAATTCCACTCTCACCATAGTAAATCTGCCCTCCAAAAGGTCACCAATGGCCTCTTGATTGACATGTCCTACATCTTTATTGAATTTTGTAGCCAAGCTGTTTCACTGGACAGCTTGACCAGCTTTTCATTTATTTATTTATTTTTCCTGGGTGAGGAATTGAACCCAGAGTCTCAAGCATACTAGCCCTATGCTGCTGGGCTACTGTCTCGGACTGTTTTACACTGAAATTTGAGACCAGAGTCTTGATAAATTCTCCAGGCTGGCCTCAAACACATGCCTGCCTCAACATCTGAATATCCACGTGTGCCACAATGCTTAGCCTGGTTATTCTGTTTCTAGTTTGTTTTTCATATCTGTGTGTGTGGTATGTGTGGTGTGTGTGTACACATGTGCTTCTCTGTGGGGGTAAAGATATGTGTGTGTGTGTGTGTGTGTGTGTGTGTGTGTGTGTGTGTGCATATGTACAAGTGTTATTGTCATCCTTATTGTTTTTGTCATTCCTCAGGCACTGCCCATCTGTTTTTCAGACAAAGTCTCTCACTGACCTAGAAATCATGTCTGACTGGTCACCAAGCCCTAGGGATCTGCCTGTTTCTGCCTCCCCATGCTGGGATTACAAATACAAGCTTCCACATCAATTTCTTTTTGCTTGCTTTATTATGTCATCTCTGGTGAAGCATCTTACCAACTGGGAAGATGCTTAGGTGCAATGAGTGTTCAGAAGTTGGTTTTAAGTGAAGGAGTCATTGCTCTCATCCAGTGGTCCCAGTCTCCTCTTTTAGAAACAGTCTCATGTGACCCACACTGACCTCAAAATCACTATGTAGCCAAGGATGACCTCACAGTTTGAATTTTCCCACCTTGAGCACCTCAGAACTGGGATCACAGGCTTGTACTACCATACCTAGTTTATATGTCACTAGGGATCAGTCCCAGGGCTTCCTGCATTGCATGCTAGGCAGGTACTCTACTAACGAAGCTACATCATCATTCTTTCTACAAAGTTCTTATTAAGTATCCTAGTCAAATCTCTTCACCCCCATAATAGTCTACCTAGGACTCTGCCCACTGGCACTGAGCACTTTATGTATCAGTACCAGTCAAGGCACTCTGTTTATAAATACCTGTCAGATAAAATCATGCTTGCTCTGTCTTGGCCTCCTCTAGAATCAGAAGAATCAAGCCCAGGCCTGTGTCCAGCAATCTGATGGTCTATTTCACCTCTGTATAGCTATACCAGCTCAGCTATATCTTCTCTCATCCATCCCTGCCATACCGACCCACTCAACAAAAGTTTGTTACTCAGCTAGTGACAGCTGAGAACTAGCTTCTTTTCTAGTGTGCCACATTGTCCCACACTCCAAATCTCAGGCACAGAATCCCCCAAGATAGATTAAGAACAAAATGTTGTCCCCTCAGCCTCTTCCAGGGCAGGAACTCACCGCTGCAACATGCCTATGAGTATGAGCTGAAATGTAAGCCAGAACTGGATTCAATAGGGACAAAGATATTTGATCCAGGATTCAGTGTTAAGCAGCTGGATGGTTAATATGCATCCCTTGGTCCCAACAGCCTTGGGGAGGGGATGCTAAATTCATATTCAAATTTGACATCTAAGTCTCTGCAGGAATACCAGAGTAAGGTCCCAGTGCTTGGTTTAAGGTTAGTTCCATTTGAATAACCAAACCAAGTACAGAAACACACAAGCTGAACCTTTGGACTGTGCATGTTGCAATCCAGATGCTCTACAAAGGTCAATGCTATTGAGAGACAATGCTGCTCTCTTCTAGCATTTTCCATGGGGAGCCCTGGACAGTAGACCTGGCCCCAAGCCCATTTTCTCCACCAGAGTCAGGAAACAGTAGCAGCTGCAGTTGTTGCTAGGGATGAAAGATAAGCCACTGGGGAGCTGAAGGAGTCCAGAGGGGGTGGGGTGGCAGGAAGGAGGTCATGAAATTGACCTTGCTGAGGGACTGCCCACGTTCGGATTGTCCAGAGACCTTGAGCACAGAGTAAAATAGCAGGCTTTTCGTGACAGCCCTGATCAACATGACCTATATGACCAAAGGAGTCTAAAAAGCAACTGTTGTCATTTATTAAGGTAGGATTTGCCAGATTCCATGGTTTTCTAGTTCCACAACTTCGCCTCCAGTAGCATGCAGAGGGAGGAGCTCGGACTATTTGAGTTGACCATCAAACACATATGTTGTTTGGAATTTCTTTTTGTTTGCTTGCTTTTTATTTTTGAGAAATATGTCAGACAGTAAAAGAACTACACAGCAGTAAAATGCTAGTACAAACAAATTCTCCAAAAGGTTTTGACACAGGGGCTAGGAAGATGACTTCTTCATTAAAGGCCAAAAGACAAAGGTAAGGACACAAGCACCTTTTCTTTATCCACAAAGAATCAGAACATAGGTGTGAAGAGGGGACATTTTGTTTTCTCTCTCCCTCCCTTCTACTCCTTCCCTCTCCTCTTCTCCTCCCCCATCCTGTCTTCTCTCCTCTGCTCTGAGGTATTCCAGACTAACTTCAAGCCCACTGCGTAGCAGAAGATGTCCTTGAACTCCTGACCTTCTGTCTCTACTTCTCATTGCCAGAGTTATAAGCATGCATCACCACACCCAACTGGGTATAGTGCTCAGTATTGAGCCCAGCACTTTATCCATGCTAGGTAAGAACACGGACAATTAAGCTACATGTTCAGCCCCAAAATGAGTGCTTTTGAGGAATGGTACAGAGGTGAATTTTCAAAACAGTCCTTGCTGCCAGCCAAGCACCTTGGACTTGAGTCCTGTTTGCTGACCTCCTTCTAAGTTCTCCAGCCCAGAACTTTTGTTCAAAGTCAAGAGGAGCAGTGGCCTTCTAGTTGCTCATCCCAGAGGACATTTTTCCATCCCTCTTTAGCAGTGATGGGTCTTCTTGTGACTTGGCATTGGTGCCTCTCTGTCCTGGTCATCTCCAGCTTCTCATCTACTTTCTAGATCTTTCTGTGTGGCACCTTTTTTCCCTCCCTAGTAGCCATGGAGCAGCTGCCTTAGTCAAGATTGTGTGGTTTTATGGAAGTTTTGTGTGCCTGCCCTTACCTAGTTGTCCTGTTACCCCTGGAGGATAGGCTTACTGACCCATCTATTTAACCAAGGCCATGAGTAATTAAGAAGCCCCCATTGGAGGTCACAGAAAGAGTAAAAGGTAAGGCTAAAGTCCCAAGGCAGACCTCTGATTCTATAACCAAGGTTCAGCTAATAAACTAGACCTTCTCAGGAGACCTCCTTTGCACTTAAGTGTTCTGAGGATCTGTGTGTTTGGCTCATTTTCCTTCTTTGTTTGGATCCCTGTAGCGTAGCTGCAGAGCTTGCCCTCAGTTAACCCTTACATGGAATGTTCTACTGTCCTTATTTACTCAATGTTCTGTTTTTATGTGTTTCTATGAAATTGCATGGGATTGGTACCTTATAGAAATGAGCCGTGGATCCCAGGACTGTTCTTACATTCTTGATGATTCACATTTGACTCTTCCAGTAAGATCTAGAGAGAAAAATTTTGAGACTGGCTAGAGGAAGTTTTTCTCCCTCCTAAAAAGAAACAAGAAAGATAGTCACTTGTCTCTTAAGGTGTGTAACTTGTGATAAATGACTGGTGACACTGCTTGCATTCTTAAATTGTCTTAAACAAGAGAAGAATGGCATGGGGCTTGGGTTCTTAACAGCCAGCATGTTACATAATGTATTCTTTCATGGTTTTCTAGGGATGTTTTTTGGGGGAGGTCATGTTTGTCATGTTTGTATTATGCTGTTGTCATTTGTGATAGACCCCAGACTCAGGGTACTATCCTCGGGAAGGGGGGCCCCAAGAACCCAGACTCCAGGCCATTGATGTAAAAAACATGAGAGGTTTATTTCGTCTGCAGATGGGCTACCTCCCTGCCTCCAGAGCAAGGGAGTAGCAAGGGAGGGGCAATCTCATATCTCTTTTAAAGGCTAAGACCATAAAATCACCATAGCAACTGGCGCAACACATGATTGGTCACTTTAAAGGTCATACTTCAAAGTCATAAGGTTGCTCACAGTAGTCATGGGGTTGCCTTAAGACCAGCTGGTTAGGGGGCTTTTACAACCGGGTGTTGGTCACCGCTATTCTGCTTGGAAATTCTGGTATTTGAATCACAGATTCGACCAGACCAATATGTCCTATCTGAGTTGATTATGGCTATCTGGGCTGGGTCACTCTGTTTCCTGGGACAGACTTTAATTCCTTGTTCTCATGGGGGGTGCTCTGCCCAATACCTGAACCGAATGCCTGGTTCAAGCCTTAGAACCCAGGGTCCTTCAATTTGCATTCTAAATGACACGTCAAAACTGTGTGTGTTGTGGTGTCTTCCATTTGAACCCAGGGCCTTATTGTGCTAGATAAATGCTCTACGACAGCCTCAAGACCCTAATCAAAATTGTTATCCAAGCAATTCACCTCATAGTCTCCCCATCCAAACACCATCTCCTCTGATTCTATTTCTGTTAATCCTGTCATGGCTCCTTGGCTCCCCAGTCACCCTTCTCTCCTTGCATTTCCCCTGAAGCTCAATCTTAAATCAATCCAAGAGATTTTCACCATGAACCCTTCAACTTCCTTTTCAGTTCTTAGCCTTTTTCTGAAAACTAATTTTCTGTCCTCTTTCACGCACTGACCCTCAAACCACTAACATCTGCCCACATTGCTATCAGAGAGACTTGAGTTTTTATAATCACCCTCACTGACTGTAACCGAGGGTGGCCTGCTATCATCGTTAAGGTGGAATCAAGCTGATGTTATGGTTCATTGGACGTTCCCAGGCTGACTGCTCTGCTCTCTCTTCCAATCCACATGTGTGCCACATTCTGGCACACAGATTGCCTTGCAGTGTCAAGCTACTGCTCTATGTTACCATGCTGTATATGCTGTTGACCTGGACTACCCATGCTGACATGCCTCTGTAGGTCACTCCATTTATTCACATCCATTTCCTGTTACAACCCTAGTAGTTATGAAATTCTATTTGCTAGAATTTTTTTTCCTTATTGTTCTCTTGATTTTTATTGTGACCTCGATTCTGATTCCATTCCTGTGTGGAGACCTGGTCTTCTGGCATCTGTTCATCACACATTGCAATAGAGGTATTACTGGTGTGTTTCTTGCCCCTTAAAAACCCAAGAGTGGTCTTGACAGAGCCCACTCCAGGGCAGAGCCTGTCTGTAAACTCTGAGCCAGCCTTTGGCTTCTGCTGCCTACCTAGCTCCAGGTCTTGTTTGCTGACTGCTTCCTCTGGCTCTGCCTCTTGCACTCCCTGCTCTTTCTCCTTCCTCAGCACCTGCAGTTGTTTTGTCTGCCAAAGACCCTTCCTTATTCTGGGGGTTAGAGGTACACAACCTTAGAGGCCAAAGCTGAAGCCCCTGCTTCCCTGCTGTTCTGTGACTGGGTCCAGGACAATCCACTGCATAAGAGGGAAATTCTAGCAGAGCCGCAACCACCTTCAACTGGTGGCTACCCAGCTGTTTCTATCTGCTTCCAGACTAGTTTACCTCACTGCCAGATCCAGCCTATTGCCACACACTTTATCCCAGCATTCTCAGCCCCTGGGCAAAGGAAGCATGCCTGCGAATGCTCAGATTAAAAGTGAGAAGGAAGTGACTGTCAAAGCTTGAGTGAGTCTCTGCTTGTGTGGTCCTGGGCTGGATTTTCCTGTCTGTCCCTAATGAGACCCCTGCCTGTTTCTTGTGGCTGCATAGGACACAAGCAGAAAAGTGTTCTTTAAAGCCCTGTGCTTGGTGTCCTTATAAGCCTTCCCAAATTCAGGCTCAGCATTTAGTTAAGGTGCCCCTTCCTCCTGCAAACCTGTCGCATGGATTCATAGACTTTGTGTGTGCATCTGTGTGTATGTGTGGCACACAGGTGGAGGTCAGCGGACAACTTTGTGGACTGTTTTCTCCTTCCCCTTTATATGGGTTCTGGGGACTGAACTCAGTCACCAGGCTCGCATGGCAAATGTCCTTACCCACTGGGCCATCTCTTCATCCCCTGATTCATGGAGTTTTTGCACTTGCTCCTCTGCCTGGGCCTTTCTCCTTTCTTCAGTGAATCACATTCAGCATTCTTGAGTTCTAGGGCTCTGGTGTGAGGTGACTTCAGAGAACTTGAAATTCTGGTTTTACCACACCCTGGCTAACTGCAGGGATGTGGGACACAGAGTCTGAGCCCTCCTGTTCCTCATCTGAGCTATGATCAGGGAATGACCACAGCTAACTTACCACAATCTTTAGAGCCCAGGCATCAGGATTCAGTTCCCAGCCCATTTACATTCAGAATGTGTGACTTACGACAAGTGACCCTTTCTCCCTTCTCCCCTCCATTTATTTTAGTCTCAGTTTCCTGATTTATAATAAGAGCATCATAACAGAATATGCCTCGTGGGGTTATTGCTAGTATCCACTGTGTTAAAAACACCTAAAGTGGGCTGGGCTTACTAGTATATACCTGATTCTAGCTCTAGAGAGCCTGAAACAGGAGTATCAGGGTTTAAGCCCTAGGGCTATATAGTTGGCTCAGCAGTTAAGAGCACTTGCTGCTCCATGATGAGGACCAGAGTTCAGATCCTAAGATTCAGCTCAGGTAGTTCACAAAGTCTATTAGCTCCGGTGCCAAAGGATCCAAAGGTCTTTTCCGACCTCAGAGGGCACTTGAACACATAGATATACACACACACATATTCACATACACACATGTACATATATACAAAGATAAAATATAAAAAAGATTTTTAAACCCAGGGACCAGTTAGTGGTTTGCCAGGTGTGGTGGCACACACCTTTAATCTGTAGCACTTGGTAGACAGAGACAGGCGGATCTCTGTGAGTTCAAGGCCTGTACACAGAGAAACTCTTTCCAGAAAAGACAACAAACAAATAAACAAACAAAAAAATAGCTCAGTGGTTACGGCCCTTTCTGACAAACCTGAAAACATGAAATCCCTCCCCAGGACCCACCTGGTGAATGAAGAGAACACATCTCTACAAGTTATTCTGCGAGCTTCACGTGTGTGACATAGCACAGCTGTACTCATAAACATCTAACATAGAAAGAGCAGGTAATTTTTTAAAAAAAGAATTTGAAGCTAAGCTTGGACTACACAGAGAGAATCTGCTAAAATAAAACAAACAAACAATCCAAAAAACAAACCCTGTGTGCTTATTGCCGGCCTGTGCAACTCTATCACCTGTGCGAGTTATTAGCTCCAGGGGCATCTCTACCTACAAACTCAGAACACAGGTGTTGGTTTGCTAGAATTACTGTAACAAAATACCACAAACCAAACCCTTAAGGACCAGAAGTGGATTTTCTCAAAGAATTGGAGTGGGAAGTCTAGAGTGAAGGTGTGTGACAGATCTGATCTCTCATGGGCCTCTTTCCCTAGCTTGAGGATGGCTGTCTCTTGTTGGAAATGTCCTCACAAGGCTGTCCTGTCATCTCAGACTCAGTGTGTCCAGATGTTTCCTCCTGTTCCTCAGCCTCCTCTCTTCCATACAGTCCTAGCCCCTCCTCCTCCTCTTTATCCTCGTTACCTTCCCACTCCAACTCCTCTTCCTCTCTTCTCATCTATTTCCTCCTCAGTTTCTCCTTTCTCTTCCTCACCTTCTCTCTTTTTTAGTTTTATTTTCTTAAAGCAGACTCTTGTTATGTTACCCACACCTGGAACTTGCTATGTGCTGGGATTTTGGACATGTGCTACCCTGCCTGACTCTGACTTTGAATTCTTTTCTTTCTTTCTTTTTTTAATATTTATTTTTATTTTATGTGAATTGGTGTTTTGCCTGCATGTATAACTGTGTAAGGATGTCAGATCTTGGAATTACAGACAGTTGTTAGCTGCCATGTGGTTGCTGGGAATTGAACTCAGGTCCTCTGGAAGAACAGTCAGTGCTCTTAACCACTGAGCCATCTCTCCAGCTCTCAAAAAAATTTTTTTAAAAGGGGAAAGGAATACTGCTGGCTGGCTTCACCTTCTTGATTCCATTTTAATTTAAGATGTCATCACCAAATATATCACATTCTGGAGTAGCAAAAGTTGAGGTCTTCACCATAAAGATCTGGAGGAGATGAAAGCTCTGTAACATATAAATACACTCCAATATTAGATGTTTTTGCTTTAATTTTTATTTATAGTTGTGTGTATATGTTTTGGGAACAGGCATGCTACAGTACATATGGAAGTACATACAGTACATATGTGGAAGCAGGGCAACTCGGAATCAGTTCTCATTTTCTACCTTATGTTGGCTTCAGGAATTGGACTCAAGTCGCTAGACTTGCATAGCAAGTACTTGTACCTCTGAGCTATCTCACCACCTGGCCTAACATCAGTTGCTATAATGAACAAGACATATTAGTGAATAGCAGGATTCTTGATTTATAATGTTTCCATTGTGTTCCAGTAGAGTCAGAAACCAGGCAATAGGTGGTTGTCAGCCTGGGTCTAAACTCGGGTCAGTGGGGATTTCTTTGTTTTGTTTTGTTTAAATTCACCTACATTGCTAGAAGCACCTCTCCTCAACCTGAAGAGAGCACATTGGAGGTTCACATAGGATGGATGGTGACTGTGAGGATCAGGTTGATGTAGGTAACAGTCCAACTCCCTTCTGCATGCTGGCTTTCCCCTTTGAATTAAGTGAAATGTCTATACTCTCTTCTCTGTCCTCAGAGAATGGTGACACTGGTTCTAAGGTAAGGGAAATCAAGTCTCAGCTGGGGAAGTGACTGCTGGGGTTTGGGTCTTGTGCACAGGCAACCCCCTGAACATCACAGGCCCAAAGCAATGTGTACTAAGTGCCCTGTTCATTCCATAGGGTCCAGCATATGTGGCTGCTCTGCACCGGCAGAGCTAATAATCAGATAGGTTCACAATCCAGGTTTACCAGGATCAGAAAACCTTAGTGTGTAGATTTATTATAAATTATGTAGTGTGTGTGTGTGTGTGTGTGTGTGTGTGTGTATGGGTCCAACAAGAGCAATGCTTACTCTTAACAGCTGAACCCCAATATCTGTGTTTTACCGCAAAGAGGAGGACTTCTGAGACCTTGCATGGGTTAGAGATTGACCTAACTGGAGCATCAGGGAATGGAGAAATCACAGACACACATACAGACTTCTCTATCGGGAGTATGTATCTAAACCCCTCAGGGACCCTTCAAAACTTGCCGGCCCTTTGTGTTTCTGAAGAGGCACACTGAAAAGACACTAGAACAGAGCTGGGGATCAGGGGCTGAGTAGAATCCAGACTCTGTCTTGACTTGAAGCAAATTAGTTTGCTCAACAATCTAATAAAATGATGATGATTCTTACTTTTTAAAAATTTTTTATTGGGTTTAAGGAGGGAAGGAGAGGGAAAGGTGGGAGAGAGAGTGAGAGAGAGAGAGAGAGAGAGAGAGAGAGAGAGAGAGAGAGAGAGAGAGAATGGAGAGTTTAGAGACACTACAAACAGTGGAGGTCAGAGAATACTTTTTCCACATTGTTTTGAGGCAGGGTCTTTCTTGTTATTTCTGAGATAACACATGAGAGACCTTTAGCTGATTCTTTTCTCTCAACCTACCATCTCCATATGCTGGAGACACTGATGGAAGAAGCCACCATGTATGCCTTTTATGTGGGTTCTGGGATCCACTTCAGATCTACAGACTTGCCAGACAAGAGCTTTTGTCTGCTGAAACACCTCTATTGGCTCAGTGATTCTCTCACTGGCTCAGTTGAGGCTTTAAGAAGGGAAAAGATGTAAACATGTTTTTGTTTTGCCTTCAATTATTACTATCTACTGGCCATGGGGATTTTTTCTATTCTAGTCAAGACACTACAGATATAGACTGAAGAAAGGAGAGCTGTTGTTTCCCTAGAAACTAAACTATAGTGAATCCCCAGTCCCCAGCAGGGAGGCAGGGAGGGAGGGAATCAGGGAGAGAGGGAGGGAGG
>PVIH01000560.1:17519-178859 GCA_004025045.1 Sigmodon hispidus | reverse complement strand
CTCATGTTAAACATCTAAGGGAGAACGTAGCAGTTTGAAGGGTGATGGTAACTTGAGCTCATGCTATATAAGATGTTTAAGGATTTTTCAAGAGGGGTTTTTAGCAGGTACAAGGACACCAGGTAGCTGGGAGCTATGGAGAGATTCACTGGTGACCTGGCAGAGAGGCCTGAGGAGAGCAGCAAGGTACCTGCATGCCCAGGGTCAAGTTGGGCTGAAGAAGCTGCATGAACATGAAAATAAGGAGCCTGGAGCAGCATAGGCAAGATTCTGGGTCTTAACCTAAGTGTCATGAGCATTCTGAGCAAGGTAGTGCTTGTCACATACAGACATAAGGATCCCGCAATTGCTGTTTAAGCAACCTACCCCCCAACCAGAAAGTGAACAGCCAAATGTTTGCTGCTGTTCATCTCCAAGGCACTTGGGAATTGTCTTTCTATTGCTGACTGTGGCCATAAAGCTGTGAGTACAGTCACCCATGTTACTTTAAGGCCCTCCAAGAACTTTTCAGTGACTATCAGTACTCAGGGAGGAGGTCAATTGGCTTTAATCTGAACACTGACTCTTAAGAAACTATCTAGTTTTACCTTTTCCAGAAAAATCTTAAGTGGAACCACACAGTAAATCATCTTTGGAGACTGACTTCTCTTACTTAGAATAACACATTTGCTATTTATTCTGTTGCCTGGGCAGTAGTTTGCCCTTTTAACTACTGAGTAGTATTCCACACTGCAGATGTACCACAATATGTTAATGATCCACCAGCTCAGGGGATTTGGGTTGCTGCCAGATTTTGATGCCAATGAAAAAGCAGCTTTAAGTATCTAAGTGTAATGTTGTGTATAAACATATGCCTCCCTGTCTCTTGGTAAATCCCTAGGAGTGGGGTTGCTGGCTCACACGGCAAGTGTCTGTTTAACTTGGTAAGAAACTGCCAATCTGTTTTTTCCAGAGGAAATATACCATATTGCGCTCCCACTGGTAATGGAGGAGGGTAGTGCCACATCCTCCCCTGCACTTGGCATTGTCAGGTTTTTTGACTTAAGCCACTCTGAAGCTCAGGAGTATATTGCTGTGGTTTTAATGTGTGGGTTTCCTACTAAATACTGATGCTGGACATGTTTGTTGTGCCATCTCGGTGCTTCCTAGTGAAATGTCTGTCTGTATCTTTTGCTCATGTTCTTATTAGGCTGCATAAGGAAAAATGAACTATATTTTTGGATGCAAGTCCTTTATCATCTATGTATTCTGTAAATATTGACCCCTAGTCCCTGACTTATTTTTCAGGTCTGTCTCTTTCTTTTGTGTGTGTGCACACTTCCTCCTCTTCCTCTTTTTGAACACAGCATCTCATACAGCTCAGGCTGACTTTGAACATAGGTGAAGAGAACTTTGAATTTCTGATCCCCCTGCCTCACCTCCCCAGTGCTGGGCTTATAGGCCTGAGCCACTGTGTTAGATCTACCTAGTACAGGAGATTGAATCTAGGGCCTCTGGTGTGCAAGCACACTTCAATGGAGCTACATTCAGACCTGCTTTTCATTTTCTTAACAGCACCTGTCAAAGAGAAGACAATTTGATTTGTTTATTTGTGTAAAGACAGGGTCTCATGTAGCACAGGCTGGCCTGGAACTCAGTGTGTAGCTAGGGATGACCTTGAGCTTCTAAGCACACCCCTGCATCCCCTGCAACAGGTGTGCTGCTGTGCCTGATTTACAGTGTTGGGGATGGAACCCAGGGCTTCCTGCATGACAATGGACCACTCTACCAATCCAGTAATAGCTCCAGCCCTGAACCTTTTGTTTCCCATGCATTGTGTAAAGATTGTTTATATATCCTGGTAGAAGACTTTTCTATTTATATTTTCTTCCTGATATTTTAGACTTTTATTTCTTTTTTTGTTTGGTTTGTTTTGGGACAGAGTATCTCTACATGGCCCTGGATTTCGTGGAACTTACTTTATAGACCAGGTTGGCCTCTTCATCCTGTGTGCTAGGACTAAAGTCATATGCTATCACACCTGCCCTGATTTAGTTTAATTTTAGTAAATTGTGTGCCATGTGGCCCAGCAGTTTTTTTGTTTGTTTGTTTATGGGTACGTGTACGTCTATGTGCCATGGCACCAGCATAATTGTGACTTGTGGAATTTCCTACTGTGCAAGGCAAAGGTCAATGAAAGGTCCTATCTGACAAACCTCACGTAGGTGACACTGTAAAATCTGGGTTAGGTTCAGCACTGATGGCCAGGGACACTCCAGCAGCCTCTGGCTTGGGCTTCTGCTTTAGAAGCTGATCCTGCCCCCAGCATGATGCTCTAGATCCACCCAGTGATGTCAGGATACACTCTAAGTCCTTAAGGGAATGTAGTTCTGTTCCTCTCTGTTTCTGAGACATTCAAGGTGGTTGATCCCTCCAAAAAATAATTTTCTCTAAACCCCTAAATGAACATTCTGTAGGGCATTAATTGTTAGGCATTACAATCAAAATCTTAACCTTCCTAAGTCTCTGCCCTCCCTTCTGAGCTGGCTTTTCCAGTCACCTGTTGATACTGTTTTCTCCCTCCTCTTTCCTGCAGTCCCACTGGCCCTGAAAGGTTCAGTAAAGCCACTGAGACCTCAGCACCCTAACCCTTCCAGGATGAAATCACTGGGCAGTAGGAAAATAACTTAGCATTAGAACCGGCAGCCACCTGAGTACATTTAAAGAAAATCTACTACTATATACTATTGCCATTAGTCTGTTCAAGTCAGGATAAGCAGGAGTGGGGGCACACTGGGACCCCAGCAGATAGGAGGTGATGTTATGAGGCCCACTTGAGATACATGAAACCCTAGCTGATAAACAAACTAACAAACAAAGACAACAAAATGACAAAGAAGGGATACTGAAATGAGCTGAAAATAGTTCTTCCTAAGACCCATCTATGGGGGGCTGGAGAGATGGCTCAGTGGTTAAGAGCACTGACTGTTCTTCCGGAGGACCTGAGTTCAATTCCCAGCATCCATATCACAGCTAACAACTGTCTGTAATTCCAAGACTTGACTCCCTTACATAGTTATACATGCAGGCAAAACACAAATTCACATAAAAAATAAAATAAATATTTAAAAGAAAAAAAACAAAACCATCTATTGGTGTAGTTTCCTCGGGCATAGCAAAGGACAACTGAGGTGCAAATCTCAGCCTTGAGTAAAGCTGGAAACTCAGACCATGAGGTGATGTGGGAGGGCCTGGGGCAAGCCTGGAGGTACTGAGATAGGCTTACTTCTCTCACTTGTTTACCGTGGATTTACTGGGTATTTCTCAGGTTCAAAGTTCCAGCTTCCATGAGCTGGAGGCTAAACATGCTTGAGGGGAGCAGTAGGAAATTTAAAGATGGGAGCTTGTTACACCAACAACTTTCTAAGACCCTTCCTTTAGCATATACCAATGCTCCCTCCCTCCACTCCTATTTCTCTTTCCTCCTCCTCCTTCCTTCCTTCCTCTTCCCAGCCTCCTCCTCTTCTTCTTTTTGAAACAGGGTTTCTCTGTGTAGCCTAGGCTGTCCTGGAACTCCCTCTGTAGATCAAGCTGACCTGGAACTCACAGAGATTCTCCTGTTTCTGCCTCAGGAGTTCTGGGATCAAAAGTGTGTACCACCCCTGCCCAGGCTTCTAATTCAGAAATCCACATTCCTCTGCTGCTGGGTCCTAGGATTAAAGCTGAGCTGCTGCACACTCATCTTCCCTTCTTTCTTGAGCAAAAATTCAAGGCAGGAATCAGGACCAGGGAGGGAGACCTCTCTCTTGTAATGCTTAGAGGAAGGTCTGCCTGCCATGCACCTCAAGCTGAAATTCTCTACTCCAGGGCTGAATGCCTTCTGCCTAGAGCAGACTTGCCATGGAGCATAGACTCCAAAATCTAGGGTAGGGTGTCTCATGCACTCCTGGAACTAGACACTGTGTCAGAATCTCGTTTCCCAATACTGACTAAAATCAGAATTCCTGAATCTGCTGTCTTCTAGTAAGTTCTTAGAAATGAGCTCTTCATTCTGGAAATTCAACAAGCTTTCAAGAAATTCATTCTCTCTCTCTCTCTCTCTCTCTCTCTCTCTCTCCCTCCCTCCCTCCCTCCCTCCCTCTCTCTCTCTCTCTCTCTCTCTCACACACACACACACACACACACACACAGAGACATCCTGAAAATAGTGAATGTCCTATGGATAAATGATGGTGACTGCATTGGAATTCTATAAGATTAAGCAAAGTGTGAACTTGCAACAGAATGGAAGAATATCAAAGATATTCTACTGAGTAAGTGTCAGCCAGGGGCTCGGGATATCTATCACTCAGTTGTAGTGCTGGCCTACCGACAAGGCCATGGCTTCCAACTGCCAGCACAAGAAGGGAAAAGCACCGCCTCCCATACCATAGGACCCTAGGCATAGATCATGAAAGAGACCAAGCTAACCTTGGCTGACTTAAGTTAAAGTAGAGTGATAAGCTGGCGTTGGAGCTGGGTTGCACCCGGATGGTGAAAAACCTTAGTGCCTTGCATACAAGACCATGATAATATATACTGAGGTGCAAGTGCATATACTTTGCATTCTACTTCTTTTTTTTTTTTTTTTTTAAACTTTATTATTTATTTATTTATTTATTTATTTATTTGCCTTGGTGTTTGCCTGGAACTGGAACTACAGACAGTTGTTAGCTGCCATGTGGGTGCTGGGAATCGAACCCGGGTCCTCTGGAAGAGCAGACGGTGCTCTTAACCGCTGAGCCATCTCTCCAGCCCCCTGCATTCTACTTCTAAGATAAATCTACCTACCCTCTCTTGATGGGGTTTTCAGGGAGATTGTTTATTCTTTTACCTATTCTTTGTGTATTTACCAAGTGCTAGGGATCTAACCCAGGACCTTTTTGCTAGGCTGGAACTGAGCTGCAGCCCTTCAGTGGTTCCCTGCCTCTCCCTCCAAAGGGACTTTTTTCCTTTAATGCACCAGGGGCGGAATGCTGGAAGCACGCCAGGAGGACCCTAGAGGCCAAGGCTGCTGGCCTCGGGCCATGCCTTAATATGCACATTCCTTGGCTATCTCTGGCCCCTCTACCACTGGGACTCAATCCTTCCTCCTTAACTTCCCATAAGTAGTAAGTTGCCCAAGCCTAGGAGGTTGCTGATCCTTGCTGACCAGTATAGCTTGTCCCTTCTGTGTGTGCCTGCTTGGAGGACATCTAGTGCTGATCAAGCTTATCTTGGTCACATAGCCTCCCTCTGTTAGTCTCTCCATTCAGATCCCAAGACTTCCTGCTTCCCGAGGCTTGCTTTACGGTAGTAGGTAGCTTCGGCGGCTCTCCAGTTCTGCTCTTCTCTCAAGAGCCCAGCCTGATAAGGACCTACTTTGAGTTTGCTTGTCAAGCAGAGCCTAGGCTGGCTCTTATCTCTCTTCTACACCCTATCCCTGACCCCACCTTTTAGCATCACCCACTGGTCCTGTTCCTCCCGAACCAGTGGCTTCCTTTAATCACCAGGAATTTCCCCCATGATTCCTTGCCAGTGCCTGGGAGTAGAGGGCCACGAGATCTAACCCGTAGCTACAGTCCTCTAGGAGCAGGGCAGAAAGTGAGGGTTACCGATTTTTCCACCTCCCAACCTCAGACGCCAGGGGCAATGGAGTCAGGCCCAAGCACTTCCTAAGTTCGGGGTACAGGTCAGCGTGCTTTCCATCCGATGTACTCTCCCTGGGAAGAGCGTTAGGAGCCTCTTTTCTCTAAGACAGGAGCCTCGGCACGAGGTTGGAAAGAAGGCGTGTAGTCGCCTGGATCTGAACAGCAACTTCCCCGGGGAAACGCCCTATTTCGGCTGAGGGGGCCCGCGGCTTCGCCACACCCTCTTCAGAGTTCCCTCTGGCGCCCGGGCTCAGGAGGGTGCAGGGCTGGCTGTCGCCGGGGAGGGCCACTCGGGGGAGGCGGCCACAAAGCCGTGCTTGGCAGTAGCGGCAGGGCAGGAGACGCGGGCCTCGAGGCGCAGCCCCCCGGGGCGCCCGCAAACTGCGCGGAACTACTTCAGTGGAGCGGCTGCGGGGCGATAGAGTCCCAGCAGCGGCCGCACAGGGCTCCGAGGCGAGTAGGGACCGCCACAGAGCCGCGGGGACCCGCGGGCACGGCCACGTGCTCCCCGCCGGGCTCGCACGCTCAGACGCGCCGGGGCCGCGGGGGCCACCGGCAGGCACGCGCGCCCCCCGCGCGCACACACTCCCGGGCACGCACGCCGGGCGCCCCGCCTCCCGCCGCACCCCGCCCTCCCGCGCGCCACGCCACGCCCCCGCGGCGGCGTTCGTCGCCCTCCTATTGGATATCCGGCGTATGACGCGGGGCGCCCGGCCCCGCCCCTCGTCAGTCACTCAGCGGAGGCGGCGCTGGCGGGGACTAGTCTCGTTCGGAGACTGGCGGCGGCGGCGGCGGCGGCGGCAGCGGCGGCAGCAGCAGCTTCGGCGGCTAGAGCTTGAGCCGAGCAGCGGAGGGCGGGCGGGCGGGCGGGAGGGCGGGGGCCGCTCCGCGACGCTGCGGGCCGCGCTTCTCTTCTGAGCGGCGGTGCGCGCAGCTGTGGGGCGCCGGGGGCGAGCCGGTCCATGACCATGGGCGACAAGAAGAGCCCGACCAGGTACCTGCCGGGAGCCGAGGGGGCGGAAGGGGAGGGCGGCCGCGGCGGGCGGGGACGCCGGCGACTAGGCCGGAGCGGCCGCGCGGGGGAGGCGCGCTAAGATGGAGACCTGGGGGCGGAGGGAGGCGGTGTCGTTCCGCTCGGGCCGGCGGCCGTGCGCGCCGCAGCCATGGCGGCTCCTCCTCAGCCGCCCTCCGCCGTCGCCGCTCCGCCCAGACAAAGGGAGATTTAACCAGGTGGGGCGGGCGGGAGGGCGCGAGCAGGGGCGGGCAGCGCGCTGCGCCGGCCCCCTCCGCGCCGCCGCCCGGCCGTCCCGGCTGCCCGCCGCCTTCGGGATCCGGCCGGCGGGTCGCACCGCGCCCCCGCCGCCCCGCGCTCGCGCCTACAAGTCGGCCCGTTTCCTGGGCCCGGCGCGGCCCCGTGTTAGCCGTCGCCGCCAGGCGCTCGGTTCCCGGGGCCGCAGGGAGCGCACGGCTCCACGCTGCCCGTCGGCCTCTGTCCCCGGGGCCGGCCAGTGGGGTGGATGGGTGGTCGCCACGAGAAGTTTCCAGCGTCGGATTCCTATGAAATGACGACGGCTCACCAGCGTCTGTTTCTCTCCTCTCCATCCTCCCTTCGATTCCTCACTCCTCGGAAGGCCAAAAAGACAAGCGAAACCTGCAGCAGACGAAGGCTTTTGGGATTGTAGCGTCTGCACCTTCAGGAACAGCGCCGAAGCCTTTAAATGCAGCATCTGCGATGTGCGGAAAGGCACCTCCACCAGGTACTGGAAGACTAGTGTCTTAGCTTTTGTTGAAAGACTTATTTTGGCTTTATCTGTTGTGCGAAGGACAGAGGAGTCGTACTTTTATTGTTATTGATCGCCCTCTTGCCAACTTGTTGATTACGAACCTTTTTTGCATTTCAAGGTGGGGAATGTGGTTTGGATTGTTTGCCATTACAAGCTGGGTACAGTGTCTCCTGCTAAAATAAAGGATTTATGGGAGGGAATTTTCCCAGGTTTTTTTCCATCCTGTTTCAGACAGAAACTGGATTTGACACTTGAGTATTTTGGTTTATTGGTATTGGCTCCTAGAGGGGAGAGAGGAAGTAGGGATACTGCTATGTATGACATTAGACCTATTTTTGCCATGTGTCGACTGGGTTTAGTTTGTCTGGAATTAGTTTTTTTCCTGAGTTTAATGGTAAGGTAGTATAATAAGACTGGGTTGTGCCTTTTTCTGTTTTGAGTTGCAAGTGCTTTTTTTTTTTTTTTTTTTTTTTTTTTTTTTTTTTTTTTTTTTTTTTTTTTTTTTTTTTTTTTTTTTTTTTTTTTTTTTTTTTTTTTTTTTTTTTTTTTTTTTTGCACTTAAGATAAATATTGGAGGACTGGAAAAGTGCATGGGTGTGCTTATACCTTTTTTTTGTTACTAGCTTATGGGGAATGGTGAAGTGTGAACTGTTGAGGTGAATAGATTTTTAAAGTGTGTGTATAATGGGTTTTGTATTAAAACACGGGAAAGGGAGCTGGAGAGATGGCTCAGCGGTTAAGAGCACCGTCTGCTCTTCCAGAGGACCCGGGTTCGATTCCCAGCACCCACATGGCAGCTCACAACTGTCTGTAGTTCCAGTTCCAGGCAAACACCAAGGCAAAATAATTAATAAATAAATAAAAGTGTTTAAAACACGGGAAGTGGTTTTTTTATATTGAGATGAGACTAGTTAACTGCATGTGATAGCAAATAAGTTGGAACTAGGTCCAGAGGTGACATTGAAAATATACTGAGGTAAAATGTAAAAACTGATTTTACAGTCTTCAAGGTGTCTTAGCTTTTATTTGGGATTTCTGCTGTCAAGAGTTAAACTACTGTGTTCTTGCTCCTTTAAAGGGACCGCCTTTAGAGTACATAAGTGAGAGAGAGGTTAGGTAGGACCCGTTAGGTGCTTGGTTTTTTGAGTTGGTGGCATGCCAGTGTGTCTGTAGTTCCACTGGATATTCTGAATAATGTGTCCTGTCAGGGTTTCATTGCTTTACTTTCACTTAGGATTAAGGAGGCTCAACTTCAAGTCAGTGACAAGAATGAATTTGCCCTTGTTAGTTACTGGTGAGCTGTTTCTGAATTTCACTAACTTTTTTTTTTTTTCCTTCTTTATTTTGTATTTATCAAAAAAAAAACACAGTAAAAAGAATTTAAAATGTGGAAGAGTTAACAATAACTATACAGAGGATAAGAATCATAAGCATGGCTTATCAAGGGTGGAAATACAAATAAGATTGCTACACATATATTTTCTTTGTGTTCATCTTTCCCTCTGAATTTTTTTTTTTTTCCCATCCCTGTATATCCTTATTCAAGGTCTCTTCCCCCTCCCAACACATCTGGTCATTTTTCTTCTCTGCAACTCCCCATCCCCTCCCTGGGCAGGGAGCAGACAGTCCTATGGTCCCACTGACCCAATAATGCTTTCACTAACTTTTAAGAAATGAGACTTTTGAATCAAAACTCAACTGAAATTTATTTCCCTATAAGTAGTTTTTCTCTGCTAAGGTATCATCTCATGTTTGGAGTTAATGTGGAACTGCAATCCTGTTGCCTTAGTTTCCTGAGTTCTGAGATTATAGATAGACCATTGTCACCATACCCAGCTAGTATGTTTTTGTTTTCTAAAAGTAAATTTATGCCGCATTTTTGTATCATAATAAGTAGATGTAGTTAAATGGAAAACCCATTTCTGTGGGTTTTGTTCTGCTGTCTAAAATTGGGGATTCCATCAGGCAGCATGAAAGTTTAGAAATGTTTTTGTTACTTATATCAGTAGTTACTGTATATTATTTATGAGTAATTTTTTTTACATGTAGAATCCCTCTGAGGCTAAAGCTCTTTATCGTGGTTTCGCTTTGAGTGTTACTGTAGATGATGTTCAAGTAAATGACCAGGAAACTAGTGAGAACTTGAGAACCATGCTAGTGAAGAGAAACTTAGGCCAGATTCAAAAGTTTACATCTGATGTATTTCTGGGAATAATTATCTCATATTGAAATGCTTTCAATTTCTACGTTTATTGCAAAACCTGACTCACCAACTTTTTGGAAACACATGGAAGGTGTTGACTTTAAGAGTTTTTCTAAAGTTTTCAGACCCACAGATGATGACAGTGATATTTTAGGACATTTGTTTATGCGTCTTTCAGGGTTTTTGTGCAGTTAGTCATTCAGTAGGCTTTGAATACAGGTTTCACAGGTATGACACCTTTAGAATATGGGTCCTGGTACTATTGGGGCAGAGGTTGTTTGGTTTTGGTTGTTATCAACAAGTACATGTGTTTTAGATCTGTTCAGAAGTCATCATTAAGTGGAGTGCAAGTAACATTTTTGGTTTCCTGTGCTAGTCATGGGTTTCATGAGTAAGAAGCAAGTATGACCAGTGTTCTGCTCTTCTAGCCAGTGTATCCTTTGATTTCTCTGCGATATTAGCTATTAAGATACCTTCTCTTGATCCTTTTTCTTGTAAATTGTTTTTTACTCTCAAGATTTCATAAGATCTTAACCATTTTTTTTGTTTCATAGTATTAACCAGGTGCCACTAGAAAAACTTAGCTTGGTTTTTGGTTTGTTTTTTTACAGTACTGGGCATTATAGTCAGATCTGTAGGAACTTCAACCCAGCCTGGGGGTTGGACAGTGTATTTGCTGACACACATGGTTTTGCTGCTCTGAGCTAGTGTTTAAATAGTCTTACCTGGTTAGCTGGCCAGTAGTTATTGTCGAGTTGTTGATTGCTCTTGTTTTATTGCTATTGGCATCAGCAGTCAACCCAGGAAAAACAGCTTTAGAGTAGAGTAGTTCAGTAGGACACAGCATTATTTGCCCTTTGTGGATAGGGTTGATAGCCTCATTTAAGTAGGAAAATACTACTCATCATCTAAAGAACATTTATGAAGTTTCTAGAATGTGAAAGAAGCTGCTGAAGGGAAGGGGAGGTATTTGAAGGTATTAGACAGAACATGTACCCAGGTAAACTAGTCCAAGGTGTAGACTGCCAAAAGTTGTGTTCAATGGGATTGGACCAGCCTCGCTTGGGAATCAACTAGGAAAACTGATTTTTGCAAAAAGGAAAACTGATTTTTGCAAAATCAACTGCCAGCTAATTTACATCTATTTCATTGTGGAGTAGTATTTTTAACTCTACAGGTAGATAGTGAATTAATAGAGTGAGAATAGGGACTTTGGGGTGGTATAGAAGAGTAACAAAGACAGAAAAGTCCCAAGGGAAAAGGAGTGGACACTGTTAATGTAGTGGGATAGTCTGGGGCAGACCTCTTTACATTTGTTCATTTATTATTTGTGAATGATTTCAAAAAGTCATTTGAAAGAGTGCAGCTGTCACCACATTCCAAGTTTTAGAACATGGCCATAATGTCAGTTGATTTCTTCACATTCATTGATACAGTTAACAGTAGAACTTTTAAAATAGTTGTGGACTGCTGGAAGGTTGCGTTCATCATGGTGGAACACCTAAATTTGCAAGATGGGGAGATACAGGAGCATTTTTGTAGGTAAAAGATAACAGATTGGTGGGAGAAATGTGATTCCCTTCCTAGGTGTAGCTTAAAGTATTTCTTCTTGTCCTGCTCTGTTAATGAAAGAGGGAAGAAAAAAAGTAAAGCATTACAAATTTATGAACATACATGCTGCTGAAGTTTGTAAATGTTGGATAGAATAACCTCCTAGACCAAAATACTTTCTTTCAAAATAGAACTTACTAGAACACTGCTGTATATTCCATTATTAGTGATTGTTTACTTGCTAGTAGTAGTGGTATTATCTTTCTCTAGCTACTACTTAAAAGTCACTTGAGCAATTGGAATGTTTGGACCAATCACTATAGACTTAGAGCTTTATTTGCATCTTCAGATTCTGCTTTTTTAAACATTCCTTTTATGTGTATGCACTCAGTTCATGGTGTGTGTGGAGGGCAGAGGACAACTTGGATTCTCTCTTCCCACCCTGCCTGTCCTGACCATCTTTACATCTGCAGAGTTTACGATTGTCCCTGTCATCCTTTTGTTTTTTTCCAGACAAGGTTTCCCTGAGTAGCCCCTTGGCTGTCCTGGAACTCCTGTGTATATCACACTGCCCTCAGAGAGATCTACCTGCTTCTGTCTCCCAAGTGCTGGGAATAACCTCCTGTCTATCTGCTTATTTTAACTCAATTGAAAGTCTTATTTAAACCTTGATTATTTAAATACTACCACTGTGAAAAGCTTACCATTTTTAAAACTGTGTGAATAGTAGAAAAAAAGGAAAATTTTTTTAGCTGTTAACAGTTGTAGAGAATAGAGGTACTCAGGGTATTGAATTGGAAGGATCTTGAGAAGTGACTTGTGTCTGTATAAAATGTGTTCCTTCTTTGAGAGCTTCAGGAGTTTTTGGGTTTGTCACTTTGGACCTCCTTATAATTTTGACAACTCAATCTATTGAGAAGTCACTAAGCACTACATAAATTTTGTGGAAAAACCACAATATAGTTATGATCTTTGCTGGAACCAAAGTGCATCTGTCAGTACATTTCAGATATCACGATTTCCAGGCCCCTTACCCATATTTCCTGAGAATTCATGACTGGTTTTACATCTTGAGTCACATTGGCTTCATTGTAATATTTTACTTTGTAAAATACGTTTCAGAAATTCCCTCTGTGTTCCAAATCATCAAACCTTACTAAGCCTTTTGAGATGAGTGCTTCTTTCAAAGCTGGGAATTTTCAAGATGACTTAACCAGAAGTTGAGTAATGATTTATTTCTTATTTGTTACTGTGTTTATTTCATTGATACTGACTTGATCTTAGGTGTACTTTGGTGACCTGATCATTGACAAGTTTTTATTGTGCACAGAGCTCAAAAGAGCTCTGTGTTTGTACACAGTAGTGCAAAGACTGGCAAAGTTCTGTTCTCAATAGAGCTTGAAGTAGTATGGAGAGAGAAGAGAAAATGCATAAACAGAAAACTTAGATCATTTCAACTATGAGCATAAAGGAGTGAGGGCAGGTGGAGGCTGCTTGCTCTACTATTGCTGCTGTCCCCATTTCCCTGCTTAGGTGTGGTGATGCTGCATGCTTTTGGATCGAGAGGGTGAGTTCTGTAGATTTCTGTGTGCTGTTTAGCTGTTTTTTACATTGATGTTTACATTGCTGGCTTTGGAGTCCTGGGGAACTTGACTCAGTTGTATTTTGTATATTAAATGCAGGTCAGTTAACATCCTTTGCTTTTTAAATCACCAGGATAGGAGATTATATACTGCTGCATTTCTGAACTATTTTGTGTTGCGTGCATTTATTATGCCTTGAGTAGGTGCTGAAGAACTCGGAGGATTTACTGTTCAGGAAAATAACCTGAACTGTCTCTTTTATTAAATGCTCAGAGTTGTAGGGTTCTGGACTTAAACTTGTAGCATTTTGTTTTCATCAACACTTTTCTTCTTGTGGTATGGTCTTTGCTCCCCTAAAGTAGTACCTGCTTTACCTGTTAGTGCACAAGTTTAAAGGCTTGAGGAACCTCTACAAAGTAAGTACATGTTTGTAACTTGATGTTTGAGATTCTTCATCACATTGTTCTCAGAAACCCTCTGTATACTGCCTCATGTTTTATCATTGAGGTGATTAGTTTCTCTTAGGTTTTTCAGTGCTATTTTATTCTCAGGCCATCCTAGCTCCCCTCTCTGAGAACCTGCCCTCAGACTATCTCCTTTGTATCTCCAGTCAGTCCTTTTTCTTTTTTATTATTTATTATTTATTATTTTAAGCAGAGCCTTTGCCTAAAGGTGTGGGCCACCACAATAGGCCAGGATTTTATCCTTTTATGTGAATGGACTGAGAGGTATGAAACTTCTAGAAATCATAAAAGGGAGTTGATTCTCGCCTCTTTGGCTGTATTGTTTAGCAATCTTTGTATTTTTGAGGTAGAATCTCAACTGGCCCAGGCTGGCCTTGAACAGTTCTTTTGCCTCAGCCTCCCAAGTGCTTCAGTCCCTGGGATGTGCCACCTCACCTGTCTGGGCTTATCAGTCACTGCTACTTCAAAATATTGATTAATAAGTAAGTGGAGAACTCTCTACCTTCCAAAAAAGAATAGCAAGTGAGAACCAAATGTGGTAATTGTGATGATGACCATGGTGTGAGGGAGCACAAGAATTGGTGATTATTTACAGTGGAAACAGTCTCTTCATTGAAGAAATCCTCATTGTTTTTGAATGTAACATTGATTGTATAGACTGCCTCATGCTGGTCTTTAAACTCAGGAGGATTCTATAAGCCTCCTTACCTAAATACTGTACTATGCCACTACACACCCTCTTTCCCTTCTTCTTAACTCTTTGCTTAGGGTAGAATCTAGGGCCTTGTGCATATAGGCTAGTGCTCTACAATTGAACAGCTTCCCAGTTCATCATCTTTATTTTTTTACTTCAAATGCTTTGAATTCCCAAAGACTGTTTATTGTTAGTCTCATCATCCTCAACCTCTCATCATTACCTTCATGTTCTTACATAAGACAAATATACTTTTTTCCTGGACTATTTCTTCACTTGAGCAGCTTACAGGCAATTTAATTCATAGGTTGTAAAACCGAGTTCTGAGAGTTTCCTGAAGTTGCCACATAGATCATTCACAAATTCTATTTTAAATTATCTCCTGGTTCATATTCTAAATCCTGAATATCTCAAAGATTTTGTGATTTGGTCTTTTCCTGTGTCTGTCTTCACGTTTTCTGGAAGCAGCTTGCAACCACCCCATCTACCCTCTATCCAGAGCATGTTTGTTCCATAGCAAACTGTGTGGTGTTTTCTGAGTGTAGACCATGATGTCTTACTTCATGCATCCATGTGGTCTTCCCCTGTTTTCCTTTAAGGACCTTTTCTGTTTGCATTTCAGCTGATGTTTTATCCTTCTGGATGTCTTTCTGTGGAACCTTTTTGTACCCATCCTGTCTTTTATATATATATTTAAGACATATATAATAATTATTTTATATATATATTTGATTTACCAGTCTTCTGTTGTCACCTTGTTGAAGGACAGGGTGTTGGTTTTTTAATCACTTTGTTTTCTTATGTTTATTATAATACAACCCAGCATTTCCTAGAGATTCATAGATGCCTGCTCTATAGAGCAAATAAAGACTTGGAGAAATACTTCTTGTGGTTGTTTGTAGTTCTGGAGATAAAAACCATTGTCTAATGTATGCTAGAACAGAACTCCCACCCAGCCTCAGTTCTGAGTTCTAGTAAATGTTCTTTCATATATGTGTGCTTAATGGTACTGAGTTAGGTGAACATTGTTTCCTTGAAGTGTGCCCCTAGGAGTAATATTCATGTTTTTCTGATTTTGTTTTCCAAACAATCATTGGGACTTAAATGTAAGACCAAAAAGCCTTAGAGGCAGGAAGCAGTGCATTTAAAGTAGTTCCTGGAGTGCTTTTGAGCTGTGGTCCTTTGTGCCACACTTGAATATCAACTGTCATAAGTATTATCTTAATAGGCCCGAGGGGTAATTTTAGCAAGAAGTCTTGGAAAGTCTAGAAATGAAGCAAGGGTTGTTTGTAAGCTGGTACTCAGTGCAGCTTACAGATGGTCAAAGAGTACTGACCAGTGTTGGAAGCCCTCTGTTCATTCTGCCATTTTAACACATCTATAACTTGACGTTACACCTCCTACATATGGTAGTTTCACCTTTGGATCCTTAGTTCTATTTTGTTGAGTAATTTGGGGTAATTACTTGTGTTCTGTTGAAGTCCTGACTCATTCGCTTCATTTATTTAGCTATATTTTCATTTCTGTACAGTATGGTGGCAAAAATGACCTCAGTAAAGGCAATTGTGGGTATGTTAGAGTGTTAGCTCAAATTGAGAGTTGGAGTCATGAAGTAAACAGGTAAAATTTTTAGGCAGGCTTAGATACTGCATTCTTTTTTTCCTTTTTAGCAAATTTAGAGTACTGTGTTATCTTGTAGTTGGACCAAGGTGGGGGGGGATCTTAAAAAACAGTGGGAAGGATTTAGGAATATGTAAAAAACCCTCTGAGTTAAAACTTAATGCATTTTTCTGTACAATTAAAGAGCACAAAAAATACAGATAAAAAACTTTGGCCTTTGAAAGGACAGGAGATTAGAGGAATGCCAATTCCTCAGCATGATGAATCAATCCTACAACGTGGTGGTTAGTCATAGAAAACAAGCTTGGTAAGTACTTTCTAAGAACAGCTCAGATGTCATATGTAGGCTGTGAGTTTTGCCCACTCTTCTCTCTTAGAAAAGAATAGCCTGTTGCAAGAAGTTCGAGCTGCTTTAAGCCCCAAACTCAAAACCATTTATTGGTCCACATAACCTATTAAGGAGAAGGATGTTATTTAGACTGATTGACTGTAAGATTTAGATTTCTTTTTTTTTTAATTATTTTTATTTTATGTGTGAATTGGCATTTTGCTTGCATGTGTGACTATGTCAGAGTGTCAGATCTTGGGATTACAGACAGTCGTTAGCTGCCATGCTGAGAATCGAACTCAGATCCTCCAGAAGAACAGTCAGTGCTCTTAACCACTGAGCCATCTTTCCAGCCCAAGATTTAGATTTCTTGGCCAATTCCTGGGCAGTTGTTTTCTAAAGTTGTGGTCATCTGATTGGCCAAGCTTCAGTGAATCAGGGCTGGGTTCTAGTTTTGAGCTCCTTAAACATGGTAGGTAGCTTTGTACTCCCTGCAGTGTTACTTCAGCACCTTGTAAATTGTTGGTAAATTGGTTTATTTTTATTTTTGTGGATATGTAGATACATGCACATGAGTGCCAGTGCCTGCGGAGTTAGATATGTGAGAGCCACCTGGCTATGGAGTTACGGGATTATAGATTCTGAGAACCAAAATTAGATCTTCTGGAAGAGCAGCACTTGTTTTTGTTTATTTGTTTTGTTTTAGTGTGTTGGTATTTTGACTGCATCTATGTGTGTATCACATGCCTGTCTTGGTGCCTGTGGAGGCCAGAAGAAGGTTCTGGGTCTCCAGAACTGGAGTTAGAGTTTGTTGTGAGTCACTATGTGAGGACTCAGACTTAGTATCCAGTGCTCTTAACAGCTGAGCCATCTCTATAGCTCACTATATAGTTCAAATTTTTAACTGTGAGTAAAGAAAATAAATCAGTAAAGATTTGATACCTATCCTTGTCCTAATTAGGAAGAAAATGTTATAGGTTACAGGATATTTAGAGACCAAACAAAAATAGAAACGTTCTCAATTTCACCATTGGACCACAAATATTTGAGTACACTTCCCCTGGTGTGCTGTGTGTGTGTGATGTATACAGTGTTCCTGTATACATGTATGCCTGCACGCCAGAAGAGGGCACTAGATGTTATTATAGATGGTTGTGAATCCCCATGTGGTTGCTGGGAATTGAACTCAGGACCTGGAAGAGCAGCCAGTGCTCTTAACTACCACCAAGTCATCTCTCCAGCCCTCAAAAAATGAGGTTTTGCTGATATGACAAAATGGGGTGGTAAGTTGTATGAATGAAAGATTTAAAAACTTTGATGGAGGTTTACTTTGGATGTTTTTAAGGAAGAAGTTTTGTGAACATTTCATGTTTTTTAATTTATTTGTAGAGAGTAAAAATCCTGTTTTGCTGTGGGTCTATTATTATATTATAGAAGGACCAAGATACTGAATTTTCTTATCAATACCTTACCCAAACCCTCCAATGAAGAACAGATTTGTGTGCATGGCAACTCTTGAATATGTTTATTCTGAATTTGCATAGGTTAACGGCTCTCAGTTCTTAGTTAGCATGTGGAGCCGCCTATAAGACTTGTTGAACTTATTGCTGGGTCTTATTCCCAGAGTCTTCGTAAGCAGTTGTGAAGTAGGACCTGAGAACTTGGATTTCTCATGGGATCTCAGGCAATGTCATGCTGCTGGTCTGGGTAGTGCATCTTGGAATTGCTGGTTCGGATTAGAGTTTCTTCAACATTCTACTTTGGACCTCAGAACCTAGAGACATGTAAATTAGGCATACAAATCAAGTATTTGATGTTAAGAAATTTTAAGTTTATTTAAAATTCTTTGGTGAACATGTGATTTTACCACTTATTAGAAACAAATGCAGATTTTCACATTAACCAGATAGCTATAAAAATAATTAAATATTGGCTTAATATTGGATATGTGGAACATAAAGCATTTTCAGTGTTTGCCAGAGTTGATAGTTTGATATTATAATCATAATTGTGAGAATGCTGCCTCACATGAATGCTACCTTACATAAATGTTTAGTATAAAACGGGAGAGGGATGTTTAGGGTCATTTCAGAAATTGTTGGTCTTTCTTAACTCAAAGTTAAAATTTACTGTGGGGGTGGGAGGGGTGCCCCCTCACTTTTTCTCTGTGTAGACCTGGCTGTCTGAAGCGTGCTCTGTGGACCAGGCTGGCCTCAAACTCAGATCCACCTGCTCCTGCCTCCCAAGTACTGGTACTAAAGGCATACACCACTACACCCAGCTTCCCTCACCACCCCCTTTTAAAAAATCACAACTAGTGTATATTTGCCTGTATGTGCAAGTGAGGCGTGCAGAAATGTCTATAGAAGAGATTGGATTTCCTGGAACTGGAGTAACTCATCATATGTTGCTTGATGTAGCCACTGGGAACCAAACTCTGGTCCTCTGCTAGAGCAGTTATGTCCTTTTAACTGTTGAGGAATCCAGGTTTTAAGTACAATCAGTGTGATTGATATATGCTTGTGAAGGCAAGGTGGCCACCAGAGGCAGGTGCATCTCTTGAGAGTGGAGGCCAGCCTGGTCTGTGTATAGAAGTTCTAAGCGAGATGGGGTGACATAGTAAGAACCTGTCTCAAAAAACAAAACTACAGATTAAGTTAGGAATCAAAGGAAAACCAACTTTTCTCCCATTGTTAAATAGAAGCAAATAAAAATTCAACATTTGAAAAAAATTTATGTTGAGAAATGGAGATTCTTGTAGACTTTTGATTAATACATACATTTATTTAAAATATGCTTTTAGAATACATGTATTTTGTGACCCAGTGGTATGACTTGAGAGGGATTTGTATGACTGGCCCCTAAATTTTTTGCTGTAGACATTGATTTTGTTAGAGTGAAGATTCAAGGGTCAGCAAGATGGCTATGTGGGCCTGCACAGAAAAGTAACTTGGATTTCATGTTCAGTAGGACAGAGGAAAGGTGATTAAGCTAAACGGACCAATGGTCATGTACAGTGTTTGTAAAACTTGTTTACACTGCATCTCCACAACATTCCATCTTTTTCTGGGGCTATTTCAATTAGAAGAGAGCAATAGAATAGTGAATGTTCAGAATTCTGCGAAAAGGCCTAATCACAGCCTGCAGTATGCAGTTAACACTGTGTGTATGTGTGTGTGACACACATACTAAGAGATTTATTTTTTTTTTCTAATTTTTAATGTTTCTTACCAGTGTTTTTTATCTTTCTCATTCTGACTTTAGGAGGAAAGCATCTTTAAAAATAGGTTGAGTGTACAATATTTTCTGTCTTGAAATTAAAAGGGTTGTTCATTTGACTTAGAAAATCACATAATTCTTTGAACTTGTCATGCTATCATTAAAAAACACCAGCAAGAAGCATTGAGTTTGTGAATGGTTTTCCCTGCAGGAAAGTGATGCAATGTAAAAGTACTTGTTTGTTGCTAGGGCAGAGTCAGATGGACAAGCTGTGTGCCTTTTGTGTAAGTCTGCTTTCACTGTGTACTGTGGGCGGTGTCCAGTACCTTCAGTTAAGTTACTGAGGAACTTCAGGGAATATGCAGGTTGTCCTTGGCTATTGGAAGACACAATATATGTCAGTAAGCAATAAGCTCATGTGTTTGTTGGCAAATGCCTCCTTTTATGTCTACCTGTCTTATTCTAGATACAGAGGACTAAACCTTCCTTAAACTTGGCACTCACTACATTTGTATAAAGAACTCATTGTTACTGTACTTCGATTGTGAAATTTTGCTTTTTTTTTTTTTTTTTGCTTCCCCATACCCCTCCGAACACAATATCTGTTGTGATATATTGTGAGGGAATATATTGTGTATCAAATAAAGCTTCTGTGAAGATCAGAGGACAAAGCCAGCCACAAAGTCCTAATTGACTTTTGGGGTAAAATTGGATGTAGTGTAAATTATGTCTTAGAGTTTTCCCTTTTTGAAGGGGGAATCCTAAGACCTCACATGTGATCTTGTAAGACTTTTTTTTGAGTCAAGTCTTAAACATTTCTCTTAAACAATATGATGCCAAATTATGTGTTTAAAAATATGTAGGGAAAATGATTTATTCATGTGTTCCCCTAATGATGTATGAATAAGTATTTACATACTTTACTATTTTTTTCTTGAAGGAGTTTTACCTGTTAGAAACGTTGAAGTATATATATGTAACTGAACAGTTTCTGGTTTTGTTTCTAAATTCTTCATTTACGTATCCTTCCTAGATTTTCCCTAGTAACCTGATGAAGATAAAGACAATGGTATTCAAATTTCTGAATTTCTTGAAACTAGGCCTTGTACATACCTTTAAGCCCAGTAGGTAGGTAGGAGGCAGAGGTTGGTAGATCTATGTAAGTTTGGGACCAGTCAGGTTGACATAGGCCCTGTTTCAAACAACAAAAACAGAAAGCTAAGGAAAAAAAAAAGAATGCCTGTAATTTTGGAATCACTACAGGTACCTGATGCAGAAAACAAGTAAGTTTGTTTATTGTATTGCAGCCGTGAGGTGATATGTCCTTATACCTTTATTTCATTATCTACTTAAAATAAGGAAACATCCTATAACAAAAATTGGTTCTGACAGACATTGGGGTCTCTGTGACTAGCATATGTGGAACATCAGATGTGTATTGACTGTACTGGGTGCTGTGTATGGAGACATAGCTTATCCAATACAGCTTGTTTGTCTATAGCATGACAAGACAAAGCAGTGTTAACACAATCCTCTGAATAGGGTGGTGTGACCTTGCTTTTTTTTTTTTAAAGCTTTATTAGTGACCTTGTAGTTCACCCAATGCTGATAAGAGCCTACATTTAACAGGGATTTAACTTACAGTATGTTAAGTTCATTTCATGGATTTTTCTCATTTAATCCTTACAAGGACAGGTGCACAGAGCTATATGGCCCCATAACAGATAAGGAAGTGAGGCTTAGAGTTTATTAATGACTTCAGAATTCTTTGACCTAATCCAAGGTGTTTTGTTTTTTAGTAGAATTGCACTTGTCTTTGCTTCATAGAAATAGCCTATTTATTTAGTCTCTCTACCATCTGTGTAACCACAGTTTAGAAACCCCATCCACCATGACAGTCAGCATACTAAATTTTCTCATTTTAGTCCTCTAATAGTGTGCCACCTTAATGTTCGTTGCATTTTTTTATTTCAGTATGCTTTGCAAGAATCTCTTTCTGTACCTGTACCAATTTAGTGATCTTGAAACTGGCTTTTGCCAAGGCTAGTATCTTGGAGTAACTTCAGAAAAATATAGAGAGCATGTAATTTGTCTGCTGAACAACTGGTTGCTGTTTTGTTTTTTCTGGTCACATTATAGTGTTTATTGAACATGTTCTTTTATGCCATTGTGTTGCCTGCCCTGCTACATAGTGCTTGTGGCTCAGGGTAGACTCCATCACCATCACCGATGGACATTGCAGTCCTACTTGCATAACTGTCTGATGAAGACTGCCTAGGGAACTCCAGCTTCTGGTGCACGTGCAGCAGTGATAACCAACCCTTGAGGGAAACCAGTTTGGATTCTTGTGTGATCATTGAAGCAGTTTTATGTTAGGTCTCCAACAGAACATGAAATCATTTTATATACTGGGTTTTTTTTCTTCACATTTGTGTCTCTGTATTTAGGCTTGAAGCCTTCAGGACAGAGAGTTATTAAATCATCCAAAGCAGGCTACTGACTTTTGTATGCTTCACTGTACATTTCAGAACATAATACATTATTCTCACCCCTTGTTTAAATCATTTTCTCTCCCTTACAATTATGTCATATGTTGGTTAAATATTGACATTGATGTGAGTTAGGTATAGCACACTCCTATGGTCCTAGCATTCAGGAAGTTGAGTCAGGAAGATTAAGAGTTGAGGGCCAACCTGGGCTACCTAAGTAGTGTGAAAAAAACCAACGGCTGAGAATGCAGCCCAGCCTTGTCTGTATTATTTAGCAAATACACATCAGCATAGCACACAGGAAACAAGGTGAATGGCTCGAAATTACCATACTGAGGTTTTGGCTTGATTTCTCTGTGTGTTGCCCTAACTGGCCTGGAACTCCCTCTGTAGACTTTGAACTCAGAGATCCTTCTGCTTTTGGCTGTGATGAAGTTGAAGTTGTGACCACCATGCCGGCTGCCATTGTCTTATTCCTTACTTCTGTTTCTGGTTTTACTTTTCCCATACACTGTATTAATTTTAGGATGGTTCCTATGATAGAACTTCCCTTTCAAGTTTATACCTGCTTTTCTGCTCACAGCTGACCTTAACAGTTAATTGCAAAATAGGCTTCTAATGAAGCCAGTTGCTTTAAGAAGGCAAGCCTCTCCCAGGCGGGCTCTTTGAGAAGTTCTTTACTCAACTTACTGTGTATAAACTGCACAAGAAGGGACTGGGTATATGGATCCTGAAAATGCTTAGAGTGATAGTAAAAAAAAAATTAACAAAATCTTGAAGTCTACTTTTCTTCAGATTCCGCTGTTGAGTAGCACTCAGAATGGCTGTTAGTTCTTTTATGAAGGGATTTTTCAAGAGATGGGCTAGAACTCTTTAACCAGGTGATTTAGTTACCACCATTTTCTGCCAGCATGGGAAATTCCAGGTCTTCCTTTCAGCGCTTTAGCACTGTTTTATAAATGAAGTCTCTAAATTATTGTTTGTTAATACTTTCAGAATTCTTTGACTGAATGTGAGTTTCATGATAAGTAGAGCATTTTTTCCAGTGCTTTGGAGTGTTTTAGTAAAATGATTTATTGTGTTTTAAATTTGTGCATCAGTTACCAACTTTCAAGCTTTCCAAATAATAGAAGTAGACAATGCTAAATTGCAGAGTTGATGATCTCAGAAATTTGTAATGTTTTGAGTTGTTTATTTATGAAGGCAGGGGCTCACTTTAGCCCAGGCTGGCTTAACTGGAATCTCAGAGCAGCTTACCTCAACTCTCCAAGTGCTGGAGTCTCAAGTGTGACCTGACACCATTTACTGGCTTGAAACTTTGGTGATCTGAGACAGAGTTACCATCTTTCCTTTAAACTCCCACTTACCTGAATTGCAAGTTGTGTAGACCTGTCTGGATTATAAATTTTTCTTTAAGAAACTGGCATTTTCTTAAAGAAAGAGTAGATCTTTGGGCAGGTGGGTTAGATTGAGCATTTGTAGCATGTAGACTTGTGTTCCCATTTCAGATAGCAGGTTCAATTGGCTGTGTTTGTTTTGTGAATGAGCACAGCCTTAATCCTTGTTCTGAGTTCTATCTCCATTCAGAGTTAGCATAGCCAAGATAAAAAATTAGTGATGAGCACAAAACAGCATTCAGGTTCCACTTGGGTGATCTGGAATTTCCTCAGATTCATTTTAGCCACTAGTCTTTTAGTCCCCTCCTTCTCTCAAAACCCCCTTAAAAGAAAACAATTTGGAATTGTGCAAAGGCTTTTGGCAGAGAAAGTTGACTTTTCTTTTCCTTACATCTGGCATTTCAAGATTGAACAGAATAAGTGAAAGTCATCACATGCCTCTCCTCCCTGTGCCCAGTCCAAGGAAACTCAGATGACAGGCAACAAGAAACTTCAGGGTTTTGTTTTGTTTTGAGATTCAGGTTCTTACTATCTATGTATGCCAGGCTGGTCTCCAAGACTAAGACTCTTCCCTAGTGCTGGGATTATAGACACACACCTCCATGCCAAGCCCAACAGTTGACATTTGAATAAACTCAGGCTGGCTGTGTTTGTTTGCGTTTTCATTTTCTTGTGCCTAGAAAACCATTTGGACCAGATATTGGTGCGAAGAGTAGGAAGACTAATTTCTGCACTGTTTAATATGGAAAGTTGCATGGTGCCCCCCCCCCAATGCATTATTGCTAGACTGGATGATCTCTTCCAATCATCACTGAGTTTATGCCTCCTTGACACTAAATTGACAGCTTAAAAATGTTAGAATATGTTGCCAATAAAAATTAGTAATGAAAATACATTTTAAAAATACCAAGCTAGTGAGAAAATAAAATACTTTGCTATACAAAACATGATTCACTTTATGCGTCTTCAAATTGTTACACAAGGAGTAGACTTTAATTTTATGATTTTATTGTGATCTGTTTATTCATTAGTTTTTTTTTTTTACTAGTGTCTTACAACTTATTGTGTAGCCCAATCTGGCATCCTGAGTGCTGGATCACAATGTGAGTCATCATGCCTAATTTAAGCTTCAGATTTTAAGAGATGATAAGTAGTAAAACTTGTCTGTGGGAAGTTTTGTGGTCTAATGTGTGATTTCAGTATTAGTCCTGTAACAAAACCAAGCATATTATAATCATACAAAACAGAACATTTATTATCCTTGTTTAGTGTAGAGGTTCACACCTCAAATGCGCCTGAGAAACCACCACGTTGAACTTAATGCCCATATATATGTTTTCCCTCTTTCAGGTTTTCTTTCCTGTTTTCAGCACCAGATCTAGCTATTAGCTTGTATAATTTCATTTCATTTGTATTCTTTTTTTTTAAATTTTAAGTTCCTCCCCCACTCCCCCAGGATTTCTCTATGTAGCTTTGGCTATCTTGGAACTCACTTTGTACATTAGGTTGGCCTTGAACTCACAGAGACCCACCGCCTCTTTGCCTCCTGAATGCTGAGATTAAAGGTGTGTGCTGCCGCCGCCACCACACACAGTTTAATTGTTTTGTTTTGGCTTTAACAGGTTAACAGTAAAAACTTGTTGTGTATAACTCCAGACAAGCCTTATGCTTTTCATTTCTCTTGAGTAAATATTACAAATGGAATCTTTAGGCTAGGTTTAATTCAAAGCATCATCATCAGCAACAAAAAAGCTACCTGCTAATTATTTCCCAAAGTGACTATAATTTTAAATTCCCAGCAGCACATGAGATAGTCCTGGTGATTGGTCTGTCTTTTATTAATTTGGTAGCTTTAATTCATGTAGCTTTTTAACATCTTGAAATTGACAGATGTGATCCTTCCACCTTGGTTCATTGTCAGTTAATTTGATTTATTCTTAATTTGACAATGTTTCACTCTTTGTAAATGTTAGCATTTCAGGCAAATACCTAGCCAGCACCCAGTGTCTTACATATAAGGCCTTACCTCACCAACCTATGCATGTGTTCTGCTGGGCTGTGTGTGGACTAGGACCCCTTTGAAGACAAACCCCACCCATTCCTCCTCCCTCTTTCCCACCTCACCTCCAAGAGGCAGCAAACTTTTGCCCCTCTCCCTTCCAGTCCCTCTCCCCTTCTTCTAGCTGTAACTTATTTAAACTGTTTGTTTATTAATATGTATTTTGTCACAGGCTACCTTCAAGTGTACTGTGAAGACTTCATAGTACTCCTTTCTGACCTTGTATTATTGTTATGCATTTACTTGGGTGTATGTTTAATCACCAGCAGCAAGCCTTTAAACTTTTTTGCATAAGTGGCTTATTATTTAGAAGATATTTCAGTATATAACAATGAGTCACTTTTCCTACATTGATTGTGCCTAGTTTTCTCCACTCTTGTGCACAGATCTATCTGGTGGTGGCTTTATTTTACCTAAGCTTTTATTTATATTTGTGGGTGTTTGCATTTGTTTATGTGTACCACACATATGCAAGAGCCTTCTGAGGCCACCACCTACCTTAGAACTAGAAATAGAAGCTGTTGTGAACAGGTGGTCACTGGGAGTAGAACTCTAGTCTGTCCGAGAGTAGTAAGTGTTTGTAACTACTGGCTGAGCCATTGTCTTCGAGCTTATTTACATTTCTTTACCTTTCTGGCAGTAGCATTATTAAGGGAGTGTTCTCATATCACATCTCCATTACTTCTTTTCTGTTTCTGGCTAAATGGTGTTCTAAGAGGGTTTTAGATAATACCAATGCGTGCATTGTAACTTTTGACATAGGAATGACACTTGAGTAAACATTTGTATACGGTTTTGCATGGAAATACACTTCCATGTCTCTTGATTATTTACCTAGAAATGAGATTGCTAGGTCAGAGTATTTTGTTTAAAATTTAAACTCCTTTCAAAGTTTCTGTACTGTCTTTTATAATTGTGTATGAAGCTTGTTATTTCCTGTCTCTTTTTCCTCTCCTGTTTTGGAGAATGTGTTAATAGAAATTGGTCTTAATAGTTTATTCCTCTATAATAGTTTATTTTTCTATTATTTCTTTATTATAAGGTTCTTTTGTTTTCTCTTGGTGCCTTTTCTGGGGCGAGGATAGTGTTTCACTATGTAGATCTGGCTGTCCTGGACCTTTACTTACTTATTTTACCTAAAGCTTTTGCCTTACTGGGAAATGCATGTGGTGTAAATTGAGTGTGAATAAAGTCCTCAAGCTGTAGCAAGAATCACCTTATCTAAGCCAGAATTACTTCAGTTTCCGGTGGTTTGAATGAGAATGGGCGCTATATTTAAATGTTTGTTTTGTGTTGGTGGAGAATTAGAAGATACGGCTTTGTTGGAGGTGTGTGAGGTGTGTCATAAGGACTTGAGCTTTCAAAAAAAAAAAAAAAAAACTTGCAGGTAAACCTTTAGTTATGGCTCTTGCTGCCATTTTTCTCTCCACGATGGTCATGGACTATCTGTGATCCTCTGTACCTTCAAAAGAACAGTAAGTTGCCTATGGTTATTTTGTTTCTTCTTACAAAAACAAGACCTAGAGGTTGTTTACCCAGCAAGCATATATACAAGAAAGCTAAAATCCTTTGAGATGAAGGCTTGACTGTCTCACTTAAGGTTATGGAGGAACTGAATAGAATATCTGGTCCAGACCATGTCTGCCTCCCCATAAAGTGACACCATGTGGCAAACCAGGCATTAGGAACATTACTGGAGAAATTGCTCTTGACTCTGAAGTGTGGCTGCTTTCATGCCGCCTGTTCTCTGCTTCAGAATGTTTTACCCCTTGGACAGGCAGAAATGAAGTAATGTACCTTATAACCATGGACTAAATTTCACAACAAATAAGGACTATGTCTTGGTTTCCACTTGTGGTTCTCCAGATGATCACTTTGGTGGAATATTTCCAATTGTAGTATATACACAATGGCAACTCTGGGATTTCTAGTGTTTATATGCTATTTTAGCAAGCCTGTGGTTTGGCTTTGCTTGCTCCTCTCGAACAGCACTTAGCTTGACAGATAGGCCTCATTTGATATAAGGGACTTTAATATGTAAACTGTTTCTTTTGACATACGTTTCTCTTCTCTGCCCTTCTAATTCCCTCCAGAGGGAAGTATGTATACATGTTTTGTTTGTTTGTTTTAATTTACCATCTGTAGTACACTGGTTGTGATTTCTCTTTCTTTGTAAGAATTTCTTTGTAGTCTACTTTGGTATGGTTATGTGACTTGATTTTCTTTGTAGATAATTGTGGGCCACCTGCTGCATTTTGGTTGCATGGAAATGCTCTTCATGTCTTCATCCCATTTGAAGCTTATCTTCTTGGTTGTATATTTTCATGTATTAGAAAAGATTGTTTAATAATATGGGACATCCATTCCTTGAAGGCTTGATGTAGCTGGTTCTCTCAAAGCTTTCAGAAAGCCATATAGAAGTACAAGGAGTTTTTAAAGGTTTTTATCATATTTATTTGTGTGTGTGCATGCATGCATGCATATGCTTGCCACTATGCATATAAAGGGCAGGGTACAAGTTGATGAAGCTAGTTCTCCCCGACCACCATGTGGGTCCTAGGAATTAAACTCTTGGCAGCAAGTGCCTTGACCCACTGAATCATCTCCTTGTCCTGAAAAGGAGTTTTTAAATAGAAAAAGGACCTGTTAAAATTTCACACATAATTTTTTTAGATATTAAAAAAAACTAGATTGAGGTTTTTCTATATAATACCTTTTTGGTGTTGGGTCTGAATTTTGGTTACTTAAATCTTAGTAAGAAAAAGTATTTCCATCATAGAAATCCTAGTTGTTTGTTTGTTTGTTTTTGCTTTTGCTTTTTGGTTTTTTTTTTTTTTTTTTAGCCAACAATGTGAATTCCTTTGTCTGTGTGTCTCCCTCAGTACTTCATCTCATTTTATTTATGAAAAGAAATTAACAGTTGTAGCATATTCATTATAATTTTGTCTTTCGATATTTTGATGAACTTTTTATGTACTTATAATATCAATTTCTTTGAAGTAAACTTTGTTTTTTAATTTTAGGATCATATTAATATTGCAAGTTTTTGATTTTTTTTTTTTTAAGGCGCGCTGATATGCTGGATAGCAGTAGTTTACCTGTCTGTGGGAAGGGAACAGAGACCACTTAATATAGCCCAGGCTGGCCTTGAACTTGTGAGGTGACTTTCCATCTGCCTCAGCCTCCCAAATAGTATGAGTTTAGATATGTACCATCACACTTGACTAAATAGACAGCCTGCTTTAGTGGACACTGTTTAAATGATACCACCATCAATATTAAGAGTTGCTAAAATTATTTTTTTAAAGTGTTGTGTTCTGTCAACAGAACTTCCTTTTTCCTATATTGACATTTGAGGTTGTCAGTTACGTGCTGAAGTGGGAGAGCTATAAAGGACAGGAAGTATTTATTTTATTGTTGTTCAACCTTTTTAGTAAGAGATCTTTTTAGTTGTTTAGTAATTTGCTTGAGATCATCTCAAAGTTATCAACTACAATTTTGGAAACTTGAGCCAGGAAAGGATTTTTCAGTCTTGTAGAGCATATATACCTTCGGCTTTTGGTCTTGCTTTTTAAAGACTTCTCCTTGTGCTTTTTATTTCCCCCCTCTCCTTTTTCTTTTTAAACTGTTGAATCCTGTACTTGAGAGTAAACTCCTTTATAGCTAGATACTCCTTTCTTAGAGAAAGAAGGATTTCTGCAACCCTGGTTTTCCTTTTCCTGGTAGCTTAGTCTCATCATAATTAGGTTTGCCAGGTTCAAGGAGACTGAACTTTAGACAAGCCATTGGATGAAAATAATGGGCCAAGTTAAATTAGGTCCTCAAGAAATTGAACTATAAATGGATAGATAACTCCTTTGGTAGATGCCACCCAGGTTTTAAGAAGTCCAGTTAGTTTCCAGAACTTTGTAAATCTATAATTCAGAAGGAGGAAGGGTGTGTATCTGTCTTAAGTAAAGGCTCCATATGGGCACTTAATGATTGGTAAGATTGTTTATGTCCTGTGAAAACATTGTTTATGTTGGTGCTGAATGTACTACCACTAGCTCTCCCTCCCCCATGTTTAGGAATCTAATAATTAGTGATTGATTTTTCACACATTTCTTTGGTCTACTTCTATTCAAGAAAAATTGTTCATAATACGATTAATTTGTTTCAGCACTTAAACCTAATCCAGCCTCAGAATATACCACATGTTGGTATTCCATGGAGATACAGGTGCTGTATCTGTCCTCATAATGGATGGAAAAGGTCTTTATCTTGAAAATTGTAATTCCACACTGCATTTATGAGAGAGAACTACTGCAGAAAAGTTTTACCCTTTTTCTTAGTGTTACTATCTTACACAACCGTCATGATTTCTGTTTTCCCTGGATTTGAGTATAATCCTCACATGTTGTGCATATTTCTGTGTGTTACAGTGTGGTTTGTGTTGCTACAAAGTCAGGTTACAGGAATTTTTTTTTTAGAAGTAACTTAACTTACTAGATATATTTGGTGTTTTTTTTTTTTTTTTTTTTTTTTTTTTTTTTTTTTTTTTTTTTTTTTTTTTTTTTTTTTTTTTTTTTTTTTTTTTTTTTTTGTCTTAGATTGCCTTCTAGTGAGAAGACTTTTCTCCTATTGCCTAACTAACTGGACATTCTACTGCAACACTGATGTTGTCATGATTGTGGTGACTGTCTACATTGTAGCCCATGAGACTACAATACCCAGGATCTCCTTAATAAAATAGTTCAGGAAGTTTTCTAGCTGTGCAGTGTTGAAAGTCTCACCAAAAATGATACTGTGTGCAATATTCTTCTGCTTCTTTTGTCTTGGTGGCTTCTCTGGGCTGTTAGTTCTGAACAGTCATTTTCACTGTAATCCTCAGACCTTTCCCAGTCACTGATTGCCTCACTAACCTCTTTGTAGAGACAAGTGTGGCATTGACCTCCAGTGCACCTTTGTATACATGATTTCGTTGGTGTTGAACTTGGGCAGCATACCAGAGGCATCTTGGTATTGGATGAACACAGATTTGTGATGACTGAAGAAAGTTACACTACAGCCTCCTTTGAGCAGAAAGCAGAAAGAAAGGCTTGTTTTATTTTTAAAGATGCTCCTGTGAAGTCAGTTGTCTGCACCACTGTGAGTTCTAGGAATCAAACTCAAGTCATCAGGCTTTAGAAACAAGTGTTGTTACCTGGTGAGCTGTCTTACTGGTCACTAGTCCATGGGTCTTAAAATAACATTTTTCTTGGACCTTGCATACTTTGTGACAATGTTGCTTTATACAAGAAAAATCTAAGTATCTGAAATTTCCTTTAATCCTCTCTGTAATTTGTGTTTGAAAATATAACTTGTTGAATACAAACATATAGAATGAGATGCAAGAATACTTGAAAATTATGTTGGCTTCTGTGTTAAAATATTCTACCAGATTGAGATGCTACAATTTTCATTTTTTAAATAGAATAATTTACAGCACATGCAAATAGTATATTTAAACAGCTCCATTTTAGTGATTTTTTTTTTTTAAATAGCCATGCAGTCCTCCCTTTGTTTTGTTCTTAAACATCACCTCCAAAAGTTCCCCTTCTGATTGCTAGCAGTCCTCTTGCTCTGGGATAGTTGTTGACTTCTTACTTTCCATAGAAATAAATACCCAATGGAATCAAACATGCAGTCTTTTACTCAGCATATGGATGAGGGTTATTTGCTTTGTGTAATGTCAGTACTTTGTTTCTTTTACTGCCATTTGTTACCTGGATAAACAACATTTTCTGCATTCATAAGTGGATGAATTTGGGATTGTTTCTAATTGTATTGCTTTTTATAAATAATCTTTTAAACATTTAGATAGGACCTTAAATAGGACCGTGGATGTGTGGTTTTGCATTTCCTTAGTATTAGATACCTATGAGTAGGTAACAGAATGTAAAATTAACTTTATAAGTAGCTTCTTAACTGCATACAAACTGTTTTCTGAAGTAGTTGTGCTATTTTTACATTACTGCCACCAACACATGAAGGTTCCGGTTTCTTTCTTCATTGGGGTTTGGTATTTTCTTTGATATTGCAGCCTTTTGAGTGGGTATATTGTGAAACCTCCTGTGGTTTGAATTTTTATTTCTTGAATGACTAATGATTAGCATCTTGCTTGCTGCCCCTTTGTAGCCTTTGGTCAAGTTTCTGTTTGGATTTTTAAGCTCAGTTATTGAAGAGAAGTCATTATTGTTGTTAGCCTCTGCTCTGCTGTGACTTTATATCTCTCAAAATCCAGATGTTGATATCTAATGTTTAGTGTGATGAAGTTATGAGGGCCTACTTCCTCATGATGGAATTTATATGTCCTAAAAGATCTCTTTTTTCCCCCCTTATGAGGACATACAGAAAACACTTTCATCAGACAACACATCTACTAATTTCTTGATTCAGGAACTTTTATAAGGTATTCAATCTCAATTTTGTCATGGTGTAGGGCAACTGTACTACTCATTAGTTTTCTCTCCCAACTCATACTTACTTGATATATGGTGCTGTGCTTTGTTTTGGTTTTGGGGATTTGGTTTTTGAAGCCAGGGTTTCTCTGTGTAACAGCCCTGGCTATCCTGGAACTTGCGCTGTGGTCCAGACTGGCCTCAAACTCACAGAAATCTGCCTGCCTCTGGCTCTCATGTGCTGGTATTAAAGGCCTGTCCAGGAGGTATTTGTCACAGGATTGTATATGGAGGCCAGAAAACAACTTGGAGAATAAAATAGTTCATTCTTCATGTCATGAACTCATCATGAATTAGCTCCTTACTCTGAGGCTAGAATCCTTTGATGTAATCGCCTGCCAACCGAGACATCATCTACCGTAAATCAAGGGTGAAACATTTTATATTCAAACTATAACAGCACAGTAAGTTTTGAATGATACTGTTAAAAAGGAGACAAAAAATCAATTAAATAGAAAATTTATAGTTATAGTACTAGACTTGGATTTCTTACATCCCTTTATTCTGTGCATTTGCCTCAGGCAGCATAGTGATAATGGTGTGTGTGTGTGTGTGTGTGTGTGTGTCTCTGTCTGTCTGTCTGTCTTTTCTATACTGCATACTCCAAGGTCGCTGGCTCTTGAACCTTCAGGGTGATTCTTTTGTCTCTGTTTCTTGCCTTACCATAAGACTGCTGGCTACTACAAAATCAGGCTTTTTTGTGAATTGTGGTAAAATTCTGGTCATCAATATTAGTAGGCTAGTACTATCTGCTGAGCCATTTTCCTGGTACAATGATAACTTAATAGAAAGTCAACCTCTATACTATAGATTGAATGCAAGTTAAGCTCACTCAGATTTCAAATGCTTACCACTTAGATACATCCCTAGTCTTCTGTGAATCTCACCTATGCAGAAGTGTCCTGATCTTTGGGCACTGTGCCTGCGCCTGGATCATGCCGCAGTAGTGGTTCTGATCATTGAAGGATTAGCGCCTTAGGCCTCATGTCATGATAGTATGGACTGCTGAAGTCACTGTAGTTTGTGTTATGAAATACCACAAGACTGGAATTTTGGAAGAGGCTCATTTTCTAAGTTCTGGAGGCCGAACTATAGTGGCTTGCACTTGATATTTAGTGAGTGGCTTGTTCTTTGTTTCCATCCTTGTTGGTGTGTGCTCGCTGCAGAAGGTAAAAAGCTGAAGGATCTAGGTACCCACCCTTGGTAGCCAGCTCATTTGTTCTATCCTCCCCAAGGACAGCCTTCTGAGTGAAGATTGTTAAACTGTACACAAACAGGGTGGGATGTGTGTGTATGACAAGCTTTTAAACTACAGCACAAATGTACTTTTCCTGATTTATATGTACTTTTTTTTACTTGCAAAAAGTTTCATGTTTTTAAATGGTCTGGAGAGATGGCTCAGTGGTTGAGTGCTTACTGCCCCTGCAGAGAACCAGGCTTCAGTGGGGTGGGTTGTAATTTCCTGTAGCCCCAGGGGTCAAATGCAAAGCACTTGACCTGTAAACTTACACAGGCATATGCACATAAATGTAAATAAACATTTGAGAAAATAAATGTCTTCTAGTAGACGCTTTAAGTAGCAGATATAGTTTATTTAACTTTTTAAAAACTATTACTTAAAAATGTTTGAGGTACATACCCAGGAGAAGTTAATTTTTTCCATTGGTTTTTCTTTCCCTAAGAAAGAGAACATGAAGTGGAGTATGGGGAACTGGGAGGCATTGGTAGAATGTGTATGAAATTCTAAAAGCATCAATAAAAATATACATTAAAAATCTGCATTTTTATGGCCAGCCAGTAGTAGTGCATGCCTTTAATCCCAGCACCTGAGAGTCAGAGACAGCCGGATCTCTGAGTTCGAAGTGTCTTCTCTCAGAAGTGAGGACTGTGAGGATGTGTAGTGTTTCTGGAAGGGTATGAGAAACTATAAGCCGTTACTCAGAATCAGTTTCCTACCAGACTTTGCTATAGAAGTTCCAAACTTCCTGTCAGAATCCCCCAAGTGAGAGCTACTTACAAACTAACCTTTGTAAGGCTCCTTCCTTCACCCCATGTCTTTTCATGTTGAAAAAGACAGGTTTTAGATGAGTATGACATTGTGGCACTTTGACCTGGTTGAAAGATCTTGCTGGGTAAATGGCAGGGAATCCTGTGGGAAACCTGTTGGAGGGGAAATAACCAGTGTTTATGAAGAATCGTTATTTTTGAAGCATTTATTACCAAATGATCACTAACGCTTACCGCAGCAATTTTATTGACATGAGTAAAATAGCTAAGATTTTTTTAAGAAGTGGAGATCATCTAAATCTTTAAAATTCTAAATTGGCTGGCAGACCATTTGTTTATTGTCCTACGCTTGCTTGTTGATAGCAGATGAGCTTCACAATTCATTTCTAGACTTTTACAGAATGGTTTCACTTACCTGTGAGTACTACTTCTAAAAAGTGAACATTACAGGGAAGTCACTAAAATTAAGGACTTAGAAACTCTGAATGAGTGGCCTCTCTCCCCATCACCTCTGTCTGGGCATGAGGTTGAAGCATGTAGGTTGTGAATTTGAGGCCAACCTTGTATGAAGCAAAATTTGCACTTCCACCCTTTCTCAAAAAGCAAGGCCTTGGAGTTTTTATTTTGTCACGTAACATAGAGTGGACTGAATTTTTTTATTATATTTTATTTATTTATTTAGTAGAAAGGGAAAAACAAAAACATGATTAATCTCACATTTTAAAAAACACGTCCTAATAAGCAGGAGAGAAGATAGTCATAGTTGATCTGTACCCATTAATTGTCCATATTTTTAATTGTTGTGGGAATTAAATGCACAGGGATAGTCAATGGTTCTTTGCTAATGAGTGCCTTGCGGGAGGCCTAAACCTATTTGGTTGGTAAGCTCCAGAAAGCATTATCTAAACTGGAATCTCTGTAGTGGTGTTGTTTGATCTTTCCAGACAGTATATTAAGTGAGCTGTGATTGAGAATTTTGAGGATCAAGTTTAGTTATATGTGCTGTGGAAGCTGTACAAGTCATAAGGATGGAAGCTTTCCTTGCAACTCTCTGCTCTTTACTATAGTCAGTAGTTTCTCTTTCCTGCTCAGCTTTTCCCAAAGCCATTTAATCTCAAACACTCAAGCTGTTTGGCTTATGGCTCAGACTTATTGCTTGCTGACTCTTACATTTTAAGTTAACTCACAACTCTATGTTTAGTCACATGACTTGGCACCTTTTCTCACTGCAGCATTCTCATCTTGCTGCTTCTGTATCTGGCTGGGATCTCTGATCTCTGCCTTTCCTCTCTTCCCAGAATGCTCCTAGTCTGGTTGCCCTATCTCTACTTCTTGTCTCTGTTGGTTAGTCAGCATTTTACTAAACTAATAGAGGAGGATCTTCACCGTGTACAAGAGCATTATCCCACACTTTACCCTCTCTGGGGTTATGATATAGTTGACTGTACTTGAAAATCTACCACCACATCTGGTTTCTAATATTGAGACCCTTTCTATCTTTCTGTTTAACAGCTTCCTCAAATTGACCCAAAATAGCTTCTTTAAAGATAGGCACCAAGGTCACTTGTGTTCTTGAGTAAGTGGAGCTACCCAGAGTGCTTCAAGTACGTGGAGATGAATTCTTTTCCTAAGGATCTCACATGCTGTGCTGAAATCTGCCCTCTGCCAACCACCTTTCCATTGTCTTCCTGGTAATGGCTTTCATTAAACATTTATTTTTGTATGTATGGGTGTGTATGACCTTTGGATGTCAGAGAACTTGCAAAATTCGTTTTTTTCTTATACCATGTAGGTAGGTCCTGGGGATCAAACTCATATCAGGCTTAGTAATAAATCACTTTTACCAACTGAGCTTTTTCTTCACCCTGGTAATGATTTTTAAATATTGAATTTCTGCACCCTATGGTGTCTCTCTGTGTCTGTCTGTCTCTGTGTCTGCACACATGCTTTTTTATACCCATTGCAGAAAAGAAAATGGAGGTGAATTATAAAACAAGTTTATTAAATGCTAGTTTCATTTCTTTGACTATTTTAAACTTGTAGTCTTCATTCTGTCACTTTCACCCTGTTTTAAAGTACTAGATAGGATAAAAAGTTTCTTAAAATACTAACTTTTCTTAAATCATGCATAGACTTCATTCAGTTTTTAGCTTTGTGTCAGTAGGGACTCTGGTGTACACGCAGATTGTGTGTCTGAAATACCGAAGATTGAAGGTTTCTTTGTGTATTATTATTGTTTGCATTACAAGGTAGCTTGACACCTTACCTCCAGCAGAAGATTCACTAGCAGAAAAATCAAGATCTCCCTAAATGTCCCCACTACCAAGTAGGGGAGACCTAGTAGCCAAGTGAGAGCAAGGCAATCTGATGTCACAGTAAGCACCTGCCTCTCCCATTTGTGGCTGAATTAGCTTGATCCTGTTATTTTTCCTGTGGGGGTATTCAGGGTAATTGATTGGCCCACCAGACTGATTTCCAGTGTCTGCAGTGATATTTTCACTAGAGAAAAGACACCTAATGGGGAGCTTTTATTGGGGAAAATGATTCTACTGAGATTAATGGGTCTATAATTTTAGAGACAGACAAAATACTGTCTTAAGGCAAATTAAACAAGGAGACTGGAGTTTCACTGGCGTCTTGGAATTTTCCTAAGATGAAGAGCCCCACCTCCTTCATGAATGAGACTCTGCTTTGGCAGCTACCTTGAGGATTAAGCTTTTAATGGTTTACTAAGTGTTCCTGATTTGATTTTTGTCTCATTGCTGTATTTGAGGATTTTGCCTGGCTCATTACTGAAAGTTTGCTGGTCTATGGTCTAAAGAAATAAGTAAATAATACTGACAGATTTTGATTAGATTAGATATTTGAAGAGATCAGGAACTTATAGCTAGCTAAGATACTAAGTCAGATGCCACAGGACATTTTGGTCAGTTATGGACCAAAAAAAAAATGCAATAGTAATTCCATGATGTTATCAAGGAACTAAAGCAAAGCAGTCCCTGATTACCTGGTGACACCCTAGCCCTAACCCTAACCCGCCACACAGAAATATAAAGTACTGTATATGGTGACCTACACAAACACATTGTGTAGACACACAGTGCTCAAGACCTGACAGTGAATGAATAACTGAAGTGTGTTGCAGGGTGGTATCAGGCTGGCTTCAATATTTTCATTCTTCTGCCTCTACCCCTGAATGAAGTGTTGGTATTATGGGTGTGTGTCACCACATCTGACTTCGCTGTAATAATATTTGCTGTAATTTTTATTGTTTTTATGTATACTCATACTTGTTCACTGTAAAGCAGCATGCTGTGTTATTCCAGCAGCTGCCTCACATCTGATTACTGTACCTTGTTTCATGGTGTTACTTTGTTCCTTTGAGGCTGTGAGGATTAGACTATAATGTCACCCACTGCCATATAGCATAGGATCATAGCACACAGACTATTTAGGGTTGTATGAATGCAGTGTGGTGACCATGCAGCAGTGAATTGCTTAACACATTTCTCTGAACATGACCATTAAGATTCATTTTGGGTTTACTCAGATTTACCATTCTCTCTAGAGTAGATTTGATCATAATGTATAGCTTAGATATTGGCTCTCCAAGGCATCCATCACAGTACATTTGGGAGAAAATAGGAAGTGTGTTTCTGTGTATTAGTGTTGGCTGTATTGTTGTATTGATTAATGTATTACCTACAAATCACTGTCCTTTTTTTGCAAGGGATTTGGGAGTGACTTACCCTTGATAAAATTCTAATGGTGCCAGCTTTCCTCATCTGAAGGCTTTGTGTAGGGGCTGAGGCAGGTATGGTGTTATAGAAGATCTTGGGCACTTGGTGACTGCTGGCAGATTTTAAGTCTTAGTTGCTCACTTTGTGACACTATCCATAAATAAGGCTTTGTGAGGATCTTTGTGGTATGACTGCCACACTCTGCCCCTAGTCTTAGTCATCCCTATTCTTGTTTGTTTTATGAAAATGGATGACTGCTGGATCCAGCCTGAGCACCATGGGTTGAATTCACAGATCACACCTTCTGTTGTGCAGTTATTAATAGTTGTCTATTAATAGTTATCATACTGTAAAGATTTCTAAGAGAGACTTTACTCAGCCTCTCTTAGCTAAGAGAGGGCAGTTAAGTACTGGGCAGTGGTGGTGTATCCTTTTAATCCCAGGGGGTCTCAGAGGACAGCCAAGGCTACACAGAGAAAGGGGGGGGTTGATTTGTGATTGTGTTCCCCTTTTCTCCCTGTTTGCTCAACTCAGCACAGAGAATAAATGTGTTCCAAGGACATGAGTATGATCTTCTTTCTGGGAAAAACATTGTAGATTCATATTTTTCTCCACTAACTCATGTGTTTACCCCGTTTCTACATGAGTGGGTCCAGCACAGCAGAAGCAAATACATGGCATTTGGAAGAATATTTTTCCAAGATGACTGAGAAGGTGTTTAATAAAAGCCCTTTTGAAATGGATAGTTGATATTGATAGAATTAGTAACTTTAGCCACATTCCTGAAGCCTTAGGCTAGCAGTAAGCCTGTTTTAAATTAGGGGCTAACAAAAATGTCCACTTCAAAACTTAATCAGTAGCCTCTTATTATCTTTAAGGGATATGTTCCAATTCTGCCTCAACCCCCCCCCCCAAATCCATAGATGTACACACCTTTTCTGTTTTCAGTTATGTATACATATTTACGATGAAGTTGAAATTTTAAATTAGGCACACACACACAAAAAAAAACAGTATACCATAGTAAAAGTTACCTAAAACTTGTGAATTGATTATTTATATAATCTATGATGATGTTTTTGTATTATGGCTAACTAATACATTAGAAAACAAAACTTTGGCTAGGGGGAGACTACTACAAAGTATTATGGGCCTTTTGTTTGTTTGCTTGCTTTTGTTTATGAGGCAAGGTTTCATTTTGTATATTTCTGGCTGACTTATATTAGAACTCAGAGTTCACCTTCCTCTCCTGAGTGTTGGGACAGGTTCTTTCACTATGAAGCAGAACTTGGACTTGAGATTCTCCTGCCTTAACCTTCCAAGCACTTTGATTTCAGTTGTGCACCATCATATCTGGCCTGGATTTGTTTTCAGGGGCAATTATTTTGGGATAGAAGTAAATCAAACCGTACTTAGCCTGCCTGCTATGGTGTGTTTGATTCATGAACTTCATTTTAAAATCATCAGCATCTCATTCAGAATTAGAAATGGGAGTATGGGTCATTGTGTAGAAAACCTTTGATACCTGGTACAATGAAGAAAGTATGACAGACATTTTTAGCCTTAGAACATTCTAGAGTGCTTTAACTCTTCTAGTAAATTTGGAAAAGTTTTTAGGAGTTGGTCCTGTGTTTGCCCATTAAGAGTGTACAGGTACACTGGTGTTCAGACTCAGATTCTTGAGAACTCTTGGTTTTCTGTCAAACAGAAATGTATTGATCTGTGAAGGGTGTATACATTTCTGGCCTGCCCAGCTTAGAGCCCCAAGGTTCAGACCCACAGACCCGCTGCCTCTTAGCCCCAAATAATAACACAGATGCTTATATTAATTATAAACTGTTTGCCCTGTGACGCTAGCTCTTGCATCTTAATCCATTTTTAGTATTTTCTAATATTCTGTTTTCCCACATGGCTCATGGCTTACCTGCACTTTTAAATCTTGCTCCTTTTGTGGCCACTACCAGCTTCAGTGTCTCTCCAACTCCTCTGTCTGCCCCTTTATCTATGCTCTGATTTCCTGCCTGCTTCTAAGATGCCTTGCCATAGGCCAAAACACTACCTTTATTATCCAGTGGTAATTCTCAGCTTACAGAAAGACATCATCATCCCTCATCAGAAGGGATTCACGTGGTTCTCAATATGAAATGACAGTGACTTTAAAGCCACTAAAAAGGATGCTCTGTGCCCAGCCCTTCAGCAGGCAAGTTTCTAACTATGGCATTGTTCCTTAATAGTGCTATATGATACTACCTACCTTGGAGCTGTGATATAAAAACGTATGAATCCATTACTTTTGTTTAGTTAATACAAACTTAAAAGACATTTGGAAACTTTTAAATACTATATTTTAAAACCATAAGATAAGAGGAATCCATCAACATATATCTTAGTTTATTCAGCAGCCTTTGAGACTGATGCATGTTTCATTGCTCCGTCTGCAGCTCATATAAGGATCATAGGGCTGACTAAAGCTAAAGTTTGTTCTGACAGATCTAAAATCCATTTTTTAAAAAAGATTTACTTATGTATTATACAGAAGAGGGTACCAGATGTCATCATAGATGGTTATTATGAGCCACCATGTGGGAACTGAACTCAGGACCCTTGGAAGAACAGTCAGTGCTCTTAACCCCTGAGCCTTCTCTCCAGCCCCTAAGATCCATTTTATCTAATTTGTAGAACATGCTTTTATCACCTGCCCATCCAAATACCTCCAGTTTTGATGACTACCAACAGCTTCCATTGCTGATACAACTCTCAGATTCTAAAAACATCTATCCTGATTCATCATCAGGGGCACCAAGAATCTCAAATATCACACATTCCCCAACTTTTTCTATTTTTTCTCATTTGTCTTTAGTCTTTAGTGTAGGGCACTTTTAAGTATTTCAGTTAATGGATTTGATCTGCTTCCTTGCATCCTGAGACTTGCCCTTCTATTTTGTTTTACCCAATGCGATCTTGCCGCCCCACTTCCCAGAATCCTTGCCTTTCATACCACCTTACCACCCATGTTAAAAGGAAAGAGTTGCTGGTGTTCAGTTGAGATCTTGGTCTAGGTGTTTGAGGTCTTGAGTCCTCTTCATAATGTAATCCTAATGTAACTCATCTTTCTCTAAAAGGGAAGTAGGTGGGATGATGGTAACTCCTTACATATTTTCTTTCTGGCCTCATGCCGGTGGCAGTCTTGCCTCAGCCTCCTCAGTGGTAGGATGATGGGTGTAGTAAACATTATAATAGTTTAAGGCTTATCTTTTGCATAATTGGAATATTTTTCTATAGCATCAACCTTCTTTTAGACATTTCTCTGAAACTTGAAGGTAAATAGTTGCTTTCATTAAACCAAAGTTTAAAACTTGATAATGCTTTATGAACAAACAAAAGCCTGTGGGGGAAAGTTCTTTGCTTACTTCCTTTGTTTCAGCATTGTATTATAACTCTGCTGGAAAAGTAATGTAGCACAAGTGTGTTTTCCTTTTTAACAGCTGCAGAAACTGAGAGCGAGGGTTTGTAGTTGTAAGCTGATAGACTGGGACTGCCCTTTGGTTTTCCTGATAACTGTTACTATTCTACTAGAACATTTGCAGCCAAAGTTGATGGGTGATTTTCTGTAATTCCAGTGTGCCAGCACAGGAGATGAGGTAGCTGTCCTTTTGCATCTTATTGTCAGGTGTTGACTCCATTGCTCAGTTCACTGAACCCATTCAGATTTTGATTGTCATCAGAAGTGCTAGCTTTCTCTTGCTATCTTTTTCTGTCCTTGTCAGCTGTCTTTATCTGGCAGATTTTGCAAACCTCTATATAAAATACACATTTTCATTCTTAGCTACTTGCCTAATTTTCATGTGTTGGTTAGTAGTAATAGGTCTTGTAAAACTGTAATATTCCAAGTTATGTTGTTTATACGTTTTCTTTTATTCTGTACCTAAAGTAGTCAAGTGTCTTTAAAAACAAAAAGAAAACAAAACAAAACAAAAAAAAAAACAGAAAAGACACTTTTGCTCTGCTGAGTACTTGAGTTAAATTTTCTATAGTCATGTAATTCGGTAGGCTTCTGGTTTACCCTAGCAGACATAGCAGTGCATGGCTATAATTTCAGTCCTAGAAGGCAGACACGAAGACCCAGGGTGTGTGCTGGTCATCTACTGTAGCAAAATCAGTAAGAGAGCCTGCCTGTGTCAGAAAATAAGGTAAAGAGCAATAGAATGTGACACTGCACATAACCTGCCTCCTCATACGTGTGCACAGCAGTGTGTAAGTGTGTGTGTATATACAATTTAATTGAAACATAAAGAAAGGTAGAAACAACACTTAACTGTTTATCACCCAGCTTTAAGTGTTTGATCTTCACAAGTGCTGTACTGTTCTTGTGCATACTCAGAAACACAATAGGTATAGGTATTGCAGATTGAAGCAGCCTATGGAGATAGAAGGATGGTTTGAGGCTGGTCTAGGCTACATGAGACCATGTCTCCAAAACTAAAACAAACTACTTGAAAGCACTTCTACACACCTGTGTGAATGACTCAATGAAAAAAAAAAAAAAAGACTTTGGTACTCAACGTTGAGGCTGTGCTGAGAGTGTGTGTGAAATGGTATAATCATGCTGGGGGAAAAATTGGCACCTTCTCAAAAAAATTGGATGTAGACTTGACATAGATCTCTAGCTAGGAGAAATGAAAACATATGTCCACACAAAGATTTATAGTTGGTGCTCATTTCAGCTTTCTTCATTTAGCTGAAACACGGAAAAGGCATAAATGTCAGTCAAAGGAGGTTGGGTAAACCACAGGCACATAGCATGGAAGCTCAGAGACCAAGCTCAGTGCAAGTAGATGTGCTCTTGAGAAGTATGTTATGTCATTCATATACATCAAACTGGAGGAAAGATGGATCTGCTTTATAAGTTAGAAGTGGTCTCATGGAGCTGGAAGAGGACTGTCTGGGAAAGAGGTACAAAAGATGGGAGATGGCAATCACTCTGCTGAGTGCCTGTACGTTGAAACACAAAGGGCTAGTTGGCATGATGAAGTACACCTGTTCTCTGAGCTACTGGGAAAAAGAGTCTAAGAGCTCATGGCCAGCCCGGACAACATAGAAAGGTCCCTTTAAAACATACCAGGGCCATGGAGCTGCATCCTTTTTAAGGGAGGCTGAGGCAGGCAAATCTGGGTTTGAGGACTTTGGAACACGTTCTGAAGGACGGAGTTTGTCAAAAGGACACAAAGCAGAAACTAGCTAGAACAGTTATAGGGAATAAACCTGTAATGATAGGAATGTGACAACTTTAAAGCCCATGTGAAAAACAGATTCATACTAATGTAAGTATATGGGAAAGAGTTGCAGTTGATAAAAGTTGTAGGCCTGTAATCTCAGCATTCTAAAGACTGAGGCAGGAGAATTCAAAGTCCCATACTGGATCTGTGTAACAATTTGAGGGGAATCCACATATGGATATTCAGCCAGTTTAGAAAGTTTGAGGAGAAAGAGTATTTGTAAAGTCCAAATTTTCTGTATCCAAAGATACAACATGTGCTCTCAACCACTGATCCTTCCCTCCAGCCCTAACAAAGACTTTCTACAAAGCAACTCTTTATTAATTTCATGGTCATAAAAGACTTAAGAAACTGCCACAGGCAGGCAGAGGGGAAGAAGTGAAAGCAAACTTGGTGTGAGAGGCCTCATCAGGACCCCCCAAAAAAGGGAGCTTAAACAAGGAGAACTGGAGATGGCTAACATTTGAGTGATCTTTGTAGAAAGTTCATTGGTGGTTATTTAAGAGGATGGGACAGTTCTACAGACTTGTCAGTCATTTGTGAAGTCTGGAAAATCCAAAGCCTGTTAAATGCTTGATCAAGAATGGAAGGTGGAGTTGCTTTGATGTTAGAAGCAAACTTGATTAGAAATAAATACTAAGTTGAAATGTTTTAATCTAGATAATTGTAGCCATATGTGTAATATAAAAACCATCCCAGTTTGTCCAGATATGTCTGTGTATGTGAAGCGTTTAACTAACATTGTGCAATTGGAAATCTTGGTAGTAGTATAGGAACCCCACAGAATACTTAATTCATGATGTTGTTGTTTCTCTAGTTAAGTAAGCTTTGGGGGATTTTTATTATACTTTTTTTTTTTTTTAACTTTGCCAGAGAAAGCAAAGACTTAACATTTCTGAAAGCATTTCTAGGTTTTTTTTGTCCCTTGGCCCTAGATACTTAAAAACTACAATGCTGTAGAGCAGATTTTACAAATCTTTTGGTATGAGCAGAAAGTGGGAATTGCACTTGAGTAGCTGGCATATTTGAGACTGGTGGGAAGGTGGGTTAAGAGTTTGTACCTCACCTGGTACAAAACGATCACAGTCACACTAGGATACTATTGGGATTCCTGTAAATTTATGTTTCTCTTTTAAAAATTGTGTGCAATTCTTTGCTTACTTATCTTTTGCTGTTTGGTTTGGTTTTATTTTTTGTTTGGTATGGTTTTAGACTTTCTCTGAGTGGCCCTGGCTATCCTGGAACTTGATTTGTAGACCAGGCTGCCATCACACTGAAGAGATCCAGCTGCCCCTGCCTCCTGAGTGCTGGGAATACAGGTGTGTGTATACCACCACCCAGTTTTCTTACCTCTTACTTGCATCTGTTCATTTTCCTCCCTCAAACTAGTGTGGTTTAGTGGAAAAGCATAAACCTTAGTTAGAATCTATTTGAACTGGCCCCATAATTTTTTGGTGTTTGGTTCCTTTAATGATTTCAGAAAACTAAGAATCCTGGAACATGATTTGTAGAAAGTTCAGAATTTCACAGACCCTCCTCATGGAAGGCATTTTTATTAAGAACCTAGGCAATCTTTGAGCTAAGGGACAGCAGCATACCAAGGGCCTTAAAAAGATCTGTTCTGAGACCCAAACAGACAGTTACGTCTAGCATTATAATGCAAAGATTATGCTTTATGTTAATGTAGCATCTGGTTTTGCACCACTTTTCTAGAGGACATTCACCTATTTTTGAAGTAAGCATTGAGCTCCTTTCTGGAAACCATTATTTAAAGCAGGTTTGGGGATATAATGCATATAATTTTAAAAGGTTGGTTATGACCTAATAACTATTCATAATCTAGTAGAGAAATAAAGTGGTAAATTATGATGTGAAACATTAAGCGTCAGGTATACACAAAGGTGGATTAAAGCTTCCTAAAACCTGGCTGCACAGATTATTTGCCCAGAGAAATGAGGAAACAAGTGGCCTTGAGCTTGAGTATATCTAAAAAGCTAAGGCTTACAAGGTAGGCAAACAGATTGGGGAAGATATCTTCTCAAAAATACAAGGCTCAATGTAGTTTGACCTGTGAATGAGCAGTCTGGGATAAGGCAGTGTGGGGAGAGTTTAATTTTCTCTTCTTAAAAATATCCAACTGTAGCAGAGGTTTTAAGCATAGTGTTAATTACCAGTGACTTAGAAACTATTATAGCATGAGCATTTGGTCATAAATTACCTTCTCACAGCTATTGTTTCCTTGTACTTAAGTTTGGGAATAATTTTAAAGGTTAAATTTGAGGGAAACATTTAAGATACCTTTTCTCTTAACCGTCACCTACAGAATGTAGACTTGGAATTAACTAATAGCTTTTTTATATCTGTTTGAAGAAGTACAGATTCCTTGGTTTTTGTTTTTGTTTTTTAAGTATTTTAGTGAAATGAACTATAATTTCAAAAGTGGTTACATAGATTTTTAAAATAGGATCTTTGACAGCTATGAAGTAATTTGCACAGCAGATTGGATTGCTTTAATGTCTTGTTTCTTGGAGGGAGACTTGATTTATCAAGTTTATTTGAATCTGAAACTGTATTCGCTTAGAGAGTTGTTGTCCTTGTGATTCTGCATGTCATCTGGAAGACGGTTCTTCTTGGTCATGTGTAACTCACTGAAGAATGTTTGTAACATGATATAGCTGACTATAAAAACAAGCTAAATGAGTTATTGACAATGTAAACTACAAGCCTGCCTGCACCTCAAGGTCAAGCCCTTCACTTAGACGAATTTTTTAAATATTGAATGCAAGTATCTGAGCAGAAGGAACCTCTGATCATTTACTCCACTTCAGTGTTTTCAGCATCAGGGAACAGAAGTTTGGCCAGATGATGTCACTTACCCAAAACCACACAATACACTGTATCACAGAGTGGGTCTTGATGCTGCTGCCGGCCTTTCTTCTGTTAGATCAGGCAGGTGGGAAGTGGAGCCTATCCTCTGCCTGTCTGTCCAGTCTCAGGAGTTGCAGTCTGGGTTTGGGCTGCCTCAGGGGGCATGATCTCAGCATCACTCAGATAAAAGACTGAAAATGCCAAAGAAACCCGTTGATCTTCAGGGAAGGGTTCTAGGTGGCTAGCAAGATGGTTCACTGGCTAAGGACACTTGTCACCAAGCCTAATGAACAACCGGAGGCCAATTCTCAAGACCTCCATATACACGCCAAGGCACAAACCACAAAAATAATTTTTAAAAATAATTTTAAACAACTTAGGAAATATTCTCCCATATGAGATATTCTATTTTTAGAGAGTATGTATACCTTTATGAGGCATCTATTAAAATCATTAAAAACATGACCACAGTACATTCCTAGTACTACAGTACAGGTACCACAGTGAAGAGAAAAGTGAAAAGAGGCTGTTCTTAAATTAGGTGTGACTGGATTGTTTCACTCACTTTTGGAAAGTTGTGTTAGTGTTTAATGAGTTTAGAGTCTAGGTTTTTTTTTTTTTTTTTTTACAGTGGTATATATTACTTTGTGTGTGTGTGTTGTGTATTTAAGTTTGAATTTATTTGAATAGTTCTGCAGGTAGTAGTGGCACAACACACTTGCATAGTAATATGGCCAGAGCAGTCCTTAATCTCATTAAAATTAGTAAGCGCCCACAAGGAGCTTTTGCTTGTCTTGGTTATACTGATAGAAATTTTCATAGCAGGTGGTTTGCTTTGTTTTGCTTGTTTTTGAGACAGGGTCTCTATATAGCCTTGGGTGTCCTGGAATTTAAAAAGATCTTCCTGCCTCTGCTTCCCACTCTTCCCATATTACCTGTAAGACAACAGGAGAAATAATGTGAGAAAAGTTTTTAATTCAGTAGTTGGAGTTTACAGAGAACATTGACGACTCTCTTGAGTCTGGTATATTTTTGGTGAGAAAGAATAATCTAGGATGGGATTACAGCGGTTTTTTTTTTTTTGTTTGTTTTTGTTTTTTTAAAGGTCATTCAGTGGCTCATTCTGGAAGCAAAGGAATTTGGAGGATTGTTTTGTGAGAGAAGGAACTTCTATTTAATACTAAAAGATTTCTTAAGAGGGAAATTAATGACAATCTTATAAAGTGTAGCCACAGTCAAATATGGTAGCAGTTTTAAGTTACCCTATGTGAAGGTAGTTGGTTTTAATACAGAGTCATAGGTTCTTTGGTTAGGAATCAGGATTAGATCAGCAGAAAACAAATTGTACTGGTTAAGAAGCCATGGCCAGTCATGTGTGCTGGGTGATGCTGCTAGGATGCCTTAGAGGTAAATTCAAGAATCACCCTGAAATGTAATTATGCCTTAGCTTGTCATAACTTAGAATTTAAATTCATTTTACAGAGATTAGTTCAAACAAAGATTAGTTACTTAGCTCAGTGTGGCTTTAACCTGGTACTTCTGCAAGGGAAAATAACTGTTCAATTTATCAAAATGTATTTACAAAAGTGTATTTGGTCTGTCCAGTGCCCTAATGTTGGATTACTACCATTCCCTTCTTCTGTGAAGGCCTTTTCATCTATAGGAGGTAGGATGAATAGCCACACATAAATGCTCAGCTGTCTTTAGCTTGGGCGTATACATGTTTTTGAAATCAGGAAAAAAAATCCAGTGCTTCTCACTGGAATACCTTGATATGAGAGACCATTCTAGGCTTTCATTTTCCTTAGGTCATGAAATTACTCCTCAATGTCATGGGGAGTGGGGCGGGGTTAGTTTGTAGCAAAAGTTACTTTCTTTGAACTAAAGGACATCCTGAGCTTTACACATAGCATTTAGAACACACCACTTATTTTAAGATAACAGTGCTTTTAGAAGCTGGGTCAGTTTTCATGGTTAATAATTGAATACTATGCTAATTAGTCTTAATTCCTTTTGGTTTGTATAACAGCACATCACTGTCTTCCCACACACTGTTGTGCCTGTGCTAGGATGAATAGGCCATCGTTGGTTTTTTGTCCATAAAGGATTTTGTCATGTCCATAAAGATGTTTGTTACCTGTGCTGAAGAATCACAGCATATTTGCTGATGTGTGAGTGCCTAACATTGGCACTGTGTTTAGACATCTTACCTGTTGTCTGCAACATATGAGTAGTGCAGCAAACTGGCCTTGTCAGTTCTGCATCCTGGAGAAGCCAGAAAGCTATAGTAGGGAGCTGGAGGTTGTGCTGTTAGGTGTTCTACCCACAGTCAGGCCTTCACAGGTAGTTTGAGGTACAGGAGCTCCCAGGCAGAGATGGCCATTGCTGACAGCCTAGCCCCTTCATCTTTGTAGCCTTGATGTTTAAGGAGTGGAGACCTCCTCATGCACTCACATTCTTCTTTGCCTTTACCTGCAGTGGTTATTCATTTGCTCTTTTTTTCCCTTGTACCTGAGACAGGTTTTCTCTGTATACCAGGCTGGCCTCAAATTTAGACCTACCTGTTTCTTCCTCTTCCAGCTTGAGTGCTGGGATTAAAGGCATGCACCATCTCTTCCTGGCTATTTATTTGCTCTTTATACCTGGCATTGAGGAATAAGGTATAGCCCAGTAAAAGACACACAAAATGTTCTTTGGGTTCTAGCATGAAACTTTTGGGTGTCTTTGGTTCTGCTTCTATATGAGGTGCTCTGCATGTGCCGTCTCTTGCTTTTGAGTTCAGTTTGTTTGCAGTGGGCTTAATAGAAGGACCATCTCTGTTCATGGCACTTTACTGCATGTACATTTAGCAATGATGCTAGGGATCGAACCCAGGGCTTTAAGTATGCAAAGCAGACACACTACACCCCAATGTTAAATTTCTTTTGACACATAAAAGTGTAAGTTGAAGTATATGACAGTTTGTTATAAATCTGGTTTATACTGCTTGATAATAATCTCTGTAAACAGCTGGTTTTCATTTCTTTAGTGTCTATAAAATGCTTTCATAATGTCTTAGTATTTCTCTTTGAACATGCTAGGTAAGGCTGCCTTATTAAAAATGACAGTACCTTTTCACTTGTGAATGTTTGGAGGTAACTCATTACAGTCTTCAAGAGTAGTTCTCAACTTGTGGATTGAGACCTTTTGGGAGTTGAGTGATTCTTTCACAAGGGTTGTATTCATATTTCTATGTTATGATTTTAAAAATTGCTAAATTAACAGTTATGAAAAAACAAAAATATAATTCTATGGTTGGGGGTCACCACAACATGAACTGTGTAAAGGGTCATAGTATTGGGAAAGTTGAGAAGCACTGATAGAGATCTTGTGACTTAGTCCTTCCCTTAGAGAGCTGTACTTCCAGATAACTGCATTTCCTGATCAAGACCTTTGTTGCTGGATGCTGATTGCAGACATTATCTGAGGTTTTCTTTACTGAAATTATAAACATCTGTTCCCTACATCATGTTTTTTCAAGGGGTGCTCCATTAACCATGTTTGCTTAACAGTCCTGAGTGAGGAGTAGTGGAACTATGTGAGAAGGCAGTGCTGTGTAGAGCTGTGCTGTTCCAGGTCCTCTGCTTGGTACTTTTGTTCTGGTCAACTCTGCTATGTTCTAGCAGCCAGTCAGCTTCACTTTTCTAGAAACTTATTTGGATATTCCCATTTGGTGTTTGGAGCATTGATTCTTCCTGAATGTCTAGCAAGGGAAATTTTGTATTAGTATTATAGGAGTCCTGCCTCATCCAGGCTTCAGTGATCTCTCGTGGTCAGTAACACTTCATCCCAGCCATCTCCAACTGGACAACTCATCCCCTTGCCTTATTTGTATTCCCATGCTGAATGGGCTACTTGGCCTTGTAATAATTTAGGGACTGCCTCACTTAGGAGATCTGTTATATGGCTACAGAGGAGGGGTTGCTGTATACAAAAACATCAGCTAGCATTCCTTCCCCCAGTTGGGTCCCTGAATGGTCTAGCATTGTGAAAGTGTTTGGCACTACTTAGAAGCTATGCACAACAGTGATGAGAGAGCCCGTGTCAGCTGGAGATTGGTGCAGACATAACTGTTATACAGTCAATGTATCACTTGTCTGAGTCCCCGTTCCTACCCCCCTCCCCCAACACACACAGTGACTTCATCCTCTTGGGAGTTTATGAACCACAGTTATCTTTTATTGCCCTGTATGTGTTGTCCATGCCAATCACAGCTGCAGGGGAGCAGGCCCAGTTGGAATAATTAGATTGAGGAGTGAATGTCACACTTCTAATTTCATTCTCTTTTCAAGGGATTACCAGTGTCCCTTTAATAACACAAGATTAGCCCTCTGCAGTGGAAGTATTTGAGAGCTGTCAGTATAATCATGACAGCTCAAAAGAAGTGTTTTTAGCACTCTTATAACTTGTTGGATGATTGCAAAGAGCTGTGTGCATATGTGCCACATGTGCGTGTGATGTCTCCTTTTGAAAGCTATGCATACAACATTGAAACAATATGGAATAATGGACACTTGCCGTAATAAAATCATTAAGAAAGTACTCACACCACTAATGCTGTATCTTATGTTGAATGTTGTAGGAAACCTCGAATCAATTCTCAGCTGGTGGCACAGCAAGTGGCACAGCAGTACGCCACTCCACCTCCCCCTAAGAAGGAGAAGAAGGAGAAGGTAGAAAAGCCTGACAAAGAGAAACCTGAGAAAGACAAGGACATTAGCCCCAGTGTCACCAAGAAAAACACCAACAAGAAAACAAAGTAAGTTTCTGGATACGAAGTACAACATACTAATTTGCAATTGGGTCAGAGATTTTAAATGACTTATTTTTATTTTTCTGGGCCTTTGCTTTACTCCTTAGACCAAAGTCTGATATTCTGAAAGATCCTCCTAGTGAAGCTAACAGTATACAGTCTGCTAATGCTACAAAGACCAGCGAAACGAATCACACCTCAAGGTACTATGAAACTAGAATGAAATGCTAAGTTATTTATCTAGTCATAATCAAAAGCCCAAGGTCACTGTGTACTCAGAGATTTTAGGCAGAGGGAGGCGGAATAAGGAGCCAGCTAGAGGTAAGGCTGCTGACCCTTTTAGATTATCTTGGCCAGAACAGAAGGTTTGTCTTCTATGATTCAAAGTTCTGCTAGCTGATGGTCCTTTCTCTTAACTGCCATAAGTGGTCAGCATACCTGCAGCCAGTAGGCAGTTTTGCTTCTATGGTGGGCAGCTTAGGTATATAGTCACAAGCTTGTGGAAAGGCTCGTGTTGATATTGTTACTTCCTAAACAGTTCCTTTGGCATGTTTCAGGCCCCGGCTGAAAAATGTGGACAGAAGCACCGCACAGCAATTAGCCGTAACTGTGGGCAACGTCACCGTCATTATCACAGACTTTAAGGAAAAGACTCGATCCTCCTCTACATCCTCCTCCACAGTGACCTCCAGTGCAGGGTCAGAACAGCAGAACCAGAGCAGCTCGGGATCAGAGAGCACAGACAAAGGCTCCTCTCGCTCCTCCACACCGAAGGGTGACATGTCAGCAGTAAATGATGAATCTTTCTGAAATTGCACATGGAATTGTGAAACTATGAATCAGGGTATGAGATTCAAACCCTCCATCTGCCCATGCTGCTTGCGCCCTGGAGAGTCTTCTGTGGACGGCCTTGTAGTGATGCTACCAGGAGAGGTTCTGCTTGCTGTGGGCATCTGGCTACCAAGAAATTTCATACCCTGACAGTTACTCTTGACACTTTTATGTATTCCATTGTTTTATATGATTTTCCTAACAATCATTTATAATTGGATGTGCTCCTGAATCTACTTTATATATATATATATATATATATATATATATATGTATATGTATATATATATAATCTGCTGTGCACAATTTTTCATGTACATTACAACTGGTTTTCTGTTTGTTTTGTTGAAGAGGGGTGGGGGGGGACTTTTATTTATTGTGTTCACAGACTCCATCCTGTCAGCATATCCTCAAAAATTTAGTTCTTTCTTCCAGCTATACTCTGTACTATCAGTTTTGATATAACTATATATATATATATAAAATTATATATAAAGGGTTATTTGAAACCAATCCATGGCAACGCTGGTGCTTGATACACTGTGAAGTGAATACAACATTGAACAGTTGACACAGATCTGGGACAGTCCCTTCTATGAAAGTGCTGAAATAGAATTAAAATCAGTCTTACATGAGTAAGTTCCAACCTACATGGGAACCTGACTCTCTCTCATTTGTCTTCAAAGTACTGAATGATATTTTAAAAATATATATATTTTTTTTAAACAATGTGATCTCAAATTTAAAGACTGCTCCAGATAGCCTGCATTTTGCGATGGGAATATTGACAAATCACAAGTGGTTCAGTTGGAGGGCTTTGACCATTCAGAAGTAACAAAAGTAGCTCCAGAATGCCAAGTATTCTTGTAAATTACGGTTATATGTTAACATTACTGTTCTTATTAAGCAGTCATGACAGTATGGTGTTCTGTATCTCGAATTCCGGCCTTTTTCCAGACCTCTGCTCATGCCTGAGGCACATTTAGCAGCTGTCTGTTAGTTCTAGGGTTGCAGTAGCGCATTTTTAATCCACACTATCTAGGGAAGCAGTTCTGTATCTACTTCCTCAGTGACATTGCAGTGCTGGGTTTTATGATCATGGCCTATTTGCCACCACACCCTCACCCTCCAAACCCCCACCCTACCAATGCGGTTGTTTTACTAGCTGCAGTTATGCTAGGCAATGGTTGTCAGCCACACATCCAGACCTGACAGATCTTGCAGTTTCTGGTGTCATTTCTCAGTTCCTTCCATGGGAACAGACTGCAGGGGTGCATGGGCAAGGTTCAGGGAAGGCTTATGTCCCAGGAAGGTGAGCAGGAGCTCTTTGTCTTCACAACAGAGATAGCTTGACTGAACTCTTAATAAGTTTCTTTTCACTTTTTACCTATTTGGGGGATAATTGAAGACCACAAACAACAATTTATCACCTCATTTCATCCCAAGTTTGGATGATTCTGCTTTGCTCTTAGGTTCAGGGTGTCTCTCCTATCTGACTTTACCTTCATATCCACTGAGTTTGTAGTATTTAAGTCACTGTAAGCATGAGAATGTGGTGTTAGCCTTCCTTTATTTGATCACACACTCTGGAGACTCATGGGAGAGTGTAATGACACACCACATCTTGGTGTTTGCTTAATAATAGAACTAATTTCTATCTGTGGAGGCAACAAGTTCAGAACATATTAACAGCTTGAATTGAGTAGCCAACAGGAACGGTTCCATTCACATTTACATTAAAACCAGTCATTTGATGCGCCGTGGTCTACGTTCTGTCCGCAAAAGCAGTGCTATTTGTCATTGGGCTCCTGTTCTCAGAAGCATGGACAATGCTCCCCTTTTTAAAACAGTGCTTGTGTCTGGGATGCAAGCTGTACTTACCTTTTTAAATACCTTTTTAAAGTATTTATTAATGAACCAAAGGAAATCGGGTGCTTTCTGTAAGCATCAGAATATATTAATGCATAGTGATTTGACTATGAATTTTAAATCCACATTTTAATATTAGTGGGGTATTGCAAAGACATTCCTTCTAAAGTTTTAATATTCCTTTTATTAAGGGTCTCAGGGAGGGTTAGTCAGCCATATTTATTTTCCAGAAGTGTAAGGCATTGCTAAGTTTTTTAATTTTTTAAGAAAAATTTAAATGCCACCAAATTCATGTGGATTGCACTGCTCTTTGAACCAATAAGTGTTGGTATGCACTTTGTTCAGAAACACTGTGTACTTTTTCAAAATGAGTTTCATGTAAAGTGATTGGACCCCCCCCCCCCAAGATTAGTGGGAAAAGCTGATTTACCAGCTCCTCATAGGCTACTAATTCATTCATTGCCTTGTCTAGTTTTTTTCAGTTTTGCCTCCGTGGTCAATTAATGAGGAGAGGTGAAGGGAGGAAAGGCTTCTGAACAAATGGAGTGAACTTGTCTTGAGGTAGAAACTGCAGCTGACAGAAGTTCCCAGCTGCCCTGTCACTGCTGTCACAGGCTCTGTTGGGGTGGAGAAGTGATAGGTGCCCCACAGTGGCATCCTTAGGCATGCATTCTGGAAATGGAATTCCTGTTAGCTTCCTGCATTTACAGTTTGCCCTACTATAGGACTCAGTAGGTAAAAACACTAGTGTAGCTTACAAAGAGACATTAAGAGGACCAGAAATACTTGGTATTCAGTGGCACAGAAAGCATATTAAAACAAAAAGCACAGTGTTAAGGCTTACAAGTTTCCCATATGTTTAGTACATGATGTTTCACACTCATGTGCACATGCACAGAGCGGACCTAGTCATGCAGTTTGGAGGGAAAAAAGACATCTTGATTGATAACCACAAAAATATTTTAATCAAAACCTTTCCGTTTGCATCTGGATACTTCAGAACATTGGCAGAAGCTTCTGTGAGTTTAACTCCACTAATATGTCTCGCCTGCCTTATCAAGATCATTCTCAGTCTACATTTTTAAGCTACCGTATCTTAAATTATTGAGAATTTATTAATTGCTGAATATATAATAACCTTTGCTTGTATGTTACCGAAAATGGTTTAAGAGCCAACATTTAGAGTGTGACAATGGAGCTGAACAGTTTCTAACGCGCAAGCAGTTCTGTTCTTGTGTATGACTTGTAACCTTAATTTACTGTGTAAAGATGGTTACATTATTTCCTTAGCTTTGTTTGTTGGAGACAGATAGCAAATGCTTGTTAAGTATGTCAGAACATAATCTTCCCTTGTGAACTTTTGTTAATGTCTTATACGAGCTCTATTTTCCATTTGCCCACAAAGATGGCTTGTATGATGCTTTGAAAGTTTCTGCTCCGTCTGTCTTAGAGCTGACAGTCTGTTAGGCTTGTTTTCTCTTCATGCTAAAGTGTCAGTGGTTTTGTGAACTGGTCAGAAATTCACAGGTCTTAAATGTTTGGGGGAAATTTATATTGGACACTGCTTTTTGTCTAGCAAATAAAAGATGTTAATATATTCCTGTTATTGGCATGTGCACGACTATGTTATTAGAAGCCACTTTATCATTTTCCTGCTTTAAATAGAAATGTCTATTTATGAATTCTGCTTGTAGTTTTTTCACAAATAAAATAGTAAAATTTGTATTGGAGATGATTATTGTTGTTCCAACTAGCTCTTAGAAAAGACTAGTTTCAATTTTTTCCCCCACTTGTGGGATGTTTCCAGTGGGAATAGAAAGCATAGTTCTTTCAACACTTGAGTTACTGAGCTGAAGTTGTAGAGTGTCTTTTTGTATACAAATGTGGTTAGAAGACCCAAAGAACTATCAAAGTTTTGGAAGAAGATAATCATTGAAATGATAGGTTGTGATGATGCAAAGGAGGGAAGTGGAGATACCTTCCCGAGATTGAAAACCCTCAGACAAGCCCCTGCTTTTGCCAGAGCCCATTGAGCCTGTTGTAATCAGTTGATGTGAAATAACTGGTCTACAAGGCCCATAGCAGCTTCTTACCTACTGTTTATAGCCCACCTTTGGGGATTCATCCTGAGCACTCCTTGTCTGGTTCTGTGCTTGAGCTGGCAATGAAGGGGACAGTGCAGATGGAGACTTGGTTGTTGAAGAAACACTTACCAAATAGTCCCTGTCTGTATTTCATCACCTTTTGGTTCTTCAGAAGTACTGGGGAGGTTTCAAGGGTAGAGTAAATGGTGTTGGTGTTACTGATGTTTGCCCTGGGACATCTTAGGTGCAGAAAAATCTCTGCTCTCACATGTTTTTTGTGGTACTTGTAGGCCCTTTGCGGAGACACGGGAAGGATGGAACTTCCCATGTGACATGCAAAAACTAGACATCAGGAAATATATATATATTTTTTTAACCTCATTGTCTGAGAAGCCGAAGCTATATTGGCTGTCCAAACTTGAGAACTGCCTACAGGTGTGACCTCAGTGTGAAAAGAGGCTGAAGGATTTGCACAGCCAAAATGATGTTTAAAAAGCTGGCAGTGCCTGGATAGCCAGTCCTTGCCTGGAGCAGAGGAAGCCTGCTGCCCATTCACCTTAGCACTCAAATCATAGAAATAAAAGCAGGACAAATGTAGAACCTTCTTGGAGGCAGCCTAGTAACCGGCGAAGTCCTGCTATGCTAGTCACTGATGGCAGCTGTATCCTAATTTACCTGCCCAGTAAAAGGGAGTGGTTGGTTTTTCAGAAAAGGCTCTTGATTTTTCCACAAAAACCTGGGAATATAAGCCACTGTGGGACTGAGGCAGACAGTGGAGTGGAATGGAAAGTATGCATGTGATGTTCTGCCTAACATTAATTAAAGTGGGGTTGAGGTAGCTTTCTAAGGCATCCAGTCCTTTAGGCTTCAGTTTTTTTCATGCATTTACAGGTTGCTAGTGAGGTGAAGAGAATAGACTTAAGAAAGACCCACCGTGTGCATACTTTCAGAGCCCTGTGGATGCTGGGGATTGAACATAAACAGGGCCTTTTCTACTACTGTGTCCCAGACCTTATTTATTTATTTATTTGAGATGGCCTCCCTGGATTTTCCAGGCAAATTTTAAACTTCTGGTTCTCCCGCCCTGCCTTCCAGAGTAATTTAGGATTGATGGCCTGCACTACCAGATCCAGCTGCACAGGTTCCTTTGCCCTAGACCTGCAGGGAATGCACACAAGCTGTTCTGGCTTCACACTAGGGGCTCATTCCAAACACTTTTTTTTTAAATCTAGAACCACAGTTTTCCAACACAAACAATCGATGACTCATGCTTCCCTGATAAAGAACCCATTTGTTATTCCTGTCAAGGACAGAATTCACTCACTAAAAGCTTTGAATCGCCATTTGAGTAACCAAAGCTAGGCATCCAAGGAGGCCAGCTGAGAGGCTTGGAGGAGTCAGGAAGAAAGAACTACCCAGAACCTCGCTCTTGAAAGAATCTGGCTCCCTGTGGAACATAGCCAGATTGGATGGTTCCTAGTACTGTGAACCCTGCAGCCCGAAGAACAACCCTAGACTCCTGATCATGTTGATGTCCTGAGTGGGACTGTAGAGGCCAGACCAAGGCCTACCCAGTTCTCATAAATCTGCAAGTCACATCAGTGAATGGACGGCACTCCTGGAAGTGATCCAATACACTGGAGTAGATGTAGCTGAGAGACTCACCTCCAGGACTTGGTGATCTTGAGCAAGACAGCCTCACAGACATGTAGTAGTCCTTGCTAAGACATGCACTCTGACCTTGACCTTGTCAGGTCAGTAGCTGATGCCGTGAGAAATGGCTGTTAAACCATTTCTAGAAAGATTTCTTGGGGCTAGAGAGATAGCTCAGAGGTTAAGAGCACTGACTGTTCTTTCAGAGGTTCTGAGTTCAATTCCCAGCAACCACATGGTGCCTCACAACCATCTATGATGACATCTGGTACCCTCTTCTGTATACTGTATACATAATAAATCTTTAAAAAAAAAAAAATTTCTTTTTCTGAATTTGCATTCTTATGTTCCCTGATAACTTCACTGATAACGAGAGTTTATTTTATGATTGGTTTATTGTGCCTTTTGGTTAGTACTATTTTTTCCTGGCCCAGAGACAGCACCAGTTGGTTAAAAGCCACAGATAAATAAATGAAATTGGGGGTAGCTTTGACAGCTGTCCTAAATTTCTATAGATTTCTACATATGCCCAGCTTTCCATTAAATGTAGCTTTCCATTAAAAGTTGGTGTTTTCAGTGATGTTCATTATCCTGTTAATATTTTGTTTGGTTGTCAATTTTTATGTTGCTTTAACTTTTTTTTAAGCTAATATATTATTTGTTGAACAAAGTAATGGGTTTTATAATGATTTTGGGGGTGTGTTTAAAACACCTTTAATCTCAGCACTAGGAGGACACCCCTGGTCTACAGAGTGAGTTCCAGGACAACCAAGGCTACACAGAGAAACCCTGTCTTAGAAAACCAAGGAAAAGAGAAAAGTTTTTGGAAGTTTCTTATATGTTTGTTGTGATGCCTTGACTCATCTTCTCTTATGTCTTTCTATTTCTACAGATCCCTTCTGCTCTATTGCCACCCTAGCCCTTGTCTGGTGCACATGATCACAGCTACTGTGTTTTTGTGATTGCCACCACCACATCACTTCTAGAAGACAGTGTTTGTAGCGCTCCTTTTCATCCTCCGCTCTCATCCTTTCTGCCTCAGCCTCCATGTCCCCTGGCCTCTGGGTGATAACAGCTAGTTGTATTCCTCTTGAGAGCTTTGTCTGTAGTTACTCTTGTTACCCTGTCTCTTCCTGCACTAACCCTCTTCCCAAATAGACCCTCTTCTGTTCTTGTGTTGTGTGTATATGTAGACAACTTACATTCAACAAATGTAATGTTTCTCTCCATGTGGGAGAAAATGTGTGATGTCTTTCTGCTTATATTGCTTAACATGATCTCTAGTTTCATCCATTTCCTCTGCAGATGATATAATTTCATTTTTCTTAGGACTAAATAGAACTATTTAGCTACCTTTTCTTCCTCTATAATTCAGAAGGAGAATTAACAATTGAAGTACCTGCCATCAGAGAACCATAGTTTAACTCACAGGAGTTACTGAGTATTGAGCCCAGGGCATCATGCATGCCAAGCAAGCACTATACTATACCAACCAAGCCATACAGCCCATTGCTTGAGCAGCAAAAGCTCTGGGAAATCCTGTAGACAGAGATTCGGTCCTCTTCATCACCCTGGTATTTTTTAAACAGCTAAAACCACCAACTAATATGAGGCAGGCAAAGTCTTTAGTGAGCAGAGCAAGGGACTGTCCAGCCCAGATGCTACATACAAACTGCTCTGTCACTTAGAGGAGAACATTGTGCCTCTGTGGTCCTTGCTTTGTGGGGTAATCAGATATTTGTGAGGCTTTATGACCTGAAGAATTCCTGGCTCCTGGAAGATGTTTAGAATATGCTGGTTTTTCTGCTGGCCTTATCTGTCAACAAGGGCCTCCAGACATCATTTTGGCCACACTGCAGCTTAAGTGAGTCCTTCCTCACTCCACAAGCACTTCTTCCTGACAGCAGGTGAGATTCTGGCAGCTGGCCATGGCCACCCACCTTGGTGCCTATGAAAATCCTCTGCCACTTCAGAAAACTGCTGCAGGGCTGCGGGGAAGAGAGGTGTTAAGCTCAGGGAGCCCCAATGCCACCAATGCTGTCTCAGGTGGTGGCTCTGTGGGGCTTGCCTTACCACCCTCAAGGGAAAGTCGTGATGTCAGCAGGATGGCGGAGTGGGGATGGCATGCAAATTCAACATGTATTCCAGGACCAAACCCAAGGCCTCAAAAGGACCCTGTTTTAAGTCTTACCTCCTCAAGTGCTTGTCTTTAAAGGTTAAAGAGTGGTTGCTGATTTTGTACTTGCCAGAAGAAGAGTGTCTAGGAGGAGAGGGAGAAATATTTGCTAACACAAGATGTAAGGGAGAGAAAAACTTCCTTTCATCCTTGATCATTAAACAAACTCAGTAGAGAGACTAACAAAAGAAAAGCCATTTTAGCTTCATTCTTATGAATGGGAGTGTCACAGCAAACTCACGTTCAAAGAAGGGCCTGGTGACTTAACTCTAAGGAACAGGACGGAGCTTCTGGGAGTTACTAGAGACCAGTGTAGGAAGATGAGGGGAGAAACAGGAGCTGGAATGTTCAGTCCAGTCATGTTGAAGGCTGTTTCACAGAACTGGGAAGGGTGGCCTGTAATCCCAGCCTTGGGAGGAGTTCAAAGCCAGCCTCAACTAGGCCAGTCTGGGTCATGTGAAACCATGTCTACCCAACAAAGCAAGTCCCAAGGAAGAAATGGCAGCTTGTAATAGTCTGTGGTGTCAACCTTGAGACTGGTGGTACAATGAGAAGATCCTCAGACCTGGTGAATAAGATTCCAAGGGAGGGGACCTCTGACAATCCAAGTCTGCTAGAGACTGTCCAGAGGTGTGATGGTTAATTGACCTTGAGTGTCCACCTGTCAGCATTTAGAATCACCATGGAAATGACACACTAGTCTTGTCTGTGAGGGAGTTTCTGTTTAACTAGGATGGGAAGATCCACTCTGCATGTGGGTGGTACCATCCTATGTCTGGGGTCTTGGCAAACACAAAAGAAAAAGGCATCCTTCTGCTTCTGCTGCCTGGCTGCAGATGCATGTGAGCAGCTGCCTCAAGCTTCTGCTACTGCCCTGATGGACTTCTCCATACCATGAGCCAAAGTGAGTCTTTCCTTTCTCAAGTTGCTTTTGTTGGTCGTTTATCTTAGTAATGAGAAAAGTAGCTAAATAATAGGGTAAGGCAGGCTTGGAGAAAGGCCCCCTTGAGCTGGGATATACATTCTTGGACCAACAAGGTCTGCTGAATAGTCTAGCAGACACCACAAGGTGCTGGAGATCTTGCAGGGCCTGTGTCCAGCAAGCTCTTTACAAAGGTGACTTGTTTTCTAGGTCCCAACAGTAAGCTTTAAGGCCCCAATCCGTGTTTCCAGTGGGGTGCTGGGGAGGCCCAAGGATCAGATCTGATATTGATCTGTTTGACAACTTTTAACCAGTTCTCTCCAGCCTTCTCTTGCATGTCTAGAATTACATACAAGATCCACAGAGTCACAAATTGCTGTTGTTTTGGAGAATTTGGTTGGTTCTTGATTTTTGCAACCTGGCTTAGCATTTGGCTCTCTCAAGGCAGCAGCCCACCCCTCTATTTTCCAGCTTTAAATATTTTCTCTGTTTTCCTGTTGCGAGCCACCTCGACCAGCAAGGAAGATGCGACACCAGGCTCTTCTTTCAGCAGTTTTTATTCAAGAACCTTAATTTCTGACTTCTGACTACTTCTCACTGACTGACTGACTCCGGGGGGGGGGGGGACCGCCTGCAGCCTCTGGGCAGCCAACCCCAGTACGCCACGTGGGTACTGCCTATAGGTCCAGGTACGTGGGAGCAAACCAGATCCTCAGCCTAGCCATATATGGAATTGTTTGTCACTGAGAGCATTCACTATGTGGAAGGTGGAGGGCAGAAGCCAGCGCCATCTTTAAGGCGCGGCTGCAGGCAGCTCCCTACAGTTCCCCCTTATTTATATTATAGCAACAGGCAAGAGTAGAGGCCTGATCTCTGTAAAGTGGACAAGGGACATTGCACTGATCCTCACTCAGGTGTCATCCACCCGATGAGTACCAGACCCGTCCAATACCCTTTTTCACAGAGCTGGGACGCAAGGTATCAACTCACATGCAATCAGGCGTGCTCTTCTTAGGGCCCAAGTCTTAGCTGGTCCCAAGTGCAGTGCTCAAGCCTCGCATCCTGTGCCTAGGAAAATTAATCCTTTAAGGTAGCCAGCCACCCATGAGGGGACTGTCCTGCTTCAACAGCTGTAAAGGCTTGAATAATCATGGCTGCATTGCGACACTGGGAAGCTTTAATCCGGCAAATGCAAGACAGGCATACCAAGGAGACCGTCAAGGCTCCTATACCCGCCCACTCCTTAAGATGGTTCATGGCATCAGAGATCGATGAGGACAATCCCTCCGCCAGTCCGGTGTCCACTCGGGTCGAGTTCACAGTGACGATAGCCACCCTCAGCTGCTCCATCAGGTTGTTGAATTTTCCCGTCCAATTACATAAAAAATAACTAGACAATTGCTTAGACAGATTTGCAGCACGGGTAAAATTGCCATATTGTATACTAGTCACACAAAGCCCAGCATATTTCCAGGGCTTGTGCTACATTGACAGAAAGATTATTGAAAGTACACTGGCCTCCCAGGCCCGGAGATTTAAAGACACACTGACTAGACCTACAAGACTGCTGGGTCATTTGTGCAGGGAGAATGCCGAATGCCGCTTACTGAGCACGTCAGTCTCAAATATATAACCAAGGCAGAGCACACAGGTGGAAATTCCCCAGGTGACTGAAAATATAAACAACTTAGGCTCACCTGCTCTCACTTAAAACTCATCTGTTTTAACCCCCACAGGTGGGCTGTGAGAAGGCGGACTCAGCGAGAGGGGAGACTCCCTTTCCAAGAGACTCAGCCCATGCAGGTTTAAGAGGCAAGGGCACCAGCCTAGCTCTGACTGCCCTCCATGCCCTCAGACTGAAAGTGCCTTGAACCACCACTCCCACTTTCCACATAAGGAGGGGGAGCTGAAGGTGCAGCTTGACATGCTGGGGACGCACAGCATTCTCCTCTATCTGGATCCTCCTTTTCCTTCCTTTTTCTTTTTTTTATCCTTGTTTTTTTCATCTGTTCTATGAGTGATAGTAGCTCTTCCTCCGAGTCTGTAGACTCAGGAGTTTCTATGTCAGCAAGGTCAGGGCACAACTCTCCCCCTTCACTCTGTCCTTCTTCACTGCCTGCCCCCTCCGATCTCTCCTCCTGCAACACCTCCAAGGCAGCCTGGCCACCCTCCACTGCCTCACTGCAGCACCAATCCTCAAGGCAGCCTCCCATTAGCTAGAGAATTTCAGGTGGCCTTGGCAAATGGAACCACACCTGCCTAGAACCAATCCACAGGTTTTGATCTTTTGTGGAGACAAAAGCAGAAACTCCCTTCCCAAGCAACACATTCCTACAAACAGACTTCAAAGTCAAGACATCTTCAAAGTACTTGCATTTGTTTAACTTAGCAGCCCCAGCAATCAACTGTCTCCCTGCAATTAGCTCACCAAAAGTCAAAAAATTACAAGAAGACACAATAACCAGAATCCAGACTCTGTTTATCTGCCATCTTTACATGACTTTTTTATCTTTATTTCCTTCCCCGTTTAGGGGTTTTGAGACTCTAAATCTGTTTTATAGATAATCCCTAATCATTTTCCAACTCAAAGAGCTTTTAAAAGGTCAGTGTCACTTTAATTGCTGACTCCGCCCCTCTTGACCACTTTTCAATATGGCAGAGGAGCCCGCGCCGCTCTGCCGCTGACAGCAACCAGAGCAGGCTCAGGAAATGCAATGAAGCAGCTCCTTAAGAGCCAAAAACATTGGGTGCAACGAAAAAGCACCCATAACTAATCTAGTAACCTCTTATGTAACCTCTTGCTTATGCTTTCAATTCGCCTGCTCTTGAGCCTTTTGTCCTGCTCTCTCTTTGTCTACAGAGAAGAGCAAAATTTTTTCCCGCTTTTTGACATGGATTCCTGCCTTACCCGGGAACTTTCTTTACCCCGCTTTACCACGGATTCCCACCTTACTTGGGAACTGTTTAACCAGTGCACTGCCCTGACTACAGAAAGTTCTGAGCCTTCATTGAGAGTAGAGGTCCCCGTACACGGGCCACCATTTGTCATGAGCCACCTTGACCAGCAAGGAAGACACGACACCAGGCTCTTCTTTCAGCAGTTTTTATTCAGGAACCTTGATTTCTGACTTCTGACTTCTGACTACTTCTCACTGACTGACTGACTGACTCCGGGAGAAAAACCGCCTGCAGCCTAAACAGTCTCTGGGCAGTCAACCCCAGTATGCCACGTGGGCACTGCCTATAGGTCCAGGTACGTGGAAGCAAACCAGATCCTCAGCCTAGCCATGTATGGAATTGTTTGTCACTGAGAGCATTCACCATGTGGAAGGTGGAGGGCGGGAAGCCAGCACCATCTTTAAGGCGCAGCTGCAGGCAACTCCCTACATTTCCCTTCCTTTTTCCCCAGACCTGTGGTTTTATTTTCTTGCTGTTTTATTTTTGCCTTAAAAACAAACAGGGCCTGGAGAGGGCTCAGCAGTAAGAACCTTGGTTGCTATCCTAGAGGACTGGGGTTCAGTACCTAGCATTCACATGGTATATAATCATCTGTAACTCCAGTTCCAGGGGACCTGATGCCTTTTTCAGGTCTCCATGGGCACCAAGCATGTATGTAATATACAGACATATATGCAGATGAAACACCCATGTACAAGAATGATACAAATGATCAAACAAAAAATCATCTTTACCTGAAAATGTTATGTTGTTGCCGGTTTTTTTTCCCAATGAATACTCACCTTCCTGATGATAGTGTGCAATAAGTTAGACATGGTAGGAACTTTCACATCCTGACAAAGAGTATCTGTGTTCAACCCCAGGGTGAGGACTCAGAATCCATGCAACAAGGATATCTGTTGTCACCAATTCTGTTTATCTCTATCAGGATTCTCACCAGGAGTTAGGTAAGAAGATGCAGTAAACAGCAACTAGACTGGAAAAGAAGTAAAATTACCCGTCCTTTGAGCATGACACCCAAAGTCTGAAGCATTCTTTAAAATAAAAAATCCCCAACCCTGTTATACAAAGGAACCTGGGGAGAAATTCAGGAAGAGCGTACATTAGAACAGTATACAAAAAAATCACTGCTGCTACCTTTGCCATGAACACATTGGAAATGAAACACAGGACGAAATAAAATGTACTGCACCCAGAACAGCTTAGTCCTGGAAAGCTAACAAGGAGCAGTGAGGAAATGAGGAAGAGCCAGCCACATAAACACGAGTACAGGACAAACTGGGGTCAGGTAGGCCGTGTGTACTCTAAGGGAGCAATGCCAACTTTACATCAATGTGTTCCCTATGCACCACATGGCTGGAGGGACTGGCTAGTCTCCTTAGGGCTGTAAACATTTGCGGGGAGGAAGCAGCAGTGCCACTCAGACCAGAAAAGGCTTTCTCCATTCTAAGCCCATCTTGTTTGGGCTCGGATCCATACCACCTTCATGGGTCTGAAGCATTCACTGGTCCTAGACATGGCTAAGACCATGTCAACAATACACATTCACTGCAGACTTTATCTGCTCCTTATACATTCACTCAGTGCTTGCTTGGCTCCCTGCAAATATGGGCCAGATAAATGGCTCAGTGGGTAAAGGTACTTGGTTTCAAGCCTATGAAAAAGTGCTCAGGGTGATTAGCCAGAAGAGAAATGCATATTCAAACCTTGGTGAAATGGATGCCACACTTATTAAAACAGCTAAAATAAGGATGGATAATTACAAGTGTTGGCAAGAAGAAACTGGAACCTTCAAAAGGTTAACCATAGAACTCAAGAAATGAAGACATCACTCAGGAGGCAGAGACAGGCAGATCTCTGAGTTCAAGGGCAACCTGGTCTACAGAGTTCCAGGTAACCAGGTCTACATAGAGAAACCCTATCTTGAAAAACCAACAAATAAATTAATATAAATTTCTCCTTAGGAGCCTAGACATGGTGACTCACATTTGTAATCCCAGCACTCGACAAGGAAGCTTGAGGCTAACTTGAACTACAAGAGACTATTTCCCAAAAGAAAGGGAAAAATCGTGGTGAAATAATTCATAATAGCCACTAATGAAACTCAGATAACCCTGAACTGAGGAAGGGATAAATAAAATGCAGCATGTCATATAGCTCCCAAGGGTCAGCAGTAAGAAGGGACAGAGCACTGACACAATACAAGCTTGCACAGATCCTAAGTGGAAAGAATTCAGACTGGAGCTCATATCTCATGTGACTTAACTGCTATGAGCTGTTGTTTGGCAGATGGACAGAGGGAGGAAGAACTAGTTGTAAGGTGGTTTAGGGCTGGGGGTGGGGGATGCTGAAACTGGCTAGGGATGGAACAACTAACTCCAGTGAACGATGTTATTGAAGATTTCCGGCCCGTTTGGGTCAGAGGTTTGGATCTTGCCCACAGCGACTTTTTCTCCAAAGAAATTAATCAGATGCTTGCATTAATTTTATACTGTTTGGCCTATGTCTCAAGTACATTACTAGGTAGCTCTTTCATCTTAATTCAACCTATTTCTAGTATTCTATCTGCCATGTGGGCTGGCCCGTGGCTCACCTGGATTCCTTACATGTCAAGCAAGGAAGAGACATTCTTTACATGTCTCTTCTTCGGGGATCAGATAGAGACTGGCTAACTCCGCCCTCCTTCTACCTGTCTATCCTCTGATTCTCCTCCCACTTCTACAGTGCCGCACATAGGCCAAAACAGCTCCTTTATTTTCAGCATACAGAGAACATTTCCACCACACTTGTGTTGCTGAGAAATCTACATACAGCTTCAGGCACAATTCAAACCCAGACATTGTTTCCTGCTTGTTCTTTTGCCTGCATGTATGTCTGTGTCAGAGTGTCAGATCTGGGAGTTACAGAGTTGTGAGCTGTCATGCGGGTGCTGGGAATTGAAACTGGGTCCTCTGGAAGAACAGCAAATACTCTTAACTGTTGAGCCATTACTCCAGTCCCATTATGCATACACTGTACAATGTTACTTAATTTTTCAGAACCTTGGTCTCTGCATATCTATTAGATGGGGATGGAGACAGTGCTTATCTCAGGGAGCTAATAGGTTTTATGTGCTTTGAATAGTGCTTGGCCCAGAAATGCTATCACAGTTATTGTTTGAGCTGTGATCCAGCAGTCAGGCAACTGTGTCAGGAGAGAAAGCTGCTTCTTACAAGTTCTGGTCTGTGTCCTTAATTGCTCAGAAATGACCCACACATGAATTTTCTTTATCTCCTTGCTGTAAGTGGTAGGAATTTGGGTCATATACCAGTCCCCAGAACTATAGCCAGGACTCCAGCACAATGACAGGCCCAACATGATAACATTAAAGTCCCAGGACTGAGTATCACAGCAATAGCCCACTGAGGACACATTGAGTTGAGGTAATAAGCAGGAGGAAGAAATGGCCAGGCAGACAAATACTAATCCACCATCACCCATTCTCAGGAAGTCCTCACACACTGCTGGTGAGAACTGAATCTTAGGCTTGCTGAAGCCAGGTGAACTTGTCAGAGCTCCTAAAGGGGGAAGCGTCAGCTTTGGTGCTAGAGGCCTCCTCTGCACTCAGCCATTTCAGTTATCAGTTACCTCTCAGGGGGCAATAGACAGTTTAGCCTCTCCAGAGTTGTGAACAAACAGGCCTTGTAGATGTAGCTCCAGGATTATCTATTATTGTCTCAGAATTTTGACTCTTTTCTGTTTGTTTTTTCTTTGAGGCAGGGTCTCACCATGTATTCTTGGAGCTTACTATGTGGACTAGGCCCACCTCAGAGAGCCACCTAGTATTGGTATTGGAATTAAAAGTGTGTACCACCACACCTGGCTGAGACCCTCTGACTTTGCAACTGTGTCATTATGAAAAGATGGTGGTCTCTTTTCTGTCTAAGAAGGGGAGGGACTGTGCTGTACTGAGTGAAGGCTCAGTAAAGTGCTTGGCAGGCACAAGGACTTGAGCTCAAGCCCAAACCCATGTGAGAATGCTGAACATGGTGGCACACATTTGTAATCCCAGTGCTGGGAAGGCAGGGATGGGAGGTCCTCTGAGGGGTGAATGTACTAGGATTATGCTGGTAATGTAAATATTTGTCCTATGGGTTTAATAAAAAGCTGATTGGCCAAAGGCAAACAGGAAGTGTGGGCGAGACTACCTGGCTAAGAAGACTAGGGAACATCTCAGAGCAGGGACAGATGCCACAGAGACATCAGACACAGATGCCAGAGTCTGCAGAGAGAGCCACCACAGACACGACAAGGAAACGGCAGCAGACACAGAGGAAAGAAGCTGAAATGCTGCTTGAGAAAAGGTACCAAGCCACACGGCTAAACAAGATGGGTTGAGTTCAGATGAAGGAGCTAGCAAATTATATGCCTGGGCCTTAGGTCAATCAGCGTAAAAATAATAGACCTGTGTGTAATTATTTGAGGCAAAGCAGGGCCAAGAGTGAGACTAAACCTCTGGTCCAGGCCTGGGAAGTCTGGGCCAGAACCAATTACAACAGGTAAGGGCTATTGTTAGAGAGCCAGTCTAGAACAAAAGGACAATGAGATCTTGTCAAAAAATAACAAAAGGACAGCTCCTGAGAAAAAACAGCAGAGGCTGTCCTGTGTTCTGTATGCATGTACACACACACACACACACACACACACACACACACACACACAGCCCTCATTGTAGATGCTTGAGTTGGTTTGCCTGGGTAGTCTCCATTGCATCACCCATCTGGGAGGTGGCTACATCTGGGGTCTGTCAGAACCAGAGAGCAATTTCTCTAAAGCCTCTACCTTTAAATGTGGAATTCATGGGATTTTCTCGCAAAAAAAAAAAAAAAAAAAAAAAAAAAGAATCCAAAGCTTGCAACAGAGAACCTTTGGAAGTTGGGGATAATTAACCTTTCTGTGTAACATGAGCTTCCTCTGCTAAGTGGAGGAGAAAACTAGACCAATTTTAATAGTGAACAGATTCATGGTCGCCTCAGTGCCCACATGCTTCACAGAGCTGTGGTTGCCATATGTAGTCTGGTATGAGGGACAGCCCCATGCATATAGCCTAAGCTAGCTGGAAAATTATACTGTACTCTCAGCTAGCCTAACATGATGCAAACCATGCTGTCCCAGCACTCGTTATGTAGCTCAGGATGACTTCAAACTCACCGGATAGCCTCCGCTATCTTCGAAGTGGTGTGACACTCCTTCCCCAGCAGCCATTGTGTGTTGTTACAAGGGAACCACCATATCTAGGCTCATTGCTTCTTAATTTTCTGCTCTGTGTGACAAGGGCAGGCCTTGTCCTGCTCTGTAGCTGTAGAGGCAACAGTACCACTTTGCCAGCATAGGCTTCACAGCAGAGTCCTGGCCATGTCCTGCTGTCATTTCATCTGTGACCTCATGCACTCCTCTCTAAGCCATAACTGAATTCACATTTGATCTGCTTGACCTCAGCCTCCCCAGAACGCAGTCCCTGCTAGACAGAGCTCTTGGAGCCTATGAGGCAGTAAGAGCAGCCGCCTGCCCTTTGAAGAGTCTCCTTTGACCTTTGACCTGTCTGAGGTTCAAGAGTCTCCACATTTGGCTGTGTCTGAGTACCAGGACTGCTGTGAAACCTGGGTGGTTAAAAATGCAGCTGCCAGTAATTGTTCCTGCTTCTGGAGGCTGAAGCCGGGGGTGAGGGTGGAGGGTTGTCCCAGGTCCCAGAGGTTACAGGGAAGGAGCTGTCCCAGGCCTGTTTCCTGTTATGTAGAGGGACATCTTCTCCCTGTCTTAATGTCCACTCACTCTGTACCTTTGAGAGTTTGGTTTTATGTCTTGTTTTCAGTCTCTTGGATCCCAGGCTGGCTTTGAACCTTGACCTTCTGGTCCTCCTTGCCCCTTCCTCCTGAGCACTGTCATTACAGGTGTATGTACTACACTGGTTTATAAAGGTCCCTTTTATGAGGACAGCAGTCACATTGAGGGGATGCACTGTGGCTTCCCAGAGAACTTTGCATAGGAGAGTCTAATTAACCCTAATGTACCTTCTGAGGATGAGTCTTAATAATCATGAAAAGTTCACATCTTGTTGGTTTCCTGGACCAGGCACTGAGCCTGGTATGATAGTTAATGTTCTTTGTCAACATGACTAGGTTTGGGATTACCAAGGAGACATGCCACTGGACATTTCCAGGTTTAACTAAGGGAAGAAGGCCAGCCTTGAATGTGGGTGGCACATGCTAAGGTCTGGAGTCATGGCCTGAATAAAAGAGAAAGAAGGCAGAAACTGTCCACTGACATTTTCCTTTCTCTGTTTCCTGACTGTGGACACAGTGTAAGGAGCCACATTAGCCTCCTGTGGCCATGCTTCCCCCACCATGATGGACTCTATCTTCTGAACCAGGAGCCAAGATAAGCCCTTCCCTTTATTAGTTGTTATTAGATATTCTGTCACAGCAAAGAGAAAAGCAACACTTCTGGGCTGTTTTTCTCTCAGCATAGGCTCACAGAAGAGGTACATGACTGATGTTCCCTTGAGAGAGGAAACTGAGGCACATATTGAGTAAGGGAGATGCCCCACTGCACTCACTGTGAGTTCTACCAACAGCATCTCATCCTAAAATTATTCCTTTCAAAGATCATGAGACTTAGCTGAGAAATGGGGCAACTTGCTTGAGACAGCTGACGGCCCCAGTACCTTTGTGAGAGAGAAGAGAGGGTTGAGCTGACATTTGTCAGAGACCTAGAGAGTCAGCCCAGCCCCAGTTGACCTGGGTTTGAGACAATACCCTGGGCCTCCAGGGGCTATGAGCCTCTGTTTCCTCAGCTATTAAATGGCAGTATAAAGAGGTATGACTGTTAGACATGCTGCATTTCCCTAAGGTTTTCCTAGCCCCACATTACAAGGCCTGGATTTTCTAGGGCGGTGTTTGGCACTAATCCAAGCCCCATAAATGGTAGTCGGCAGGTTTGTGCCTACTCCCACCCCAACACCCCAATTCCCTATAATTGGAGTCTTGTCGGTGAGTTATTGGCTCAATGTTTTTATAGGCTCCCCATGCATCCCCTCCCCACATTGCCTCCAAACAGAGTCCCTGTAAGACCGAGTCAAAAACATAGCTAAGAGAACGTGTGCCAGTGACCCAGCCCCTGCAAGGGTGATGCAGAGAACTTTCCAGGGCTGGGACTGTTCCTGTTCTCCCTCTGGCAGCTCCTGCCTTCTTCTTCCTTCCACAGAAGCCGCTCTGTCCCCTCAGACTGGGCCAGTTCCCATTTGGTTCTCTAATGGTTCTGGGAAGGGTAGGGACTGTGTTTGTTTACAGGCCAGCCAGGAAAGTCAGTCTGCCTGCCATTGTCTCACAGTCAGACCCTGACACATCGCCAGGCCCACACAGCAAGGCACAGTGGCTTGCTCTGTGAGTCACAACAAGCCAGCCAATAGCCTGGCCAACATCAACCAGTCTATCCTTTAGCATACCCAGTTAGACAAACACTTGGCTGCCCCATGACAGCCAGACATGGCCACATTGTCAGGGACACTCAGTCAGATGACCAGCCAATATTAATCTGCCGGACACTATCTTTGGGGTAGATTCTATTACAGTCTGACATACCACACCCACTAACACTGTGAGTCAGTACTATAGTTAGAAGGTATCCTGGTCAGTCTCAATCTGTCAGCCAGCCAGCCAGTTAATACCCAGCTGCCAGCCAGTAGGCAAACAAATAAGAATAAGTCAAGCCTGGCATCATTTCACAGCTACACTCAATTTCCCTGTCACAACCATCTACTTAGGACAACCACTCGTACTACAAGGTACCAGCCAGGCAGACTAGATAGAACAGCCACATGATTACTCTCCAGTAACTAAGGCAAGTAACCAGACCTGTCAGTTGGACACAGTCACTTTCTGTCTGGGGAACAGCCAGTCACATCAGAGGCAGCCACAGTCTGTGGCCTAGTGAGTCAACAACCACTCAGTAATTCTCTGAGGAGTAGATATGCCATCAAGGCCATCAAGATTCAGAGGTCACAAGCAGACATGCAGTCATACAATTAGTCTGAAAAAAAAACAGCCACCTCCCAGCCAGCAAGCATGTCAGTCACAGCACCAAGCCATCAGTCAAGCTTTTCCCTGGACACTCTCAGGAGAACACATATAGCCTGTCAGTCATCCATCACTTATTTGGCCAATTGCCTGGTTATTTAGTCAGTATGGATTTTTAGGCAACCAAACCAATGGACCACCATTAACCACTGACATCAACTAGTCATCCAGTCAGCCTACTGATTGACTCATCTGTAGTGGAGAGCAGGGCCAGGCTTACTCTATTAGTGTAGTCATGATTGTCACACTGCCTCTGCAGTAAGCCCATTTTGCTTGGTCAGCAGTGTGCTAATTACTGGAATGAGAAATAATTTACCCTTAAATTTTTTATCATGTTTTTATTTATTGTGTGTGTGTACATGAGTGCCACATTATGCATGTGGAGGTCAGAGGACAACCTATGTGATTAGCTTAGAGGCAAGTGCTTTAGCCTGATGAGTTATCCTGCCAGCCCATTTTATTCTTTTTTTTTTTTTTTTTTTTTTTTTTTTTTTTTTTTTTTTTTTTTTTTTTTTTTTTTTTTTTTTTTTTTTTTTTTTTTTTTTTTTTTTTTTTGAGGCTGGTGTAAAATGCAACTTTTTTTTTTTTGTTTCCTTTTCAGATGATTTATTGCCCATGTATAGACTTTGCCCTCTGAGCCACCTTGCCCGCCCAGAATAATCTACTCTTGAGGCTGTGCAGTGTGGGGAAACAGGAGCATAGGGCCCAAATATCTTCCTGTGATTTGCAAAGCACAGAAGCAGGGAGGTCTGAGGTGTGGGAAGGTATTGACAGGAAAGTAAAGTTATGGGCATCTGAGCTCAGGAATTTCATGGCTCTTCACAGGAGGTGTGTTCAGAAGTGGAGGCATCCACACGCCTGAGAATGGACTTTTGACCCTTTGATGTCAAAGGGTCATTGGTCACTGGCATAGGCCCAAGGGAAAGCTCCCCAGTTTCAACCAGCTTGAGCTACCTCCAAGTTCCTGAAAAGCAACTTATGCAACTCCTAGAGTAACTCTGTGACCTGTGTCAGAGGGTGTGAAGCTGATGGGAACATATTGTTCAACTATACAATCTCCAACATCTGTGAGAAGAGCATTAGATGAAAGTAAAGCCAGAGGGTTCATTCACAGTTCATTCATTTTCAACAAGTTTCAGTAGCCCGTTAGTCCCACTCACAGCCCCTTAGTCAGCACAATGTACCCACCCAGTGACCATTAGCCCATTTGTCATCTCACCTTATCAACACTGAGTCCTTCCTCACACTATTCAAATGAGGAAACCACTGGATGAAACATAAACCCAAAAACACAGCTTATTCCTTCAACATGTCAAGAACCAATGGTCCCAATGCAGTCCTTTTTGTCTGATTCATCAGGATGGGTAGGACAAGGGAGGCCAGGACATGCACACTGGAGCCCATTATCAGGCAGAGGGCCACACAGGCAGGTGTCCACAGAGAGAGGCATGAGATGCTTGGGTAGTTTTCTATCAGACCACCGGATGTTCAGGGAGGGTCTCCTGTGACCTCATAGCCAGGAGCTTGTCCCCTTCTCCATTTCTTTTCTCTCCTCTTGGGCCTCTATTGCCCTCCTCTCTCTTCCTCAGCCAGGAATGCCTTCCCACAGGGTCACCCTCTCCTTCACACTCACATCCCCACAACCCCCAATCACCACATATACACTCACCTCACACCCACATGCTATATGTGTATACAACACACACATGTCCAGAGTGCACACAGAGACACGCATATATACCTTACTTCCTGGCTGACTTCCTCATGGCAGAAAATCCTGTTCGCAGCAGCCTGAGCAGCCCCCTCCACTCTTCAGTCAGGACTTCCACCTGTGAGGGTTGGCCTTGCTGGCCACTAGGTATTTGACTTTTCCTGGAGGCTCTTCTCACCCTATGTCTCCTCAGAACACAAAATGACAGAGAAAGCAGGGAGGAGTCTGTTCACTCTTTTCCTAATCCTAAAGCTAGTACTCTTCCGTTCTGGTTCCCCAAACGCTGGCCAGCATCCAGGCCGAAGAAAAGAGTGAGCCGAGCTGTAACTGTTAAATGCTAGGGAACAGCTATCCATCCCTTAGAGATGGAGGCTGCCTTCCTTCACTCAGTGTGTCTCCTTCCTGTGGCTTCCTCCTTAAAACACAGGGCACTTTAAATAGAGCCCCACACTTTCTCTTCAACATGGATATGGTGACAGAGCTACCTGCTCCATGCCTGGTGAGAGAATGGGTGAGTGGGTGTGTGGGGGTTAGGTCAAGAGCCCACTTAACAGAACCTAGGGTAAGGACTCCTAGAATCAATGACAGCTGACTTGGAGTGAATTTGTAACATTCCGGTGACTCAGGCCAAAAGGCCCTTCCCTCAATCTTCCCCATTTGATCTCCCAGGCCACCCTGACTACACATTGTTTTCCCAACAGCCCCATGGAGTCGGCATTTCCCTTCCCCCCACTGAACAGAGGAGGGGAGAGCTCTGGGAGTTGAAGTAGTGATGGCCCAGCCAGGACTGCCTGGTTCCTGGCCCTAGAGTGGTGTCTAGCACTACAAGCCTCTAGCCCTGTACCTGGCCCTTCCTCACGGTTGCTTCCTTCCCTCTCTCACCTCAGGGCTGTGTGGGGCTCTGTTCTGTTTCATACTCACTGCTTCTTCTTTCCTCAGCGATGGAAATTGCAAATACTAGGAGGCACGGGACACCCCACCCCCTTTTGCCAGTAGAGAACTACTTCTCCTTTGTGGGAGTTGCCCTAACTTCCCCTCTGTGGTGGGATGTGAAATCAGAGCCTCCCCACAGCAGTTGCTTCACTAAGGTCCACATCTGCTTGGGTGCACTGTGGCTTAGTGTGGGCAGTGTGCCTTGGAAATAGCATTCCAGAAAGGAGGGTGCAGTCCTGGCTAGGACACTTGGTTCTTAATGAGTGACTAGAGTTTGGGTGTCTGTCTTCTGCCCTCCCCGCAAGACCTGATCCCTGGACTGCTGCAGGGCCACTCACAGCTGTCAGCTGCAACCTGGTAGGAGCCCCCGCCTCAGCCCCCAGAACCTATTCTTTGTGACTAGGCCGATGTCCTGTGTGGACTCCTCCCCTTACCCCCCCAAATTCTTTCTTCCCTCTCTCCCTGCCCTCTCATCTACTTCTCTGTCCTTTCCGCAGCCCCCCCTCCCTTCTTTTGCTCTCTACCACATACAGCACCTCTTCTTCTCCTTTTCTCTCCCTGGGGGCCCATCTGCCTTGACCTCTCTCCCTCCTGCAGTCTGTCTGTCTCTCTCTGGTTTCCTATTCTAGGGGTTCCTTCCTTTCTTCCCCTTCTAATAAATGTGCTGGCCTAAAACCAGCTCTGTAAGGGGAGCCCATTCTTCAGGATCTCAAGCCGTCTAGTATGCACTCTTCCAAGGTGGAACAAACTCCAGCCCCTCCAACAGCACCTCTTCACTGGAGCTGCCTCAGAGGACATCACCCATCTTTTAAGTCTCCCAGGAGCACTGTTCTAAGCCAGGTGTGTGATATCAGAGCCGGGGGGCCTTCTCTCGTCAGGGCCTCGGTGAAGCTGTCATCTCCTAGGGAGTCCTGCTTATCTTCAGGCCCAGATCATCTCTGGAATCTGCTGCCTCTTTCCTCTGGAGGCCCAGCCTCATCTGGATTTCACTGTATCTGTGAGACAGGCTGTCTCAGACCCCTACAGGATCCCTGAGGGCCTGGCTACCCCCAGGGGCATACCTCACTCAGCAACCCACAGCTTCCTGGTTTATTCCTTCCCAGCAGCTGCCAGAAATACAGAGTGGGGAGGGGAGGAGAGGGAAAAGGAAACCCACTCCCTGAGACTCTTTCCTCCTCTCCCCCACCTGTTTTGAGTGGTGCTCTGTCAAGCACACATACTTGGCACACTGTAGGCTGAAGGGAATTCCTCTAACAAGCCCTGCCAAGGCTCTTCCTCCACCCAGGCTTCCAGGCCCCCTGCCTGGGCTCTTCTCACCACAGCCTCCACTTGGAGAGTCTGAGAGTTTAAAGACAATTTAAACTCCCAATGAAGAGCGGACAGGCCTTGGAGCAGGGGAATGGGAGGCGGAGGGGGAGAAGAGAGAGGAGTTCTCAGCTCTCCTCCCGCAGGTCTCCTGGGATGAGAGTTGTTGGTTTGGGGCTAGTGGCTGAGTGGCTGTTAGGGGCAGGGGTGGCTTAGTATGGAAGGAAGTCAACAAGGACACTTCAAAGTGTGCTGACGCTATAGACTTTGAACATAACAGGAAAGTAGCAGAGATTTTCCTGGTGATTATGTCTGTAATTCCAGCACTCAGGGATAAAGGCAAGATGACTTCAAAGCTAGCTTGGGATACATAGAGAATCAAAAGTTAGCCCAGGCTAGACTTTGCCTCAACAAATCAAGACCTTGGGAGGCTTTTTCTCCTGAGGGTGGGATTTGTCCTGAGGTGGCAGTGAAGAACTTCAGTTGTGCCTTCTTGTCCCCATCTTCTCTGCCAACAACAACTCTTTCTAGCCTCTAGCCCCATGGACCAAAAGGGAAAAGACCTCAATGTACAATCCAGGGGCAGAGAGGGAGCCTCACTTGAGCCTCCCCAATGGTCCAGAGGGTCATGGGGACATGGGCTGCCAATGGGAATGAGACCCATAGGAGGAACCAGCTTGCAGCCCTGTGCCAGGCTGTCTTGGCACTTGGCCGCAAAAGCACTTTCTAAAGAGCTGCAGGGTGGGAGTCACGGCATAAGCCCCTAATTTACAGGACTGAGGGGGCTTTGTAAAGACAGTCGCTCTCCTGCTGAGCACAAACCCACCATTTCCGTACTTCCTGCTCACAAGGAGGAGGGCCTGGCCACTGAGTGAAATGTTCTTAGAGATCTCCTGCTGAGGTGACAAGGCTCAGTGCGGAAAGGCAGCAGGCTCCCCACTGCCCCCAGGATGACATCCAAAGACCTGCCAGCTGGATGAAGAGACCACCCCCAACTCTGCCCTGCCAGAGCTCCAGGCCAGGCCTTGGCCCCCAGGACACATTCCAGTCACCTAAGTTGCTAGGTTCTCTGGGCAGGTCTCTTGAGCCACCATGATGCTCCTCTATGGAAAGTACTACCTTTCAGCTGGTACGTTATACCCTCAAAATGGCCTTTCCAGAATGTACCAGGATGCCAGGGGGAAAATTACTAAGAAGAGTTAGATTTTTTTTTTTTTTTTGCCATGCATCTGTGGTTTTTGTTTGTTTGGTGTTTTTGTTGTTGATATTTTTTTAAGATTTACTTATTATGTATATAATGTTCTGCCTGCATGCCAGAACAGGACACCAGATCTCACTACAGGTGGTTATGAGCCACTATATGGTTTCTGGGAATTGAATTCAGGACTTCTGGAAGAACAGTCATTGCTCTTAACCTCTGAGCCTTGTCTCCAGCCCAAGTGTTTGTTTGTGAGACAAGGTTTCTCTGTGTAGCCTTGGTTGTCCTAGACCTCACTCTGTAGATCAGGATGGCCTTGAACTAACAGAGATCTGCCTGCCTCTGCCTCCCAAGTGTTGGGATCAAAGGTGTGCGCCACTACTGCCTGGCTTGGTTCTTAGATATAGGAGCAGAAGATGCTAACTGTAACCCCAGTGACTGAAGCAGTGGTTCCTGGGGCTGAGCAGATGATCCCTGGCCTGTTGTACCCTCCACCCCAGAGTCTACCAGGAGCCCTAAGTGCAGCAGAGGACCTGTGTCCTGCTCTCTTTATCCATTCCTGTGAGTTCTTGTCCTCCAAAGACCTCAGCTTCTCCTTCTGTGGCCTCACCAAGAGGGCATCCAACCTGCAGTAGCTATAACCAGGCTTCAGGACCCTTATGTCCTGAACCTCTCACTGTGTCATCAGATGCTCCATAGAACTTCCCCTCAGCTCTAGAAGGCTTCCAGAGAGAGAGAGAGAGAGAGAGAGAGAGAGAGAGAGAGAGAGAGAGAGAGGGAGGAAGGGGGGAAGGGAGGAAGAGAGAGAGAGAGAGAGAGACTCTCAGTCTCCATGGCAACATCTGGGTACTAGGCTAAAGGTTGCATTGCAGATTAGGACAATGCAGGCCCAAGGGCCTTTCTAATTAGACGTTCTAAAGAACTCACCCCCACCTGGCTGGGTCAGGTCCCAAGGGAGTCCCACTGGGTAATTTTTGCCTCATGTATACACAGCTCCCCAACCTGCTGTAGCTGGACATTTGGAGAGCTGACACACCACTGCATGTTCCCACATCATGTCCCAGGGCAACATTTCTGTGGGTTTCTAACTAAGAGGGAAAATTGCTACTACATTCTTTGCCTTGGATGCTGGGTGCCTTTCCTTGGTTCTTTATGGGACCTTGCTTTTTTTTTTTTTTTCTCCACAGTTGTCATTATGAGACTACTTCTTCTTCTTCCTCTTCTTCTTCTTCTTCCTCCTCCTCCTCCTCCTCCTCCTCTTCCTCCTCCTCCTTCTCCTTTTCTATCCTCCTCCTCTTTTTTCTTCTTTTTCTTTCCTCCTCTTCCAAGATAATATCATTACCCAGGCTGGCCTGGGAGCAGCAAGCCTCCTCCTCAGCCTGCATCTTGGGGCTTCGTAGCATACAGGTTTTGTGTTGTAAACTATAGTGTCACTGAAGATCAACAGGTTTGGACACTTATGACTTAAACATTAGAAGTCTTCCTATCCTCTTTAAAAATATTTTTTCATTATTTCTTTGAATTCATTTTTCCTCTTGACAAAGTGATTCAAACCTAAAAAAAATAAAATAAAATAAAAAAAGCTACCAGGAGGTGGTGGCACATGCCTTTAATCCCAGCACTCAGAAAGCAGAGACAGGCAGATCTCTGTGTAGGCTAACCTGGTCTACACATCGAGTTCCAGGACAGGCTCCAAAACTACGCAAAGAACCTTGTCTTCATGAGATGTGGGAAGCTAAATACAAAGCCTGCTGTTCCCTCCTCTCACTTCCCCACACCCTTTCCTGATTCCTGAGCATCTCCAAATATTGTTCTCAAATGTTTGCTTCAGGTGTTTCTGAGGGCCTGCTCCTCGTGACTCATTCCTTCCTGTTGTGGCAGATTCTCCTTGTAAGATGACATTGCATGAGCAAAAGCAGTAGTTCCCATGGGCCTCAGCTTCCATTATTCAGTCAGCAGACACTGACAGGGTACTCCTGTGGGCCCAGCTACAGCCACACAGCTTCTGGGTAGATAGGAAAAAAGCTGGTACCTCTCTGCAGGGTTCCTACTGGCTCAACCCCTACAAATGCCTTCACAGGCAATAATTCAGTATAGTTGACATCCTCAGAGAATGGCCCTCAGTGAGGTCTTTTTCATGAAGACACAACAGTTAGTCTTTGTACAGCTAAGATTTCAAGCCAGGACTCCTGGAATGAAGAAGAATCTGCTGTCTCTTAGCCTGCCTTCAATCCACACAGTAGTCCTTGCCAGCAGATGCAGAGCTGAGAACCGGTGCCTCTTGGTCATGTGACTCTTGTCATTGTTTCATCTGTGACACACAGGCCCCAGTAAAAAGAGTATGTCAAAAGCAGGTTCCATGGCAGACGTAAGCTGCCTGCATTCTGGGACCTGGGATAAAATAGTTCACCTCTCTGACCCTCATCTCTGAATATTTCTAAACATAGAGAGGGCTGGTGCTTGTAGTCTATGAACTGATTTCCAGCGACTGCCAGAATCAGGACTTGGACCCAATCTGTCAGAACTTAGCACCTCCCAGCATGCCACCAACACAGTTACCACATAATCATCCAGATGGCATCATTAATACCAGCAATTTTGAATTATATTTCTATAAGTTTTCAGATGTGTCTAGAAAATAGTAAAATGAGGTCTGGTTACTTTTGCCATGGAATCAATTTTTCTGGCTTACAAATCGGAGTAGAGTGCTAACTCCCACCACCACCTCCTTTTAGAATGAGGAGTCTACTTATAACTGAGTTAAAGTGATTGACCTGGGTCCCAAAGCGGGTGGGCAGCCAAGCCAGATCAAACCCTTGGCAATTCCTCTCCCTTTCACAGCCCTCATTTGACAGACAAGGAAGACAAGGTTCTGTGACATCAAGGTCACAATCTGACTATGTGATTGTGCTCCTCCATAAAACATATGCTCATATCTTAACCGTGGTACCTCAGAACAGGACCTCATTAGAGAGAATGTTTTTCCGGAGGGAATCAATTCAACAAAATTTGTAGGGTGGACCCCCATCCAATATGTCTGGTGTTCTTATAAAATGGGCAGAGTACAAAAGAACCCCATATCCCAGCCAGGGACCCACTGAGGCCAATAGAGCCTCCCACAAACCTCAAAAGGCCAGTTGCTCAGTTGAAACCTTATTGCTTGGTGCACAGCCCCTAAACTTCAAGGCAACACAGGACCAAAGAAGCAGTTACTGGGTATGGTAGTTTCTTCTAGGATCCTGTTAGGAACACAGATTGCCAGGGTGGTGGTGGCACATGCCTTTAATCCCTGCACTCTGGAGGTTGAAGCAGGTAGCTCTCTATAGTTTAAGGACAGCCTGGTCTACAGAGCGCGTTCCAGGGTAGCCAGGGCTACACAGAGAAATCCTGTCTGAAAAAAACCAAAGCAAATGACTGGGCGGCAGCGGTGGTGCACACCTGTGATTACAGCTCTCGGGAGGCAGAAGCAGGTGTGCTGGATAGTTATTTTTATGTCAATTTAATACAAGAATGAGTTATCTGAAAGGAGGGAACTTCTACTGAAAAAAAAATGCCTCCTTAAAATCTAGTTGTAGGACATTTCTTAATTAGTGATTGATGGAGGAGGATCAGGCTGGAGAGATGGCTCAGAGGTTAAGAACACTGACTATTTTTCCAGAGGTCTTGAGTTCAATTTCCAGCAACTACATGGTGACTCACAACCATCTATGATGACATCTGTATACATATTAAATAAATATTTCTTTAAAAAACACCTTGATGGAGGAGGATCAAGGCCATTGTAGGTGGTGCCATCCCTAGGCTGGGGGTCCTGGTTCTAAAAGAAAGTAGTCTGAGCAAGCCATGATGAACTAGCCAATAAGATGCAACCCTCCAGGGCCTCTGCATCAGCTGCCCCAGAATTCTTGCCACAGTCTTGTGTGGGTTTCTGTCCTGACTTCCTTCAATGATGAACAATGTGATATGGAAGTGTAAGCCAAATAAAGCCTTTCTTCCCCAACAGTCATAAAATGTCATCACAGTAATAGAAACCCAACTAAGACACTAGAAATGGAGAGCTGTTAGTATTTTAGCTCCTCTGTGTTGGTGTCAGTGATTATTTAACCATTTAATTCCAGTGCTCCTCCTCCTCCCCGTGTGGTTCAGTAGACACCTGACATAATACTGGGCTTCTCTCTAGCAATGGCATTTCCATGCTGCAGATGGGGACTGACTGGGAAGACTGGGGAAGGTCTGGGACCACTTGGTTTTCAGAATGTTCATCCAAAGTTAGGCCCCAGGCCCGCTACTTCTCCCTGTAGCCACAGAGCCTGCTCAGTCATGGAGGAAAGGTAAGTCACACTATTCCGTGGGACGAGGGGCAAACTGCCTGCCCAGCCAACGGTAGGACCTGGCACCTAGTTGTGCCATTTTCTGGTGGTAATTTTGTAAGTCTCCAAGTTTATTCTTTGCTTTTATATGGTGCAGTTCCTGATAACTGCCCTTGCTGGGCTAATGGATCCTGGAGTCAAAGAGTGTCTTCTTGTGTGATCCTGCACTCTGGGAGCTTTCCTAAGTGGTTCTTGGAAGAGTCTGCCATGTGTGTCAATGACTTAGATGCTGGGGTACACTCAGCTATCTTGGCATTGGGGTTTCAGTGACGGGGTCCTCTCTAGAGATCCCAGGTGAACAGCGGTGGGATTGGAAGGACTGTAGAAAAAGAAGGAATCTGACTCATGGCCCCATGCAACAAGCTGGTGAACCCTAGGAGACACACCCAGGGATGAGTGATAGTGAATAGGCATCCCAGTGGTGCTAGCCCCGGGGATAGACACTCACAATGCTAGCCATCTTTACTTACCCTACCTCTGTAGCTCTGGGTAAGACTATATCACATGCTTATCATGCCAGCATCTGGATAGGGATTATGAGATCCAGGTTATCCTCAGGCACATAGTGAATAACAGGTAAAAAAAAAAAAAAAAAAAAAACGGGGCTAGAGAGATGGCTCAGAGGTTAAGAGCACTGACTGCTCTTCCAGAGGACCTGAGTTTGATTCCCAGCAACCACATGGTGGCTCACAACCATCTATGATGAGATTTGGTACCCTCTTCTGTACACTGTATACATAATAAATATTTAAAAATTCTTTAACAACAAAAAAACCTGAAACCAGCCAACCAAATAGCGCCCCCACCCCATCTGCTTTTTCCACTGCTTGGAGCAGCTAGTGGCACAGGAGCAGACTCCCTATAGCAGGAGGGCAAAGGGTAAAGATCCCAGGCAGACAGTCTAAGTAAGAACTGTGAGTCCCCAGCTTGCTAACAATAATCTCAAAACCCTTCTCCTTTTTTGATGCTAAAGGATGGAGCCTTGAGCACACTAAGAAAGCACTTTACTGCTGAACTAGGTTCTCAGTCCTTTTAGCATTTTAGTTGAGTATTTAGTTGCTTCAACTAAAGCAAGCTGGTCTCTTAACTCACTGTCTAACCCAGCTGGTCTTGAACACAGGATCCCTTGCTTCATCACTGTGATTACCTGGGACTACAGGTGTGCACTACTCCACCTCGAATAAGGTCATCTTTAGTAGTCCTGTGGGCCCCAGTTTCCGCTCTTGCAAAATGGAGCGATTCATATTTTTACGTTCTGAGAGGCTTGTGGGTGGATGTAGGTAAGTAGAGTGCTCTGGCTTGCAAAGATACCAGAGGACTAAATCCCTGCCAGCACTCCTCCTAAGGCATGGATCCCAGAAATGCCTGGTCTCAGCTGTGGCCACCCCTGTGCTCTCAGCCTGGGCCAGATCTAGGATCTGGAAGGTGGCAGCTGCAGGCTCCTGCAGAGCCTTCTCCCTCCCCCATCCCCCAGACTTTTTAATAAGTTTAGTATTTTCATCAACTCATTCTTCCTACAACACAGGGCTAGGGGAGGCTAAAAATAGCTCCCTAAGTCACATGACGGCTCCAAATGCAGAGGCTCCCAGCAAAGGTACAAGTGCAACGTCCTGTTTCCTAGGAAATGAGAGTCATCGAGATGCCTGGGCTGCTGCTGAAACCAATGCAGCCAGGGCCCATCAGAAGGTGCATTGTTAACTGCAACAGCCCTGCTGTGACAGGCGCAGGGTGAGAGGAGAGAGGGCAGGTCACCACCTCAGGGATGGCAGATCCACAGCCTAGTGCCCCAGGGTCCAGAAGTGAGAGGTTAGGAAGGTGAAGGCCCTGTCCTCTGTAAAAGTTCTGACCCTGTTCCTTCTCCCTGGAGCAAGCAGGAGAGTGCTCCCCTGGATGCCTTGCAATAAGTTCTTATGATTTTGTGATTCATGAATGAATTTAGTAGGTTGACAGACATGCCTCCCCAGCCTACGCAGCCTCTGCCCACCTCCCAGATTCAAATTTTTGTGTCACCCTACTGAGCTGGTTCTCACAACCAAGCTCTCTCAAGCCCCTCTCCCTCATCTAGGAAGCTGAGGCTGGCTTGCAGGATTTGCATCTCTAGGCTGTTGTCATGTGTTTCTGGGCCCCTGGGAAGAGAATGACGCTCTAAATGCCATCCACTGTCTTTCTCAGGACCCCTTTCTTTCCATCCTTTCCTCTCTCATCCTTACAGCAACTGTGGTTGCTGCCTCACATCCTGGCCCATGCAGGCTTCCGGGCCACTGGCCTTGCTCTCTGGCCTTTGCTGCTTGGACTGCTCTGCCTCCAGTGCCTCACTTAGCTTATCCCAATCCTGTCAGAGGTACTTTGCCTCCGTTTTATATGCTAAGTGCTGTCAGTGTCCCAGTTCCACAGGTAAGGAACCTGACCTGTGATGGAAAGTCATCCCATGTCATGGGCTGGATTTAAGGTGGCTTGGATTTCAAGTCTCTTTTTGACTATCTCAGGAGGCTTTTTAATGAAGTTTCACACAGTTCCCAGCTCTCTGCAGAACAGTGGGGTGTTAACTGGCAGGCTATTTTGTGTAGGTTCTCCATGGCTTAAAGGCACAGGCTTTGTTCAAGACATCACATCACCCCAAGTGCTGGAGCCAAGGTTTGCCATCAGTAAGAGCTCAATCAACATCAGATTTCTGTCTAATTGTCCCAATGGTGACTGTGCAAATACTTGTTCCAAGAATAAATAAATGACTGCTACCAGGTCACTGTCAAGTGACCACATTAACATGGGTGCTCAACAGCAAGAGGACCAATAAGATCCTAAATTCTCTGTACATGCTGGCTGGTTGAGTTACTGAGTTGACAGTTATTATTAGTACATGTTTTCTGCATAAATTAAAACATATGTGAATGGCCTGGTAAGTACTCATTAAGTGTTGATTACCTGCCGGGGTAGATAGATAGAGAGTGGGTGGGCTGGGGCCAAGTGAGATGGGGAGAAGGGTGAGTAGGTAAATACACCAATGGGTGGAGGTTTAGGTACAGGTGAAGTGTGGGATGGGTGGGTAGATGTATAGATGGGGGCAAGGGAGACAGGGAGATGGGTAGGTAGGTTAATGGGTTTAATGGGTTAATAGATGGGGGCTGTGGAAACTGAAAATGTTTAGACCGGTGGTTTTCAGCCTTCCTGATGATGCTGCTCTTTAATACAGTTCATCATGTCATAGTGACCTCCAATCATAAAATTATTTTTGTTGCTATTTCATAACTGTAATTTCTCTACTGTTATTAGTTGTGATGTACATATTTTTTTGGAGATAAAGGTTTGCCACCTTGAGCCATAGGTTGAGAAGCATGGGTTTAGATGGTTAGATGGGTGGGCAGGTGGGCATATAGATGGGAAATGAAGAAGGAAAGATATAGAAATGGAGAGACAGTTGGGTAGAAGGTGGATTGGTAAGTAGGTGAGTGAACAGATGGATGGATGGAGAAGAGGTAGAGGATGAACATGTGGTTGGGTATATGAACATGTGGATGAATATATGGAAGGAAGAGGCCTGAAGAGTTGGAGAGGTAATGCTAGGTGGGAGGTAGACCTTGACATTGCCACTGTGGGACACTGTGATGTCATTTTTTTCTAGATAGATAAGTTTGTTTCTTCGGGACCCTGAGGGCAGGCAATGTCCATAGCTGGCAAAGTAGCTGAGCATTCTCTAGGCTACCAATTCTGACTGTGGAAGCCAGATGGACAATGCCTCCTGAGCATCAGGAGGGGCATGGGCCTGTTTTAAATGTCAGGATGTCACCAAGCTGCAAGGCTGAGGCTTGAAGGTTGTCATGTCCCTGGAGCACAAGTTGTAATGATTAATTATTTTCCCTCTCCTGACACCGCTCTTTTTGAGGGGAGCCAGGGAACTTGGCTAGAAGCCCAAATTGAATTCACTAACAAGCCAGAAGTAAATTAACCCTGACCCACCAGTTGTGTGAGGCTTACGTGAAAACCTGCAGGGTGTGCTCCTAGTCCCAGCCAGGTGCTGCTTGGTTCAGAGACCCTGCCAGTGCTGCAGCACACCTGCACATCCTCCAAAAGGAAGTCAGCCTGCCAATGCTGCACCACACCTGTGGATCCTACAAAAGGAAGTCAAGCCCAGAAAGATGCTTGAAGATGGGGAAAAGCAGGTTGTTGTTTGTTTAATAGTTTCTTGAGTTTGATCTGCAAGAAATGACCAATCACTTTAAAAGTACTCACTATGTGTGGAATATTCAGGAAATGCTTGACTTCAATTCTCTTATGGCATCCTTTTAACAGCCTTTAAATGAAAAAATATAGCCAGGCGGCAGTGGTGCATGCCTTTAATACCAGCACTTGGGAGGCAGGTGCAGGTAGATCTCTGTGAGTTTGAGGCTAGCCTGGTTTACACACTGAGTTTAGGAACAGACAGGGCTACAGAGAGAAACCCTGTCTTGGATAAAAATGTGTGTATAATACATAATACATACATTTTATTATTACTAAAGTGTGTGTATGACTATGTACCACAGCAGGCATATGACAATCAGAGGGCACTTTGAGCCTTCTCTCTTTCTGCTGTGGATTCCAGGGTTTGAACCTGGGTTGTCAGGCTTGCTGACTGAGCCTTCTGAGGTAGACTGCTGCTATTTTTGGCAGATGACACTGAGGGACAGAAATTGTTGTAGACATTGTAAACCATGTCTGTGATTAAGTGGTGACATGTGACCCTTGAGACCAAATTAGAATAGAGACAAAGCTTCCACCTGGCTCTGGCTGTCTTTTGGTATGTCCTTCAGAGTCCTAGCAGGAAGAAGTCAACCTGTCTCCAGGTCACCATGTGTGAAAGCCACAGGGAGAGAGCACATGCGCTGGAAGCCAGAACTACCTCAACAGTCTGCCTCTGTGAGCAGCTGCTGTCCCCAGTCTGATAAAACAGCTTGAATGACTCTGAGGGAGAATGACCAGCTGAGGCCAGCCCCAGTGACGATAATAGATAATGGTACCTACTAAGTAATGGAGCTTTGTTTTGTATCTCTGTCTGGAACAATGGTGCAATCAGTAACTCTGGATTCACTGGAAGTATGATTGGGGGCCTCACCCTCATCATCTTGCTGACTGAATCTTCCCACCCACTGAATTAAACTCTACCTGTTGGGTTATGATTTATCAATTTATCAAGCAGTCCTATTCATGAAAGACCAATATTAATCAGGAAATCCAGGATCTGGCCTAAACACATATCTTAATGGAACATGAGACCTGACCAGGGGAATGTTTCAGGAAACAACCCCTTTCCCCCTGCAAAGTCACAAGTCATGATTACGTGACTAACTGCATGTCTTGGCTAATGGCTAACTGCACATTCCTAGGCAAATGCCAGCCAATTAAGGGAGCCACTACCCAGTCTGGTGACTATGCCAACTCCTGCAAACCCTGAGTATGTTTTTTTTTTTTTTTTCCTTTAAAATAAGTCCCTTATTGCTCAGAACTAACCCTCCTGCGTCACTATGCTGTGACAGGGACGTTTGGCGCAGTTCTGAGCTAGCTCGTTCTCCGCAATAAACCTTGCTGTTGCACTCAGCTCTACTCCAGTCTCTGGTGGTCTCTCCAGGCTCACAATTCTCGAACAACATTTGGGGGCTCGTCCGGGATTCTGGGGACCTCACCAGAGGATTCCGCCCCCCCCCCCCAGTGTTCAGAAGGTTTATTGACTCCAACTGGTAAGAGCCCTCTCTTTGTTTGTCTGTATTGTCACCTTTTCACTTTCGTTTCTCTGACAGTTGACCGAATGGTATCTGGGGGCTCTCACTGGGGCAGATGTGCCCAGACAGTGATTCCGGAGGAGATGGGAGACATCCCGAATCCCGTGTGGGCTGGAGACTCTTGAGCTGAAAGCCATTTGGGGCCAATAGTGAAGTGGCCATCTGGTTTCGAAGGTCCCCGCAGGAGAAGGAAGAGCATTTTCTGCTCATTCCCCTGCCTGTCTGAAGTGCTCCTTGTTTTCAGTCCCTGGACATTCAGAAGTTTGTGTATTTGTGTCTGTGTTTGGGTGTCTATGTGTCTACATGTCTCCTTTTTGCCGTAAGTGTAGTTGTCATTCCTTGTGTCTCACTATGGGAATACCCCATCTTCACCCCAGACTTAACTCTTGCTCACTGGCAGGATGTGCCGGAGACTGCCAACAACAACAGTGTGGTAGTCAAGAAGAAACGGTGAGTTACTTTATGTTCATCCGAATGGTCCACTTTTAATGTAGGGTGACTCTTGGGCAGGACTTTTGATGCTGCCACCATTCATTGGGTGGAAGAGATTGTTTTTCACCCTTGCTCTGGCCACCCTGACCAAGTTCCCTATATTGTTACATGGAGGGGTCTTATAAATAGAGTAGGGGGCCCTTGCCCGTGGTCCATCCCTTCCTATTACCAAAACCCATCCCCGGTGCCTGAGTCTTGGCTGCCAGAACCAATATTCTCCAGAGAGAGGAACAGGAGAAGGAGGGGCCCCCTATATTCCAAGATGGAACCTCCGAGTCAGACCTCTTTCCACCCCCTTATATTGGCAGACAGAGTCCTAGGCCCACACAGAGGAAGGTCAGGGAAAGAGGACTGGCACATTCCACCCGGAGCCAGCTGGGAGGAACTCCTCAGCCTGATCCACCATAATCCTCCCTCTCTGACTGGTAGGACCCCAGATGAAACATGAAATCAGGTCGTTCAGTATTGGCCTTTTACCACTAGATATTTATATAACTGGAAGGCCCAGAATGCCCCCTTTCCAAAGGTTCTCCAGGACCTGATTAACCTGGAGACTGTTTTATTCACCCACCAGCCCACGTGGGATGATATAACTCAACTTTTAGGAGTCATGTTCACCACAGAAGAGAGAAACCAGATCCTGGAGAATACCCGGAAGTTGGTTCTGGGACCTACTGGGGCCCCTCTGACTGACCCAAATCTGATCATCATTGCGTTTCCCTTCACACGACTGAACTTGGATTACAATACCACTGAAGGTAGGGGGCATCTCCAGGCTTACCTCCAGGGTATGCAGGCAGGTCTCAAGGCTGCAGCATGCAAGCCTACAATATGGCCAAAATTTATGATGTTAAACAAGAAAGGGATGAAACCCCAGCAGTCTATTTAGAAAGGTTAGTCCAGGCATCTAAGCAGTACTCACCTTATGGCCCTGAATCAGGGGACGCAAGTAGGCAGTCATACTTGCCTAGGTAAACCAGGCAGCACCGGACATTAGGGCAAAATTACAATCATTAGAAAGATTAGGAAAAAGAGTCTAAGAGATTTAGTTGTGGTGGCAGAAAAAGTATATAACAAGAAAGAAACTGAGGATCAAAAACAAGAACATAGGGAGAGAGAGAGAAAAGAAAGAAAAGAAGAAAGAGACGGAAGACAAAAAAAAAGTCTAACTAAAATTTTAAATAGACAAGAAAGACATATGGGAGAGTGCTGATAGCCTCTGGGACCCAGGCAGGACATGGGGGAAAAACCCAGCCCAAACTGGGAAAGAATCAGTGTGCATATTGTAAGGAAGAGGGACACTGGGCCCGAGAATGCCCTAAAAACAGAACAAACTGCATAAACAAGCTAGCCCAGGAACAAGACCCATGCCAATTCTTGGGGCCATGGAGAAGACAGTGACTAGGGGAGACGGGGCTTGGTCCCCCTCCCTGAGCCTAGGGCAACTCTAAAAATGGAGGGGAATCCTATCCAGTTCATGGTAGATACTGAAACCGAAAACTCAGTGCTCCTGGCCCCTAAACGACCCTTGGCCACAAAACAAACATAGGTAAAGGGGGCAACTGGAACTAAGCCCTACAAATGGACTACCTGTAGAACAGTAGACTTGAGAGTGGGAAGGTAACCCACTCATTTCTAGTGATACCTGAATGCCCATATTCCCTGCTGGGGCATGACCTGGCAAAAATGAAAGCCCAGATCCATTTTATGGACAAGGGGGCTCATCTCAAACATCCCAGTGGAGAGGCCGTGGACATATGCCTGACCATTCCCCTGGATGAGGAGTATCGCCTACATGAGCCAACTGGACCTATACAATACCTAGATCCAGATATAGAGCATTGGCTCTGAACTTTCCCAGATGCCTGGGCAGAGCCAGGAGGCATGGGACTGGCTGCACATAAACCACCAGTGTATGTAGAATTAAAACCTGGTGCAGATCCAGTAAAAGTCCAGTAGTACTCCATGAGCCTGGACGCCAAAAAGGGAATAACCCCCGATATCAGGTGACTCCTAAAGTTAGGAGTCCTACTGCCTGTCCAGTCGGCCTGGAATATTCCTCTCTTCCCTGTAAAAAAAACCTATCAACTGGTGCAGGACCTCTGAGAGGTAAATAAAAGAATAACAGACAGCCATCCAACTGTGCCTAACCCCTACCCCCTTCTCAGCATGCTCTCTCCAGAGAGAGTCTGGTACACTGTTCTGAATTTAAAGGATGCCTTCTTCAGGCTCCCGCTTGCCCCAAGCAGTCAACCATACTTCACCTTTGAGTGGCATGACCCTGATATCGGAATCAGTAGACAGTTAACATGGACCCAACTACTTCAGGGGTTCAAGAACTCCCCTACCATCTTTGACGAGGCACACCATGAAGACTTGGGTGAGTACTGGGCGTCGCACCCTAAAATCTCGTTGTTCTAGTGTGTAGATGATATTCTGCTGGCAGCCACCACCCAAAAAGACTGCCTATGAGAGACCAAAGATCTATTACAAACCCTAGGGGGACTGGGATACCTTGCCTCATATATGAAGGCACAGATCTACAAGGAACAGGTACTTTACCTGGGCTACGTGCTGAAAGGGGGCCAACGATGGCTATCAGAGGCTAAGAAAGAGAGACTATTAGGCAAGTAAGAGAGCTCCTGGGCTCTGCAGGATTCTGTAGGCTATGGATCCCAGGGTTCACTGAGATAGCCCATCCTCTGTATGAGGCTACCAAGGACAAAGACCTGGCCTGGAACCCTGAGAGACAGCAAGCTTTTGAGACTATCAAAATAAAACTTGTACAGGCCCCTGCCCTTGGTGTATCCCAGATATCAACAAGCTCTTCCTACTATATGTAGATGAAAACAGAGGCATCACCAAAGAAAGGGATGCTGACCCAAAATATAGGACTCTGGAAGAGACCAGTAGTCTATCTATCAAAAAAACTAGACGTGGTTGTGGCTGGCAGGCCGCTATGCCTCTCCATTATTACTGGGGTGGCCTCACTGGTCAAAGATGTGAACAAATTAACCCTAGGACACAACCTTGAGGGTTGTACTCCCCACGCTCTTGAGTCGGTTTTAAAGCAGCCACCTGATCCATGGAAGAGCAATGCCTGAGTGACCCACTACCAGGCTCTGTTATTAAACCCTGGCAAGGTAACTTTCTCAATACCAACCTCTCTCAACCCAGCCTCGCTGTTGCCAGACCCCAATCTAGAAGCACCGATGCATGATTGTACCGAAATATTGGCACAAGCATATTGTGTACGGCCAGATTTGCAGGACACTCTGCTGACATAAGCTGAGGTAACTTGGTTCACAGATGGGAGCAGTTTTGTAAAGGATGGCCACCGGTATGCTGGCGCAACAGTCACCACCTCGGATGACGTGGTTTGGGCGGAGACCCTACCCAGTGGAACTTCTGCCTAGAGAGCAGAGTTGATAGCGCTGACCTGGGCAATGGTGCCTGTGACAAGGAATAAAGGTCAACATTTACATGGACATCAGGTACACGTTTGCATCCTTACACATTCATGGGGTATATACATGGAGAGGGGCCTACTCACCGCTGAGGGAAAGACTATTAAAAATAAACAAGAGATACTGGAACTGCTCGAGGGCCTTTGGCTCCCAGAAAAACTGGCAGTAATGCATTGCCCCGAACACCAAAGGAGGGAGGATCCAATATCTAAAGGAAATAACTTGGCTGATAAAGCCACAAAGGGAGCAGCTCTGGCTGAAGAAACTCAGACTGTCCAGCCTATGCTGATAGACTCAGAGCCCCAAAATCTCCCCACCTTACCAGATTATAATAAAGATGAAGAAACCTTGGCAGCTAAGAGGACTGGTGCATACAAAAAATGTGGTTGGTGGAAATTCCCAACAGGAAAAGTGCTCCTCCTGAGACTGATGGGAAAACATCTAGTTAAAAGAATCTATCGGACCTCCCACCTTGGAACTGGCAAACTAAGAAAACTACTTACCGGATCCCCGCTCTTCATTCATCATTTGGAACCAATGAACGAGAAGGTTGTGGCAAACTGCTAAGCCTGTCAGCTAGTTAACATATACAAAACCTCTGGTGAAAAAGGAGCTTGGATGAGGGGAAAGTGCCCAGGATCCTACTGGGAAGTGACTTCACTGACGTAAAGCCTGGCAAGTATGGGTACAAATACTTGTTAGTTTTTATAGATACCTTTTCAGGATGGACTAAAGCGTATCCTACCAGACACGAGACCACCTATGTAGTGGCTAAAAAGCTGCTTGAAGAGATTCCTCCCAGGTTTGGCTTCCCACATATAATAGGGTCAGATAATGGTCCCACATTTATCTCTCAGGTAAGTCAGGGAGTAGCCACCGCACTGGGGTCCAAATGGAAATTTCATTGTACATATAGACCCCAGAGTTCAGAACAGGTCGAGTGAATGAACTAGACCCTAAAAGAGACCCTAGCCAAATTGGCCTTAGAGACTGGCGGAGACTGGATAGCACTCCTTCCCTATGCTGTTTTTAGAGCAAGAAACTCCCTATACCAACGAGGGGTCACACCCTTTGAGGTACTCTATGGGATACCTCCCCCACTTGTTCCCAGCTTGCAGACAGACCTAGTCTTACCACAGGAAGAAGTAAACCTGTTACAAAGCCTAAAGACCTTGTCCAGGGTACATGTAGACTTATGGTCTTTGCTTAGTGCTGTATACGCATCTGTCTCTCCCGCTAAGCCACAAAGCCTCCAGGCTGGTGATTGGGTCCTAGTCTGCAGACACCAGCGGTAGACTCGAGAACCGAGGTGGAAAGGACCATTTGTTATTCTAGTCATTCCCACGGCAGTAAAAGTGGATGGGATACCCACCTGGATCCACCATTTCCACGTGAGGCTGGTGCCATCCCCTGCTGAGGACTCGGACAGCAAGTGGAGGGCTACGCATGGCCCGACCAACCTGTTGAAGATGAAACTCCTCCTCCAGGAGTGATTGTGATTCCAGTTATCCTGTCCTTGCTCCTCTGCTCTAATGTCCTGGGATACGACACTAATCCCCATACACTGCAGTGACTGACTTAACAGCTGTTATTGGCCACTGAGGATGTGGTCTGGTCAGTCAGCAAAGAGGCCCCTTGTGGACTTGGTTGCCTGAGCTAAAGCCTGATCTGTACCAGCTCGCAGCTGGTCTTACCTCATGGGATATTCCTGATGTAGACCCTAGGGAACGAGAACCCAGATGCTCTGCTTTGGCTACTAACTCCAGAAGCAAGTGTGGCTGCCCCTTGGTGGGAGTGGACAATTACCCGCTTAGATACAGCCACCCAGAATTTAGAGGTAACCTTAGAACGTATCCCATCTATGCTTCCCCCAGATATGGAAGGTAGAGGGCCACGGTTCCTCAATGTGGAGGGGCAGAATCTTTTTTTCTGCAAAAAGTGGGGCTGTGAAACTATGGGGGACACCTATTGGCAGCCAACATCTTCTTGGGATGCAATCTGTATAAAGAGAGGACATTCTGGGGCACGAGGTATTTCAGACGACTGTGTACCTGACCCCGGGTGAATAGCTGACTGGTCTGTGACATGGTGGAAGGGGAAAGGACTTTGCCTAAGCTTCACCTGTAACCCCCTAAGAGTTGTTTTCACCAGCAAAGGCCAAGGAGCATGGGATTGGTTACAGGGTAGGCAGTGGGGAAGCAGATTGTATAAGTGTGGACCAGATAGTGGGCTGTTAATGACCATCTGATTGAAAGTCGAGCCCCCTATACCCACCCTGGTAGGACCCAACTCTATTTTGAATCCCTTTGCCCCCTATCCCCCCGCAGGGCTGCTCCCCCCTCTCTGCCTCTGACAGTACTAGCCCCACCAGCACTGCCCCTTCCACTACTGTGGTGCTGGGGCAGCCCACCAAGGATAGATTGCTGGTCTTGGTCCAAGGCCCTTTCAAGGTCTTAAATGCTTTCAACCCAGATGTCATTGATGAATATATGCTCTGTTGATGTGTTCTCTTCCTACTACGAGGCCCTGGTGTACCCTAGGTGAATCCCATGATTCACTAGCCAACACCTAGTGAATCCCATGATTAGTGTAGGTGGGGTCGACCTAGCCGAGTCAATCTAACCTTCTCCTTGGTCTCAGAACTGGGAGCCTGTATAAGGCAGTTACCCCAGACTTACCAGTACCTGTGTACCTCGACCTGTGCCCCTAATGCTACAACTAGGTATTTGGTCCCTCCAACTGATGGGTAGTGGATTTCCAACATGGGACTAACTCTGTGTGTGTTTCTCTCTGTTTTCAACTGTGTGCAAGATTTTTGTATTATGGTGAGGCTTATCCCCTGCTTCATCCATCACCCCCTACAGGGTAAACATGGGAGCAAACATGAACCTATTAGCATGACTCTGGTGGTACTTCTAGGACTAGGGATAGCAACTGGAATATTTACAGGGGCCACTGCCCTGATTCAGCAGCCCTATTACTTCACCAATCTATGGGCAGCTATAGATGAAGACATTCAAGCTTCAGAAGAATCAGTCTCCAAGCTCCAAGAGTCATTAACTTCCCTAGCAGAGGTAGTCATGCAGAATAGAAGAGGGTTAGATCTATTTTTTTTAAAGGAAAGAGGACTTTGTGCCACCTTAGGCCAAGAATGCTGTTTTTACATAGACCATTCTGGGGTGATTAAAGATTCTATGGCAAGGGGCTGGAGAGATGGCTCAGGGGTTAAGAGCACTGACTGTTCTTCCAGAGGTCCTGAGTTCAATTCCCAGGAACCACATGGTGGCTCACAACCATCTGTAATGACATCTGGTACCCTCTTCTGTCGACTGTATTCATAATAAATAAATAAATCTTTAAAAAAATGTTTTTTTTTTAAAAAAAGATTCTATGGCAAAAGTCCGGCAGCGTTTAGCCCATAGACAAAGAGAAAGAGACAGCCACCAAGGCTGGTTCAAGTCTTGGTTCCACCAATCCCATTGGTTCAACCTTGGTAGGCCCACTAGTGATTCTAGTCCTTTGCACCTTACATTATTAACAAACTGCTTAAATATATAAAAAACGGGCTGGGAACCATTCAGCTGATGGTACAGAGGGGATATATGCCTTTATACCCCCTCCAGGATCTTTATAACTTTGACCTAAGTCAGGATGAGCCGAGACTCATGATTGAGCCTCCCCAGGAACTAGAAGAGGGGGAAATGAAAGACCAATATTAATCAGGAAATCCAGGGTCTGGCCTAAACACATATCTTAATGGAACGTGAGACCTGACCAGGGGAATGTTTCAGGAAACAACCCTTTTCCCCCTGCCCAAGTCACAAGTCATGATTAGGTGACTAACTGCATGTTCTTGGGTAATGAAGAGAGCCACTACCCTGGGAATGTTCCAGGAAACAACCCCTTTCCCCCTGCAAAGTCACAACTCATGATTACGTGACTAACTGCATGTCTTGGCTAATGGCTAACTGCACATTCCTAGGCAAATGCCAGCCAATTAAGGGAGCCACTACCCAGTCTGGTGACTATGCCAACTCCTGCAAACCCTGAGTATGTTTTTTTTTTTTTTTTTTTTCCTTTAAAATAAGTCCCTTATTGCTCAGAACTAACCCTCCTGCGTCACTATGCTGTGACAGGGACGTTTGGCGCAGTTCTGAGCTAGCTCGTTCTCCGCAATAAACCTGTTGCATTCAGCTCTTCTCCAGTCTGTGGTAGTCTCTCTGGGGTTGCAATTCAGAGCTCAGGACATAGTGAGGTTAGTGCCTTTTTTGGTTTATACATACCAATGAAGTGCAGGGATTGGAGTCCTGATCCTCAGTCCACACTGTTGTATGACAAAACTTGCCAGGGGTGACGGGTGGTGAGGTGGGGTGGGGTGGATGGGACATACACAAAACACATATACATATTCACCCCAAATAGAGAATCCATGATAGACCAAAGTACAGATACTACCAAAGTCCACCTTGGTGAAGTAGTGAGTTTTATTGAGGTTCCTTAAGAAGCAGAAATGGTTTGAGACCTACCACCCAGTGCAGGTGACAGTGCACACAGTTAGGAGCCTGGAGCATAGCCTGGAGCCAGCTCAGCAGGTTGCAAAGAGCCTTGACTGGTCTACCTCTTCCAGGCAGCTGAGCTGATCTCAGAGGCTTCTTTGCAACTGGGCTCTGCTGCATGGAGGAGGAGGGGCTGGGGAGGGGGGAAACACTTTACTATTTTATTCTGGCAGGAAGGGGGCTAGTGAATCTGATCTGTTTCAGGGACTTCCTGAAGCTATTTTGAGCTGTTTACCTTCCTGCTTAAAGGGTTTCCTTCAGGATGAAATGTTTTAATCTCAAAGAAAATTGTTACAAAACCATTGTAGAGCCCAGCTCAGAAACAAAGGGAGATTCCCTGCTTCACACGGAGATCCCCCCTTCATACATCTCCCTCTTGACCTCCTTTGAGAGCAGCTTTATTGTTTAAGGGGTTTAGCTGTTTGTTTCTATCCCTTGCATGACTTCTGACCATTTTCTTTTTATTTTAAATATTTTATTTTATGTGAATTGGTGCTTTGCCTGCATGTATATAAAAGGTGTGAGATCTTGGAATTATAGACAGTTGTTAGCTGCCATGTGGATGCTGGGAATCAAACTCAGGTCCTCCAGAACAACAGTCAGTGGTCTTAATCACTGAGCCATCTCTCCAGCCCAACTTCTGGTCATTTTCTTTCCACCATGACATGGCACAGGCTCCCATGCTGGAGGTAAACCTTTCTATGCTGGACTTCCCAGCTGAGGAGTGTGCTTCTGTTTTTTATAACTTTTACAGCCTCAGGCATTCCATCACAGCCATAGAACAGAGCCCAGACAGCGTCTTAGCTAATACAACTAGATCCCTGCAGCCCAACTGGAAACCTGGGCTTCACTAAGGCTTCTTTCTCGCAGCTGCAGAAAGCCAGAGGTTGGTGTGTCCTGGCTCTGCTTCCTTCCTCTCTGTGCCTCTGCATACTGGCGGGAGCCAACACTGTTTTAAGAGGTCCCCCTGCCTCAGCCTGGTCCCTTCTATCTCTTTTAAATACAACAGCCAAGCTTTCCCAACTAAATCGAGCTGGGGCTATTTCTGTCCCAACCTCTGATCTTCCAGTGACAGCCTGTTTCACTAAGCAAAGAAACAGAGCCCTTTTTGGTGTCCTGCAGATTCACCTCACTGGTACAAGCACCTTGTTCCCTAGCTGCAATGTAGTCCAATTTTCTCTGCTTTAGCCTCCAAACTCCTGGCTCTTCCTGGAATACAACAGGCATGTCCCATCCTAGGGCTTTTCTTCAGTTGTTTCTTCTGTTTGTTTTGTTGTTTTCCGTTGTTATCTGAATGCTCTCTGTCACATCCCTTTCTGAGACAGGACAGCCCAGAGATTGTGGTAATCTTCCTGCCTCAGCCTCCCAGAATGCTGAGGTTACAGGTATGTGTCAGCACCTGGCTTTTGTATTTCACCTCCTTGCCTTTTTTTTTTCCTGCCTCAGTTAATAGGCACCTTCTCATTGAATCCTGTTCTCACTACTATTTAAAATGACCCGTGCCTCCCCCTCCCACCATGTGCTATGGATTGCCTTTTACATTTTTCTTTACAGCAAATACTGTGAGTCCAACACTGCAATTTCCTCGTCCATCAAAAAACAAAAACAAAACAAAACAAAACAAAAACCCCACCAAGGCAGCTATCTATTGTTTGCCTGTTGTATTTACTGGCTTGTGTGCTTTTCAGAGGACAGCCTTGGGCAGTCCATTCTCTCCTTTTAGCAAGTCAGTTCCAGGAATCAAACTCATGCTATCAGGTTTTCAGGCTTGACAGTAAGCATCTTTTCACCTACCTCAGCCATCTAGCTAACCCTCTGTGATATTTATTTATTGAAAATAGGTCTTGATCTGCTATCCAGGCTGACTTTGAGTTCTTGACCCACTGGCCCAGCCTCCTGAATGCTAGAATTACCAACTATGCTTCCATACCCTGCTTTCACATGATTCTAGTCTGTCTTTCTCAAACAGAATGTGAGCCCAAGAGGATGAAGATGTTCACAGTTTGTTCCCTGCCCTAGAATAGCACTCTATACATGGAACATAGTAACTTTTGGAATGATGGATGTGCTATTAGGATGCTATGGTCAGTCTCCCTGTAGGGCAAGCTGTGCAGGTATGAGCTTTATGTCCAGTGGAGAAAGGTATAAAGATGGCAGAATGTGTGGCCAGAATATGATGGGAAAAAGGATTCTGGGGTGGGGACTGGAGGTGATTTGGGGAGCTTAAAGCAGGACCAGATGCCAGAAGGAAGGGGATGCTGCAGGTGTCGGGCATGATCCACAGTTGGGGAGCCCTGAAAGAGTAGAACAGAGAGAAGGAAAACCAGTCCTCTCCTCCACGAGTCAGGCTCTTCACATAGATAGCAGGAGGCCTGCCACCAAACAAGGTACCCAGGTCACCAGCAGAGCAGAAGTGGCTTCTCAGAGCTCCTGAATGGATGAGGACAGCCGGGGAGCTGGGTTACATTGAAGATCCTGGCCTTCTGAGGCAGTCTACTCCAACTCTGTGTGGGTTCTGAATTCAGCCTTGAGCACTGGCTGTAGGAGGGAGGAAGAGAGGGGAGAGAGGAGTTGGTAGCTATGAGGAGGAGCCTTGCTAGGGAGTTCCTGGGAGGGAGGGATACTGAGTATCAGGGGAAGATATGACCTTGAGAGTGGGAAGCAGCTCTCAGGTGTCTCTTTGAGTTCTAGCAGAGCAAGCAGTTATAGTAGGGGCAGCGGCCAGGCCACTCTGGGCTAGGGGTCATCTTACCTGAACCCAAAGTCCTACCTGCTGTGGATTAAAGTCTTAACTTCTAAGGTGTTGGTTTAGGGGGCAAAGTTTAGGAATGATTGAGGTAGAGGCCTTGGGATGAATTAGTGTCTGTCTGTCTGAGACAGGGTGTCAGGTAGCCCAGGCTAATCTCAATCTTTCTTTATAGCCAAAGATGACCTTGGGATTCTGATCCTTCTGTCTCTACCTTAGGAGTTATGGGACCACACCTGGTTCAGTTGATGCTGCCAACCCCCAGCTACAGTTTAAAAAAAAAAACAAAAAACAAACAAACAAACAAACAAAAAAAAACCCAAACAAACCTGGATGCTCCCTTGTCCCTCCTGTGATGGGAAGGCACAACTTTCTACCAGGACTTCAGCTGTTGTCAGACTCTAGATCTTTAGGGTCCTGGGTGCTGAGCTTCCCACTAGAGCTGTGTCACCAGCCAGTTTCTGTCATGTAGATGCTGCCAAGTCCCTGGTGTTTTGTAATTGCACCCTACACAGACTAAGATACCCACTGGCTTGGAAGGGACAATGAAGAAAGGCAGAGAAGGGCTGCCTGAGAAAGCAGTGTCTAGAACTGTGCCTGGGCCCTAATTTCTAATTTTCTAATTCTCTGGGAACCTCCTGGGAAGGTACAAAGCACTGAGACTCCAAACTGGCATGTCAGCTATTCAGAGCAATGAAAGATAGAATCACAGCTTCAGCCCCAGAGCCTAAGCCGCACAGTGCAGGCAAAAGTAGCAACTTCTGCTGGGATTTCCCACATGGACAACATTGTCTCCATCTGTGTGGCCCAGATACTGAGGCTGAGCCACTGGGGTTTGGTTGTGTGTGTGTGTGTGTGTGTGTGTGTGTGTGTGTATCACTGCTATTGAAGATAGGCTTGCAATTCTGTTTAGTTTAAATAGCTGCCTGGGGCTAGCAGCTGCTATACTGTGGCTTCCAACATTTAGCATTTTGGGAGTCTTGCTGTCTCAGCTAATAGAAGACTCATGCCTTTTTAACTGCTATATACTATTCCATTGTACAGCATGGGTTACCTCATCTCTCCCAGGGCATGGGTATTAGCTCTTTTCCTGTGGGATTTCAATAAGCAAACATACTTTGAATATTCTTATACAGGCTTCTTTGCACATGGGTAACACATGCTGCAGGGGGTGGACCAGACTGTGACCCATTCCTCCTTCCTCCTCTCCTGCAAATTTCATAGCAAGAGTGTAACCCCTATCCCAGTGATGTGGGCTTAACCATGTGACAGGCTTAACCTGAGAGTATGACGGGGACATAGTCAATGGTGATCAAGTCTGAGCTCAGGATGGAAGAGACCTTGAAAGTCCCAATGTGTCCCTCTGTCCTTGTGTAATCCCAGGAGAATCCCATTCCCTTAGTATCTACCAACCCAAGCAGCCTAAGGCACAGTCTGGAGCCTGGATATGTCCAGCCTGGAGCAACCTTTTCCTGGTCACACTGCCAGAAAGCAAAGAAATAAGCATGGGCAGTTTTCTCAGCAGAGGCTCTAAGGACTGCAGGTGAGCACCCTTGGCATGGAAACACACCATAGCACAGCTTTGGAAGCCATCATGGCATGCAGTGGCATGTGTTCTGATCCTGCCTCCTTCCAGGGGGTGGCTGAAGCATGTGGACCAAGACCTCTGAGTATTGACCTTTCTTAGAGCCCTGCTCTTGTAAGAAGGGAGTGTCCTCCTATCAGTGGACACTGACTAGCCATGCAGGGGTCCAGTCACCAGCAGCTTCAGTGGGGAGCATACTATGACTTGATGTGATTTGAGCACATCCTCCCTTAAGAGCCTCAAAAGGCATATGGTACACATATGTATAGGCAAATATACACATTAAATAAAATAATTTTTTTAAAAGGGGGAAAGACAATTAATTAGATCTTTGAGATTCAGCCTGGGAAGGCCAGATACAGAGCTTCCAGAATGACTAACTAGCCTTTGTAAGGTTTGATACCAGGTGAGCCCTGCTGCTTCCTGTGCTCTGGCTCCCTTCTCTCTACTAAGATCTTCTGTTTTGAGATGGGTCTCACCTCACTGTGATATTATTGACTCAGCCAGTGAGGAGGTCTCTCCAGAGCATGTCCTGTCCTGTCAGTCTCCAGGATGGTGGACTGACCAAACTCTTTCAAAGTTCCTAGTTACAGGTATGTTCTTACAGTAGTGGACTAATACAGGATGTGAATGGTGGCCTGGGAAAGCCTATATAAATGGGGCACTCCCTCCTCCACAGCCCTTCTCAGTACTACAGTTCTGGGGTCCAACAGCCCTTTAGCCTCTCTCTGGTCATCAGCCATTGATTTTTCTCTGTCTCTGACAGTCCCCAGAAATCTTTCTGTTCTCAGGATGCTACCTATACCTGGGACCTCACCAAATGGAAGCCAGTGAAATGAAGGATTTCCTTTCACATTGAAGGTGACTGATTTCCACTCATTGCCACCTCTGCCTGCCTTCCTGCTTTGCCTCCTACATTGATGAGGTAAGGACATGCTCTAGCTGAGTGAAGGGGTGTGCTGCCTGCCTCTTTCCTCAGCCTCACCCATGAGGCTTTGGGAAATAAAGCTGACTCCAGTACAAGGCCTGAGAAATGTCTTTTGTGGGTGGGAGGAGCCCAGATGGACTGTGGGCTGGGAAATAGATCTGTTTGCTGGCTATTCCAGCTTGCCTCTCAGCTCATCTGTCACAGTTAGCTCAGAGGGCATGATTCTGCTGGGTTAGAGAGCTTGCTGGGTTTGGCAGCGAACTGAGCTGAGAAGGAATTCTCCCCTAGAAGAAACTCTCCATGTCCATAGATATTTGCGGTAGATGCTGATGCTGGAGTTGGGCCAGGGATGACTTGTGTAGGGATTGGAGCTGTTATGGACCATCATGTTTGGCCACAGTTAGAGAGAGTTATGTATCAGCCACAGGAAAGAGATGAGATCAGAAATGACTCCAAGCCCCTCTGACTGTTTGATGAGAAGCTTCAGCCTCTGCTAGGAAGGAATCCTTCCATGTCAGTTAATAAAGATTAGCTTATTCTTTAATTGCTTTTTGACTGCTGAATAGCATTCCACTGCACATACCCCAGGCTTCTGTGTTGAGAGCAGCGGCTACTGATTTATCTGCAGGAGATGTGGCTGATCATTTGTAGGTTGTTAAGAGATGCTGCTTGTAAAACTCTACCCAGTGGGTGTGACAGCATTCTTCTCAGGACTGGAATGCCTTGCCACACTGGTGAAGGGGCAGTAAGTATTTATCTATCTCCATTTTGAAGATGAGGAAGCTAAAGATGAAGAGGTTAAAGAACTTGCCCTACATCACTTAGCTAGGAAATAGCATAGGCTTGTCCACTCCCCCATCTGTCCCTGTAACCTCCCTTAGGGGACTGTAGAAGTGAAGAGGCCTACAGAGTCCTCAGGAAGTATATTGGAGGATAGCTGTTGATGAAAAGAATCAAAGAGCTATAATCCCAGCACCTCAGAAGCTGAGGCAGGAGGACTGCATGTTTGGGGCCAGCCTGGGCTACACAGCAAGACCCTGTCTCAAAAGAAATAAAAAGTACTTAACAGACTCTCTATCCTGGAGTGTCTTAGAGTTCCAGATCTGACGATAAACCTCCCTGTTCACATGCAGCTTCAAGGAACCACAGTGGGACAGCCTGAGTGGTTACAGACAGCTGACCCTCTGTGGCTCATTGCAAAGCCTTTGCTTTTTGGTTCTCTGCTTCTGCCTGACATAAACAGATAATTATAGCTGCCTCGGGTCCTTCAGCTAAAGAAGCAACAGCAAGCTGCCTCCCTTCCTCCCTCCTTCTGGCCTAGACCTTGGCTCTATTGACCTCCCTCTAGGAAGCTCACTATCAAGGCCAGTAGCCTGAGCCTGAGCCTCAGTCTCAGCCCTCATTCTACGGTGATGACAAACCCGGCCTCTGTGGATGCTTGGGGTGGGGTGGAGCGGACAGTACCAGTGGTGTTCTCTTCTCCTCATTGCTCCCCCAACTGTGAGCAGCCAGAGAAGTAGGAGGGCCAGGCCAGGGGGCTCCCTCTGCCCTGTGGCTCCTGGCAGCTTGCCTCTGGAGGCTCCAGCCTTGGCTCTCCTGCATGCAGTGCTCCAGGCTGGGCCAACACTAATATTTACATTCAAAGGCAAGGCTGTGGCTCAAGGCCACTTCCTGTTTCTGGCCCTGTGACTCTCCTGTGCCAGGGGATGGATTTGTAGAATGGGGTGTGGGGAAATGACCTGGGCAAGCTGAATAGGAACCCCTGAGATGATAGACAGGGAGTGAGCCCACAATCTCAAATAAACAAAACCCAAAAACAGCACAAAAACCCTAATAATAATGACTGCAATGACTTAGAATGTGCCCAGCTATGTCAGATGCTGGATGTTCACTCCACTGGGCTCCAAGGCAGAGTGTTTTAGAAACGGTGGCAGAAAGAAGTGAGGAAACAGTCCAAGGTTGCATAGCCAGGGAGGGGTTGCTCTGGGTGGCAGCATTTCAAAAAACAGAAGCCTGGGTGGTTCATCTGGGAGCTTGATAAATTCAAGGCAATAGGGAGTGAGGTAGTGGTGGTGGTGGAATGTGCTGGCCAGGGTCCATCCATCTTCTGGTCCTTTTTGCCACAAGTTTTTGTAAGCCCCATGGGGCCAGCTTGTCTGCTTTTGGAGAGAAAAATCTTAGCATGTTTGTTTCAGTAATTGGGGAGAACTATACGTATTTATGTACCTACAGGTCTTTATTCCCAGTCTTCCAAAATTTAAACATTGGCAAGGCATTGCTTTTCTAAATCAACACGGCAGGAGCCAAGTTAAACACTGCACTCTGGTGACTGTTCTGCTGGGACTTCTGAGCTCAAGTGCAGTCATTATCATTAGGATCCACTGAGCTTCCTGTCACCCAAGGAAGACGGAGATATCAGCTCACAGGTCACCAAGTACAGGCCTGGGTAGGTGTCCACTGCCATCCAGATACTCAGGGCCCTTGGCTTCCTCTAGCTAGTGTCTCATTTGTGAGATGGAAGGTCTGCTAGGTCTGGGGACTCCCTGCATGCCCTGCTTCAAAGGCCCAGAGCCCACTGTGAAACCTGAATGGCTGTTATCTCTTGCTGGGAGGAACTGCAAAAGTTTTGGGATGTGAACATCCTTCTTCCCTCCCTTTTTCCCCTCCCCCTTCTCCCTCTCCCTCCCCTATCTCCTCTTCTTCTCTCTTCCACTCCCTTTATCCTCTTTCTTTTTCCTTCTCCTCTCTTTTGGGGTAGAGTCTTCTGTTTGGCTCCAGTTGGCCTTGAACTCCAAAGTGCAGACAGCACATGATGTGTCTTGTGTCTTGGGCTGGCCAGGTCAGGGAAGATTCTATTTCTCCCGGGCCCTGAGTTGAGGCAGATGCTTATTTCTGGAAGCAGCCTGACATCAGCAATTGTTTAGTGATGGCTAAAGCCTGGTGGGTACTGGCAGCCATAGCATTGTGTGACTTCTTAACCACTGTTTTTAAAATTAACTTTATTATTATTACTGTGTATGCACAATATATATTTGTGTGAGTGCAGAAGACAGCTTTGGGGAGCTGATTCTTTCCTTTTTTGTTGGGTTCTGAGGCTCGAACTAGGTCATCTAGCATATGCAGTAAGTTATTTTACTTGCTGAACCATCTCAAAGGCCTTCTCCTGTTTCCCCTCCACCTTGCTTCTACCTAAGAGTCTCCTGATATAGCCCAGGCCAGTGTGGGGCTTGCTATTCTCCTTATTCAGTCTCCCAAGCACTGAGAGAATGGTGTGCTCCATCATGCTTGGCTGTAAGTGGCTTATACATCCTCACAGCTGAGGGCAGGCACCCTGAGAGGGAAGCTGAACCTTGGATTGACCTCATCAAGGTGGTAACAAAGGTATGCCAGTCTCAGGTACCAAAAACAAATGCTGCCTTTGATGGCAGGCAGAGAGGCCATGTGCCATCTGTGGGAAGTCTTCTGTGAGCAACTTTAGGAAATGTCTTCTGCAAGGCTCCGTTTTTTTTCCCCCTCTTTGTATCCATCCCCTCTAAGTGAGAGTCCCTGGGAAGAAGCTGTGACTGCAAAGGCTGACTGGCAGACCAGAACCTCAGTGGTGTGGAGGGATTGGAATGTTACAAATCCTGAGCCAAATTATGTTGGGGCATCTTTAGTCCCCTCAATAGCTATTTACCACATACATTCCTCTGTAGGTGACTGTAAGGTAAATCCTATGGAATCTTTTTTTTTTTTTAAAGATTTATTTATTATGTATACAGTATACAGAAGAGGGTACTAGATGTCATTTTAGATGGTTGTGAGCCACTATGTGGTTGCTGGGAATTGAACTCAGGACCTCAGTGCTCTTAACCTCTGAGCCATCTCTCCAGCCCCAATCCTATGGAATCTTTGAACAGATCTCTGGTTTCCGCTAAGCAAAGGGCTCAGCTGACCTCTGAGTCTACAGCAGGGTTCCTAGCTCTGATATAACCTGACTTCCTGATGGATCCACCAATGTGTTGTGCAGGAGGTGTCTTAATTTCTTACTTTCTTTGCTCTGTTTTTATAAAAAGTTCATTAACTTCTGTATCATTGGAATGTAGTGTTTGGGAAAACCTAGATCTGCAGTACGGGGCTGTGCTCTCAGTCTTGGCTCCAGAATAAAACCTTGTTTTACTTTGAGGTGAGCCATTTCTTATGTAGGTACTCCAGATGACAGGCCTTCCTTGGGCAGGGCCCAGGGGCTTGTTAGGGGTTGATGGAAGGAGTTGGACCCCAGGCCCTGACTCTACATGCTGTGCTGAAGGCCTGCTGCCCTCAAGACTGTACAGGGTCTTCTGGTTTATTTGATACTTCCTCACTGAGAGCCCCCAGGCAACAGATATGACAGGAATCTCTGTGGGGCTCCCAGCAATGCTGAGAGTGAAGACAGATGAGCCTGCTCTGTGGCCACTCATGTGCTGCCAGGCATGTCTTCGCCAAGAGTGGAAGGCACACTGGTATTTGCCAAATCCTATTAAAGGTCATGGGCAGCCCCTTCTTTTAGGAACTGAAATCTGCAGTTCTCACACAAGGAAAGTTGTTGCAAAGTCTGGGCCATACTGCAGGTCCAGCTGCAAGAGGCCATAGTGCAGCTGAGTGCAAGCATTGCTCACCCAGCTTACTTAGAGTAAATAAGTAAGCCACAGCCCAGCCAGGAGTTCTCATGCACTCACTTGCCAAGCCCAGGACTCACGGCTTCAGGAGAATTAGCTGAAAGACTTGCTGAAGGGCTGGCTAACATGAGACACATTGTCAGGTGTCACTGAAGGAGGTATCATCAGTCTGAAAGCTGCACATTGGAAGTGTCTCCCTAGCTGGGACCAGGGACAAGGGCCTGCAGGCTAGTCCCCAGGCACTTGCCTTCCACTTGCTGCTGAGGACTGCTGGCTGCGTTTTCCAGTGGGGCTGTGGATCATATCCTAAGGGAGAAAACCTGGCTGGGAGCCTTCCTACCTCTGGGAAGATTATTTCTGGAATATTCTTGTGCTGAATTGGTAAAGTTGGCTCCTTAATGCTGCCATTCAAAGCAGCCTAGACTCAAAGCCCAGCTGTTAGGTTCCTGATGAGGAGCCTTGATAAATTTCAAGGCTACTGCCATTTCTGCCTTCCCTCCATCTAAGGTGATCACTGTTCTGTTTCCTAGACAACAAGGTTCACCCTCAGAGAGGAGAAGAAAAGCCTCAAGTGTGGGAGGACTCACTTTGTACTGGGCTACAGAGATGGCTCAGAGATGGATCTATCACTGCTCACGTCTGCACAAGCATGCAGACTTGAGTTCAAATCCCCAGGAGACACATAAAGCTGGCACAGTGGCACACAACTATAATTCCAGTGTCCCCGGTTGGTGAGATGGTAGGTGGAGACAAGAGATTCCCTGAAAGCTTGTAGGCAAGCTAACTTCAAGCACACTGTGGCAGACAACAAAGGGCCTGTGTCTCAGACAGGATGGAAGAAGATAACCAGCACTTGGGGCTGGAAAGATGGCTCAGTGGTTAAGAGCACTAACTGTTCTTCCGGAGGAACTGAGTTTAATTTCCAGCATCCACATGGCAGCTAACAACTGTCTTTAATTCTAAGATGTGACACCCTTACACAGTTATACATGCAGGCAAAACACCAATTCACATAAAATAAAAATATTAAAAAAAAGAACTAGCACTTGAGGCTTGAGTTCCACATATATACAATGGCATGAGAATATGTATGTACACATATATGTGTGTACACACACATACCACCACCAAACTACTACTATTGGTTTCATGCATGAGATCAGACACACACATACTACCAGGGCCACATGAGAGTTTATTCAGGAGAGTTGCCAGGCAAGCACAGGAGCAGAGAAGCAGAAAAGAGAAGAGACAGACTGCCACATGGTGTCTCCTTTTAAGAGAATGTGTGGGCATGAATTTATGTAGCCACACCTAGGGGCGTCCCCTCTATACATGTTCTGCGGATGCGACATTAGCTTTAGCACGTAGCTACTACATACCAAAAATTTTTACCTCACCCAGTGCCTTGTTGGGTTTACCACGTGGCATGCAGGAATCCTTACAGTTACCACTCCAAGGTAATGTTGGGCTTTGGTCTCACCCACCACTGCCATTGACAATTTGGTGTCTTGGGACATTTGCTAGTCAATTTTACTTTACTATAGCAAAAAATTAATTAGAGGTAATGGAGCTAAAAAGAAAAAAACGATTGTTTAGGATTGATCAGCCCTGATACTCTGGGCCTGTGGTGAGGTTGTACAATGTGACTGGAGTATGCGTCTAAGAAAGCTGTTCATCCTTGGTAGACAGGAAGTGAAAGAGCCCGGGGGTGTGTGTGGGGTGTCTGACCTCCTATTGCCCCCTTCAGATTTCTCTTAACAGCCCCAGCACCTCCCAGTGGTACAAAGCTGGTAATCAAGCCTTTGCTATGTGGGTTTTTGAGGACATTTCATATCCAGACTAGACACAAGACATGGGGCGTGTGATACTTAATCCTAGTTGTCAGCTTGACAGGAATGTAAAGTCACCTAGGAGACACACCTCTGGGCATGTCTGTGAGGTATGACTGAGCAGGGAAGATTCACCCAGAATCTGGGCAGCACCATCCATGGGTTGGGGTCCCAGACTGAATAAAAAGGACCAAGGAAGCTCAGTAACAGCATTTGTCTCTCTCTGCTTCCTGACTGTGGATGTGACTGTGGAAGGGAGCTGCCTCAGGCCCCTGTAGGCGTGCCTTCCCCACAGTGGTGGATTGTTTAGTTAAACTGGGAGCTACAATGAACCAGTCCTTCTTTTGGGTGTTTTGCAGGCATTGTATCACTGTGTTAAGAACAGTAACAAATGTAGCTGGCAAGGAACTGTTGTTGGAAGTTGAGATGAGTGGGCTCCCTTTGGTGGGTAAGAGGTTATCGTCTCTAGTGAAGAGGCACGAAAGGCAGACATTGTTTCGCCTGTGGCTATTTCTCCCTCCACTGGTGTCTTGTTGTCTGAGAGATGGTTTTCTTGTGATGACAGGTGTATTTCAAATTTCTGTGATACTGTCATCCTCACAAGCCATTAAGTTTGGATGTAGGGGAGGGTAGGGTGGGTAGGGTCGTGACTCCTGAAGTGTGATCAGATGCCTTCATGTTCTTGGTGTTTTATTTTGTTTTTTTCACCCTGGGCTCCTCCGGCCAGCTGTCTCCTGTACTTTTTGCTCATCGCCTAGGGAAGGGATGACTCAGCAAAGACTCTGAGAGCAAGGTGTGTTCGTTCTTGCTCTGGGAGATTCAGAAGTCTGGCCTGCAGCAGGGAGTGCTGCGGGTATCAGTAGTAGGATAGATGGCTTAAATTATAGGCAAGGAAAGCTAAGGAGTGGGCTTCAGGTGGGGGTACAGTGTGGGAGGGAACTGTGTGGGTGGAGAAGGATTGAGGGAGGGTGATAATGCCAGAAGGATGGATGTCCTGATAAGTACATCCAGTTTGTCCTCCTCGAGGACGCCAGGGGTCACCAGCCAAGGAGCATCTCCACACCTGAAGTCTCTACAATATTCCTGAGGTCATTGCACACCAGTAAGACTCAAGATTTGTATGACTTGTCCTCCCTGTGGCTGGCTAATGGGGGCCCCTTTTGGGGGTGGTTAGCAACTCATCAAAGGCAAACCTTCAAGAGTGTTTCATGGATACCCTTTGCAGACTCTGAGGATACTGAAGACATATACAATACAGAGTATGGTTAGTTCTCTGGACACCCGCCTGTGGTGGCAGTGCTGGAGAAGACAGCCACCAGCCTGGTTGGAACCTGCCATAGTGCTCCATGCGTTGATATTGCTGATCATGTGCTCTTAAGAGCTCTTCCATCTAAGTCTCCACAGCATGCTTGGTGAGATGGGCTTCCAGTTCCTGTGAAGCTGGAGACCCAGTCCTAGATCCCCGCCTTGGCATCTCTCTTGGGTGAGCTTAACACTGTGCGTTCCCATGTGACAAGTCTCCTTCTTTGTTTCCTCCCCACTGCTTTTTTAGCCCTGCTGACCCTCTGGAGAGTTTTCTCGTAGCCAGCTGCCCAAAGAGTGGGGCTTCCCAGCAGCTGCTGCCTTGTTCTGCCCTAGCCCTGAGATCCACAGGCATTTCCATTTCAGGAGCTCATTGCTACAGGAAACAGATGGGACAAACACAAATAAACAGTGAGTATTTCAAAGGATCTGCAAGCTCAGAGGCATGTTGGCAGGACCATAGCTGAGGCTGCCTGGGGATGGGCCTGAGAACATTGAAGTCCCAGCTGTGTGAGCTCCTGGAGTGGACTGGGCAGGCCTAAGAAGGGTATGAACTGTCCTCTGTAGTTCTTACTTGGAGATTGGTGTTGTAGTATGTTTTTTTTGGCCTGTTTGAGGCTGGAGGTTTGTGACCTGGCGCACGTGTGGCGCCGGCGGATTGGAACTTGGTTTGCGCACCCGCGGCTTTTGTCTCTTAAAAGAAATGAATTATACGTTTATATATTTTAACACTGTTTGGCCCATGTCTTATGTCTATTACTAGCTAGCTCTTTCTTTTTAAATTAACTTATTTTTATTAATTTTTTTGTCACGTGGCTCAGCCCGTGGCTGGCCGGTACCTCTCTAAATGTCTGCTGCTCTTGGGGGTCCAATGCAGAGTGACTAACTCCACCCTCCTTCTACCTGGCTGCCTCTGATTCTCTACTCACATCTATGGTGCCCTGCCATAGATTGGGGGTGGAAAATGAACTCAGAAAACAGGATGAGACTCAAGGTCCCTCCCTCGTGGATGTTTAAAATGCAGGAGACTAGATAGTGTGCCCAAGAACACACTTTGGCCTGGCCAAAGTCCTGGTTTTTATAACTTACAAAAATAGTAGAGAACTCAAGAGGCAGCAGATTGGGATCTCTATGAGTTAGAGCCTAGCCTGGTCTACATAGGCAGTTCCAGGGCAGGCAGGTCTATGCAGTGAGACCATGTCTCAACAGAAAAGGAGTAGTAAAAAACATGTAGCTTTAGGAACTCCCCCTAGTGCCCATACGGCTTGAGCTCTAATGGACACTGAAGAGGTGCAGGAGTTTCATCCATAAAGAGACCTTAGCTGGTGGAGACCATACAGATACATTCTGGGATGAAGGTACACACTTAGAGTTTATAAGATAAGCTGGAGGCAGTATCCCAAGCATGTTTACTAGAATATGTACATGGATTTGATTCCATTGTTGTTGTGGTTCCCAGCAGAGGGAAGACTGCTCTATCCTGACATTTGACAATGTGGAAGAGATTTTTCAAATTATTCATTTATTATTTAGCAGTGTATATATGTATGCGTACGAGTGCTACAGCACATATTTGGAGGTCAGAAGATGATTTTTCAGGGTCAGTTCTTTCCTTCCACTCTGTGGCTTCCAGGGGTTGAACTCAGATAGATCATCAGGCTTGGTGGCAAGCACCTTTACCAGTTGAGCCACCTCATAGGCCCTTAATTGGCATATTGAGAACAATGGCTTAGCCTAGCTTTTGGGGGCCACAAGGCCCCAGGTTCTGGCTATTCCAATAATTATATGAATCCTTAATCTACCATGCCTAAGACTAAACCACCCAGGACTCATATTGTATATTTAATAAAAATAGCCTGAAATATCAGAGGACAGAGCCAAGCCATGAAGGTCAGGAAGTGGTGACCTTTAATCACATCATTTGGGAGCAGAGATCCATCTGGTCAAACAGAGGCAGGCAGTGGTGACACACACCTTTAATCCTAGCACTAGGAAAGCTGAACCAGGAAGTGAGATAGCTGGGCAGAGATAGAGGATGCAGGAGTTCAGCTTCTCCTGCCACTTCCTTTTTGGCTGAAAATGGAAAGGTTGGAGTTTGATGATTTGGAAAGACAGTCCTGAAGAGTTGGCTGGGTGAGAAGTGGCTGTGGTTTGTTCCCTGTCTCTCTGATATTTCCAGCTTTTTCCCAATCTGGCTCCAGGTTTTTATTATAATACCAAATAGAATTTGTGCAGTGCTGCAGAGCCTGGCAGCTGCTGTATTCATCTTACCCTCTTAGTCTGAGCAGCCCAACTGCCCACCTGGTTCTTTAGAATAACCCAGTGTGATGAAGGAGATTCCCACTCCCCTACTACCCATGGACACCTCCCTTGGCCTCCCACCTTTGGTTTGAAAGCATCCAAACATCTGACAGACTTTAGGAGGCCCTATTTTTACAATCTTTGATTTAAAAACTTGTGGAAATTCTGACCTCCACAGTTATGACGTGAGCAGCCCAGGTACACAGGCCCCTGGAGCCTGGCAGGTCAGCACCTGCTTCTGACTGGGACAGAGGAGCACCCCCCCTTCCCCTGGCTTCTGATTTATGTTCTATTTAGGAGGCCTAAGAGCAGCAGCTTGCTGGGCTGAGCCAGGGTATGGTAGTGGGAGAGCTCTACCAGGTGGAGAACCTGACCTGTCTGTCTAAGCTTCCATCTAGCCAGTCCTTTCCTATTTACAGATCCCCAAATTGGATAGCCTTCGACTTCCTTACTTGGGTCAACCAGGACTGTTTCCAGACCAGCCTCCCAGTGAGGTGATGCTTACTGTTAAACTGAGAACCAAAGAAGATATGACTTGTCTTAATCTCATGGCTGGAAGCACCATCTTAGCAGAGATTCAGATCCTGGCACCAGAACCCATACTCTGACCCACTGGGCTGCCCTACACATGAGCGATCTTTAAAACATGTAAGCAGAGCCCCAAATCCCAGCTTCAGAGCCCCTGTGAGTGACTCCTTAGACAGAAACCTGAAGGTCCTCAACTGAAGGCACTCTGTTTCCCATACGCTTTTCCTCTTTGCTTACTGTGTTATAACCCTGCTGGCTCCTTTCTGTTTCTTGCAGCCTTACTGAGGTCTAATTCCTTGATCTTACACCCTCCTGTTTGATGCCTACGTGGATTAGTTTTAGCAGCTGGGTGGAGTCATGCAATGATTATTACATCCTATCTGAGATCTTCTTCAGCTTTCAAGAGACCCAGTCCCCCATTTCTAGTCACTCCTACTTGCAATAGGCAAGTGAAGAGCTGCCTCCTCTTTCTATATATGCACTTGCTGTTCTGGACATTCGGTACATCTGAAGCTATGGTCTTCTGTGTGTGATATTTCAAGATTTATCAATGTTATGCCATAAATCAGCACTCCATTCCTTTCTCATGGCCAGATAATAGTTTGTTGTATGGATGTACCAGTTTGTGTATCCATTCATGGGTGGGTGTCTTTTGCTTTGATTCTACTTTAGAATTCTTATGAATAAGCATGCTGGGACTATTAATGACTCCTGTGGGGGCCCTTCTTGTGGGGTTCCTTGGCAACACTGAGCATGCCTCCCTCACAGAAGTCTTTGTAGAATGCTTCTTGTCTGCTTACCACTCTGTGGTCCACATCATACCCCTCCATCTGTATTATTCCCTAACTATCTCTTGCTGGGCATTCCCAACTCTTCTCAGCTTTAGTTCTCTCTCTCTCTCTGAGGGAGGGAGCTAGGTCTCACTCTGTAGTCTAGGCTAACCTGGAATTTATTACAGAGCCCAGAGCATCCTGGGACTTGCCAAAGCCTTCCTGCTTCTGCTGGGTTACAGGCACCAGCTACTTAGGTGTCATCACTGACCTTGTTGTTCCTGAGATTGTTCTGCACTGTGTGCTCATGCTTGCTTTCCCTCTGATTTGTGAATGGACACTGCAGGAGAGCAGGGCTCTCCTAGGTCCTGCTCATTCTCAGTTGGACCTTCAGTGGCTACATCCAGAAGGTACTCAATGAGCAACAGAATGAATGAAACAAAGAGCTCATGATGAATGAAGCTACTCTAAATGCCCTCAGAGTTTGTGTAGAGCTGCCATTCAGGCAGCTTCTCAGTTTCCTCCTCATTCTCACCCACAGATATGTAAGGGTCAAGCAACAGCCTCATAGGACATCTTGGCATGAAGCAAGAGCTCCGTGGCTCCTACAAGGGCATCCTTGGGCTGGAGATGTTACTGGAGTGGTTAGGATCTGAGCCTGAGCCCTGGAGCCCTCATTAGCTAGACTTGGCCACCTTCTTCAATAGGCCAACCAAACAAATAAGCAGTAGTGAAAGCAGGAAGAGTACATTTGTTCACAGTGGTCATACTGGGAAGAGGAACAAATAAAGAGGTTCAGTGACTTCCCAGTTCCGTCTTCAGGATCCTGACATGAGGCTTAAAAAAGGGTTGAGAGGTATGCATAGCTAAGTGGTCCTGGTCAAGGTGGTAGTCCCTCCCTGCCAAGAAACATTGATCTGTTCTTGTCTGAGTTCTGCTGTCCACTGTAAGGGAGTCTGACCAGCTCAGAAATCTCTTCCTGAAAGACAGGTACCCCTCTGACTGGCACCAGGTCCACATTTTTCCTTCTTCCAGCATGAGGTTCCAGAGGAAGTTGCAAGCCCTTGGAGCCCATTATCTCAGTAGCCCTATAGCCAGAAGGAAGGTATGAGTTTGATATCAAAATATTCCCTCCCCTGTCCAGACTGTTTTAGGAGCTGCTTGTGAGCTCCTTCATGCCTAATCGTATTTTCTTTGACTCTGTCTTCCCATCTGTGTGGTGGGATAGTGAGGCCATTCCTCCTTCCTGAGTAGTTCTAAGTTTAGCATGGGCAGATGAATGGCAGTGCCAGCTTCAGTGTCTTTGCTCTGCATCTTCCCAGAACTGGCAAAAGAGGAGCCAAAGCATAGAGCTGGACAGGATGGGGTCCAGAGCAAGTACAGCTCCTGAGTGGGCTTAGGGAGGGGATGATGACCCCATTGGGCTAGCAAGGAAACTGCCTCCCAAGGGGAACTCAGATAAGGGGCCTGTCCTGCTTCCTTCCTGTCGCCCACAATCCCAGCTTGTTTCTGTATCCTCCTTCATCCCTGTCCTCTTCTCAGGCTTAATTGGGAGGCTGTGGAGGCTCCACAGGCACTTAACCTTCTCTGAGGCCTCTGGGGAAAGAATTAGCGCTAATCCTGGGCTGCTTTCCTCTCTGGCTCAGGAAGTGTCAGAGGGCAAAGCCAGGCCACTGCCTCCCAAGGAGACAGAATCCTTGCCCTTATGTCCTGCAGCAGTTGGGGACAAAGCACAGCCAGTCACCATCCTCCTTCCCCCTTCTCCTTCTGATCCCCAGACCCGTCTGAAGAAGAATACAGTGGGTACCAGGATCATTACAATTTCTAGTGGAAAAATCAGAACGTCCTGGGGTGATGGATGAGTTTATAAAATGCTTGCCATGCAAGCATATGGGCCTGAGCTCAGAACGCTGGCTCCCAAAGGACCAGCCAGGCACAAATCTCTGATCTCATCTCTGGGGAAGCAGAAACAAGGGAATTCCTGAAGCTCACTGGCCAGCCAGGCTAGCCCCACACATGAGCTCCAAATTCATGACCCTCTCTCAGAAAGATAAGGCAAAGAATGACTGAGGAAGACCTCATGCTTTGGCCCCTGCACAGGCACTCACTCTTACATGCACTCATGCATTTACAAAGGTGAGCATATGCCACAGACCCACCTTTGTGCCCCTTAAACCACTGAGCTTTTAATAACACTTTATTTAAGCCAGTATATCTCAATATGGTCTTTTCAGTATATTATTAATATGCATAGGTATGTGTGTGTCATGAGTATGTATACCATGTGGAGGCCAGAGGAGATTACCAAGTATCTTTATCACTTCTGCCTTTTTTGTTTGAGTCAGGTCTCTCATTGGACCTGAAGTTTTCTGACAGCCAGTGAGCTCCTAGGATCTGTCTATCTTGGTTGCCCAAATTCTGCGGTCAAGGAAATGCCCTTCTATACCCAGCTTTTTTTGTGGATGCTGGGGATTTGAACTCAGGTCCTTGTGCTTGCACAGCAAGTGCCCTTATGGAGCCATTTCATCAGCACAGTTTTCAATAAGATAAACTCTATATCCTTCATTGCATACAGAGCTTCCAAATTTGATGTGTATGCTTTGACAGCAAATCTTAGCTTGCTACTAATACTCATTTTTTCCCCCTGGAAATATTAGAATCGTGTTTAGCTCTCATAAAGCTAAAATAGTTTGTTTTTTTTTTTTTTAATCCAAATCATCTCAGAGTGGCATATAGTTTTCCATGGTGGCATGGGGCATCATTGTTTCAGGTTAATTTAAATTAATTATGATTAAATATTCTGAGTCTCTCAGCTTATCATTTATAGTCACCACTTATCAAGGTTTGGGTGGCCCCATGGAAGTAGTTAGTACTGTATTTGTCAAAGCAGCTCTGGCATTGACCTGGAGTTCCTACATCTGTTCCTCGGCTGACCTCTCCTGACAAGTGTGAAGTATAGAACTGGACCTCCAACTTGTTGTGTGACCTGAGTAAGATTTTGGGTCTCTCTGGGCCTTTCCTTTCCCAGCTGTGAAACCCTTTTATTCAAATACAGTAAGCTCTTGCAATGGCCCATGGTTTGATCTAGGTTTTGGAAGTGCACTTACTGTGCAGACCTACTGTGTTCTTTATACACCTTCATTTCAGGGTGTCATATCAACCACAGTAGTGACACCAATGCTGTGGAGCCCTGACTATGTGGCAGGTATTGCCCAGAGTCCTGACACCAGCCAACACTCATAACCAGATACCTCCATGGGTGGTACTGGCATCTCCCATGGGATATCTCACTTCACAGAGAACCTAAATACCTTATGTGAGGTCTCTCAGCCTGGCAGCAGATGGATTTAAACCCAGGTTGCCTGATGTCATACACAGTCTTGCATTACCCCCTATTCCTGGGAGGACTGTAGGTTGTGGAGCTTGGGGCTGGGAAGAAGAAGCAGAGCAAATAGGGTGGCGCTGCTGTGACAGAGAAGGGCCTGCCCTCCAGTATCTTCTGTGGCTTTGTCCAGAGCTCTCTCTCCTCTAGGCCTGTAGTAGGGTACAATGGGCCACATGGCCAGCTCAGATCTGCCTAGTGTGGGCAAGTCTGGTCACAGCTGCTGGTACAGCCAAGCCTGGCAGGCCAGTGTGTCACATGGTCTGGGAGCAGAATCTGGGCCAGGGACCACAGCCAGCAGGGCAGCAGGCCTTAGCTTTGAGCCATGATTCTGCCACTGTATGTGTGTTTTCCCAGATGAGGCTATGTCTTTCCTTCCCTCTTTTCCCATCTCCTGCCCTTGTTCTGCCTCTTTTTCTTTCTTCCCACTCATCCACTCACTTGTTACTTATTAAGGGTGCACTAATGTTAACCTTGACAAGTTCTGGGCATGCTGGAAGATGCTTTAGTCCCCAGTAAATATTATGGTTCTTTGTTTGTGAGTTTTTGAGTCAACTTCATGTAGCCCAGACTGGCCTCAAACTTGTTACATAGCCACAGATAATCCTGAACTTCTGATCTTTGTGCATTTGCCTCCTAATGGCTAGGATTATAGATGTATGCAGCTATATTCCCTTTATATGGTGCTGGGGATTGAACCCAGAGCATTGTGCTTGCTAAGCAAGCACTATGTCCACAGTATGGTCTGTTTGGATGGCCCATGAGTAAACTTATAATGTAAGAATAGAGAGGAGACATAAATTCTAGGAGTAATACTAAATTGGGGAAATTAGATGTGTTCCACATATGGAACAGCTAGAGACCCAGTTTGTTGATATACAATATGTTTGACAGATTATCTGTGCCTCTGGGATGGACAAGGATCCAGGACCATGGATAAAGTAGCCTTGTCCAGATATCTATCAATCTGAATCTGTTATAGCAGGTCTTGCCCTGAAAGCATCCTTGCTTGGCTTATCCTCTGTTCTATATAGAATAGTCAGAGCATGAGACTAAATTGGGTGCTGCAGTTTGTGAGTGTCATGTCCTCCTCAGCTGCTGGTACTGTTTTTTTTTTTACAAGGTTGTGGAAGTTTATCAGAGGGTCAGCCTGGGTGTTCTTTCTTGTTTCAGACCCAAGCTCTCTCTGAAGCCTAGTTTGCTGAGCTGTGAGGAATCCCAGCTCATGTTTCTACTGCCATTAAGTGTGCTAGGCCTTTCCTGCCATCATGGACTGGACATGCGCAAACCCTGAATGCGTCAGAATAACTCTCCCCACTTAAATTACTTCTGTTAAGTATTTTGTCACAGCGACAGGAAAGGCACATACTAGAAAACCAACTTCCTGCTGCAAGAGTGACAACATGGGGTCAAGAATGAGCAGGGAAGTCCTCTCGCCTGTCCTTCTCTGCCTTCTTTCTCTCTGTTCCTCCTTCCCTCTCTTTCTTCTGCAGCTGTTTACTAGGCATCTAGTAGGTTCCCCCAGGCTCTTGAGTCCAGCATAGGAAACCTTGTTCACTGAAGCAAAGGCCCTTTTTGGTAAAGAGTAGGAAGGGAAGGACAGGGCTGAAAGCCTGGGAGGGTCCTGCTATGTAGACTGTTGGTGCTAGAAAGATGCAGAGGAGAGGAAGAGCTGATGGAGCCTGGAGACAATGGATGCTGTCTGGATGAAGAAGGCAGGGGAAGTGGTTCAGGGAGAGGCAACTGTTTGTACAAAGGCATGAATTGAGACCCCCGCACATTTACCTACGCTGTGGACACACAGTCACTCTTTCTTGTAAGCGTGTCTGGGGAATCCTAAAGGGCTGAGAGAAGGAAGATGAACGGGTCAGAATATGATGGGTGTGATAACTTATGCGAGGAGGTTGAATGTTATTGGAGGGTCCCTGAGAAGCCTTTGAGCGCTTCCAAGCTGCAGAGTTAAGAGCTTCAGTTTATATTTCAGAAAGATCATGTTGCCTTCATCTTCAGTAATAGAGTGAAGGGAAAGGGACGCTTTTCAGGCAAATAAAAGTACAGTTAAAAGACAGGGACAAACTGGTCATGGCCTGCAAGGAGGGGCTGACAAGGGACACTGAGAAGTGGATGGAAGCCAAGGTCATGATCAAGGCCGCTGAACTAGAGACTGGGAAAAAGAAGGACCTTAGCTCCATGGCATTACCAGGTGCACGGGTTAGTAGGAACTAGGGGAAAAAAGTTTGGGTTAGATCAAGATTGGGGGTCTTAGTGGACTCGCACAATGGTAGTTTGATTACAGAAGCTGCAGGTCCAGAAATGGGAGCTTCTGGAGCCTGTGAAGTGAGGCAAAGTGGTGATGATGGCTTAGGAAGAAGTGTCATGTGAGGGCATAAGGACCGTTCAATGCCGAGATAGAGTCCTTGTGTCTTGTACTTGTCAAACATTCCAGTCTCCTCTAGGATGTCATCTTCCTGAATGTGAAGTACTGAGATTCCTTCTCAGAGAAGGGTGGGTGTAGTGACAGGTAGGTGTCACCTCTTTCTTCAAGCACAGTAATCCTGCTGTGATTTGTTTTGTTGTTTGGCCTTTGGGTAAGTTTTGATTTAAGGCAAGGGACCTATGACTCAAGAGTCTGCAGAGGGTTTGATTTCTAACCCTGCTGCTCTGTGCTATGGCAGGAAGAAGGGACACACCCTGCTGAGAGTTTCCCAATGCAGACCTCCTAGCCAGGACCCTCCCAGCCACTGTACCCAGGAGGCCCTGAAGGTCATTACCTTCTCTAAGCCCCTGGAGGAGGATCAAGGACATTGACTTCTAGCCACACTTGGAATTGGTGAGAAGTTTGTTTGTGGCTGCACTGAGGACTCTGAGGCTGGGTCCTGGTGAGGATCAAGGATGGGGATTGATTGGCAATGTCTGCTATGGTCTCCAGGGAGGTGAGAGTTGTGCTTCAGATCCTCTAGGTTTAATCCAATTTCTGTTCTTAACAGCGACAGACACAAACTCACCTCTTCTTCATGGTTCCCAGAGGCTCTAGTGTGCTTTCTCTTCTCTTTCTTCCTTTTATTGTCGAGAACTTCAAAGGTTCCTGCTGGCCTACTTCCCAGTAGACTGGTCATTTCAGGAAATGAATAGGCTGCACTCTGGAGGAAGCCAGACCGCTCAGTGAGTTCCCAGTCTTCCAGAATTAGAACATTAGTGTCATGCTGATCAGGTGGGCTCAGGGCCAGGGAAGCATTAGGCTTTTTTTGCTGAGGACCCTCCCCCCCAATCACCAAGGCCATGCCAAGGAGACAGTGATCGGGAGCTCTGACTCCATCTCTGTGTTGCAAGTTGTAGGGTCTGGTGGCACCAATGAGACCGAGGTGGAATAAGAAAGGGCAGGCCAATCATTCCCCAGGAAGAAGCCCTTCTAGTGCCAGGTCCACACAAAGATGCTCATCACAAGACAAAAGCAGGCATCCCATGGAACAGTAGAAAAAGCCAGAAACAGAACAAGAAGACAATCAAAGCCATATTCTGTTACACCCCATAAGTATAGGCTTTAGCCATAGGGGTCTGTCACACAGAGTGGAACAGTGATGGTGATGGTGATGGTGAGGGTGAGGGAATGGTTCACCTAGGCTAGGGAGTGGCCTGTATGGAGCTCTGGGGGCAGTTTTTACCAACCCAATTTGGAGGGACTGAGTTTTCAGCATCTGGAGCTGGCCGTGCATGGTGATCATCAGCAGGGATCACTCAATTCTTTGACAGTTCAATAGATAGGTGATGGAAGGCTTGGCACAGGAGAGCTGGTGGGGGTAAGTTTGGCACAACTGTGTCCAAATTCAATTTCTATTCACCTTTGGAGTTCTGTTGCTTCTGGGGGGTGGGCTGGACACCTGATCCTTTGTCTTTGCTTATACAGGAGCAAGAGCTACGATACCTTAGATGTGGAGGTGTTTCAGAACCTGGAGATGTGGCAGAATGCCTGCCAGGTGTCAGGATGCTTAGGACCTACTTCACAAGTCACACCTATCTCAAGGAGCTATTGAAGATTAAATTAACATGTGGAATGATATATAACTGATTGTTACAATCATTGACTTATCTACACATGTGTCTGGAAGTTCTTTAAAAATGCAGTGGTTAGAACAGAGAAACCTGAGCATTTTTTGCTAATCTGGAAGTGAGGTGTCTTGAGACATATTTTTCTAAGGTTCTTGAACTTGAGGTTACATTGGCATTACTTGAAAAGCTTGTTAAAAGACAGATTTGGGGTCCCCTCCCAGAAAACCCAGAGCAGCGCTGAGTTCCTCTCATAGGCTTTCAGATCTGCAACTCCAAGTGGCAATGAACCTTGTGTGCACATACTTGACCTCAACTGTGAGCCCTGTTCTACTCTGGCCATATGACCCTTTCTACCAAAGCAAGAGTTGACCTAATCTTTGTAATCAGATCACAGAACTTGACAGGGAGGGGCGGTAACTTGGCTCCCTAGTTTACTAATACCATCCTGCAGGTAGGACTGGGAAAATGTCTGGTGAAGGGAGGGCAGAAGCTGGCTTCTAGAGGTCTCCATCAGGAGGCTTCTCACAGGAGCCTTAAGCCAGGGACTCTCTCATCCTGTTGCTTGGAGCCCCTAAGCAGATGCTCTCTCTATCACAACATCTGCCCTACAGTCTGGTGCTCCTCTGTCCTCTGGCCTTGACTCAATAGTGAATGCTCTCATGTGCCTTGTGTGCATTTTTCTGTGTTGATAAATATTTTCCCACAATACTGCATAGTTCTCCCTTGTATGGATGTAAGGGAGAGAACAATGTGAGCCAGGAGAACAGGAAGGGGGATTCAGTCTAAGGGGGCAGAGTGCCTTGGTGACTATAATGAGGCATACAGGAAGCTGAAAACATTCTGTAAGAATCTTTCTTGTAATCTGTATTGAGTTATCCCTATGAAAGCTGTGTTCTCTCTTGGCCTGAATTTTTGTTTGTTTTATTTTGTAAAAGTTTTGTTTGTTTATTTGTGACAGGGTCTCCTGTCCACAAACACAACAACATGTAGCCAAGGGAGCTTCTGATTCTACTGCATCTACCTTCTGAGCTCTGGGATTAAGGCATGTGCTACCATGCTTGATTAATGTAGTCACAGGGATGGAACTCAGGGCTGTGAGCATGTTAGGCAGGTATTTTATCTAATGAGCTGACTCCCCATCCTGTCCCTTGGCTTTTTGTTTTCTCTCTGTTCACATGCCTTCCATCTCTCTGGTCTTTGGGCACAGGTCCTGCCATGTTGCAGATCCGTTTGCTTCTTGGTCTCTAGTGGCCTGTGGTAATTGCCTTTCTTATTGCTGCAATAGGCTATCCAAAGGAAGCAAAGTCCGTGATGGTGGGGAAGGAATGACAGCCAAGTAGTTGAAGATATTTGGGCCATGGTAGTGGTCTTGGCAGATTAGATCTAGGATGTCAACATCAAAGCCCACACTACCAGAGGCCCATCTCAGCTAGCCAGACCATAGCCTGTCCAAACAGGAGCACTCACAGAGACCAAGTGTCTGAGCACCTGAGCCTATGGAAGATGTTTTACATGCAAACCATAACATAACTCTACAGGCCCCTCTAGTGTAGCTGGAAATCTAATTGGGCTTAATAATAAAAACCTGGAGTAATATATGGGATAAATGCTGAAAGATCAGAGAAGAAAAGGAGCAGCCACTTCTTACCTCTACCAAATCCTCAGGCCAAAAGGGACCTCCAGGCTCCTGTCTCCTCCCCTCTTAATGTTCCTCTCTCTGTCCAGACATATCACTTCCTGTCTCAGCCTACCTAGTGCTGGGATTAAAGGCTTGTGCCTCCTGAGAACTGGGGTCCAAGGCATGAAATTCTAAGTGCTGGGATTAAAGCCTCCACCCTTGGCTCTGTTTCTCTTTCAGACTGGATCTATCTCAGGTAGCCAAGGGTGGCCTTGAACTCCTGATCTTCCTGCCCCCCCTACACTCCCTAGTGCTGGGATTAAAGGTACTTGCCACTACTACCTGGTCTCTCTGGTTGACTAGTGGCTAGTCCTGCCCTCTGATCTTTAGGCAAGCTGTATTTGTTAGAGCACAAACAAACTATCATCATACTCTGGGACATGTAATTATGCCTATACAATGAAAGAGAAGGGTCACACTCTAATATGGCAGCCAGGCTCTAGAGTAGTGAAATGTTTATGTCAAAGTGGGTCATGGTGACTCTCAGTGATCTTGTCCTACATGTCTTCCATTTGTCTCTATCTCTTCACTGAAATCTGATTTCAGTTCCAACCTAGTGAATCCATTTGATGTCTGTGGATTTTTCTGGCCTCAGAGCAGGGATTTGACTGACTTAATCCCATCTCTCATCCATTAGGGATAATGGCTCCTAGCCCTGTCACAGGTTTGTCTGCTGTCTCAGAACATTTAATTCTGACAGTAGGATTTCAGTGGAAGTAGGTTTCACCCAGCGAGGTCTATTGAATACCAGCAAGTCCGTTCATGATCTGAAAATGCAGCTGAAAAAATAAATATAAATATAATTAAAAAGCAAACTCATGCCAGCGCTCTATGATACTGTCCATGCATCAGCTCCAAAAAGCAAAATAAATTCTTGGAGTTGATCTGTTTCCTGCCCACAATACATTTGCTGGTTCCAAACAAATATATTTGTGAATACAACACAATTAGGAAGGCTGAGACAGTTAGAACATTGCCTGTCCAGAGAGGCAGAATGTGACTTCCATGCTCCCTGATGGCTGGAGCCAGGTTCGAGTGTGTTGTGACCCAGTCAATTATGGCTCTGGGTGCCCTTGTATTCCTTGCCAAGACATGCTTCCTCTTTTCTTCAGAGTTCAGCCTTCTGTTTTTCTTCCTTCTCCCTAAGCCTTAGGTTCATTTGCATGCCCCTCCCCATTTCCCTCCAAAGCTGGAAACAAATTGTGGACATGTATAAGTTTTAGGAGGTCCTGTTGGAATGGGACTAATTGGTTTTGATAATAAGAGCAACCTCTTTTTTTAATATATATATATATATATATATATATATATATATATATATATGTGCCAAGCTTTGACATTTGTGGTTTGCTTTGCTACTTGCAAAAATCCTGGAATAGTTTCATTTTATAGATTAAAAAAACCCTGAGGCTCTGAGAGGTCACAAAGCTTCTACAAGGTCATACAGCCAGAGAGTATAACGATGTCAAAAAGCATAGGACCTAATTTAATGGGGGCATTAAACAATCAGACTAAATGACCATGGTGAATTGATACCCTGATGGGAGTGTCAGGCAGGGGGAAACAGCTGCTCTAGAGACCTCGGAGGGCCTGGTTGCTCTCTGTTCTGCCTCCCTTCTTCACATATTCTTCATACAACTGGGTTTTAGAATCCCTGCTCTGGTCTCTCCCTTTATAAATGGAGATAAGCAGGCTGCTGCAGCTTCAGGCTTTCTGTCCCTAACCCAGATCTGCCTACGAAAGGTTACCTGGCAGGGCCATAAGAGAAGGATGACATTCTCTCCTGGTGTCCCACTTGCTTAAGTGTCTGTACTGGCGACTTTCCTCATGGCTATGGCAGAAACCAACCTAAGGAATTCGAGTTTTATTGTGGCTCATAGCATGAGGGTACAGTCCACTAGAGAGGAACGTCTTAGAGACAGGAGTGTGAGAAGGAGGGGAGAGAGGGAGAGGGAGAGGGAGAGGGAGAGGGAGAGGGAGAGAGAGAGAGAGAGAGAGAGAGAGAGAGAGAGAGAGAGAGGAATGCTGGTGTTCAGCTCTCTTTCTCTGTTTTATTCATCATGAGAACCCAGGGAATGGTACTTACCTATAGTTCCTACCTCAGCCAACCCAATTCAGAAACCCCCTTACAGACATGCCAGCAGTTTGTTTCCATGGTGATTCTAAACCCTTTCCCACTGATCATCAAGCCAGAGCTACATCCCACACAGAGATGTGGTCTATCTTGAGCCTATTAGAGCCCTTCCAGAATTGGGAGAATCTTCAGCTTTCCAAATCTATGGCTGAGCAGAAAGATGGAGGTCCCATAGAACAACATCAAAATAGGAAATGGACTGGAAGAAGATGGTTTGACCATGAGTATCTACCTGATACAGACATTGCATTTGGGACAGATGCTGGGCATGAAGACCCCTTTGACATTTGCAGACCCAAACTGAGTAGCATCAGGCCTTGTGTGTAGCTTGGGGAAGTGATGAATCCACTTACTCCTTGTTTACCAACCTTGAATCAGAATGGGGGGTCAAAGAGGCTTGTGAACCCTGGGGACTCTACAGCAGAGTTGGCAGTGCCAACTGTGAGATGCTTCAGAGAGCACAGATTGCAAGTTAGACACACAGGGCTCCAGCACAGTCCCATTGGTCATTTGGTAATGTCACAAAATTGTTAAAGAGGGTCAGGAAAGTCCATATACAAAGCACACTCTGGCCTGTGGGTGATAGTGAAAAATAGAAACTGATCAGGGAAGGTTCTGTCATCCAAGACACACCTGAACCTCAGTGCCCTGAGGGCTAGCCTGGGGCTTGTCTGTGCAGCAGAGGTAGTATTTTATGACTGTACATTTTAGTACCCACAGGGTCTTTAAACACCTTGATGTTCAGACTTCAGTTCAAATACAATCTGTCAACCTGTCTTAGTGGAGATCAGGTATCTGGGATTTTACAAAGCTCCCTAGACAATTCTTCTGAGTGGCCAGGGTACAGACCTAGTGCTTTTTACATGCTGCCTTCTGAGTCAGTGGCTGTAAAAAAGTTACACTTTCAATGTTTCTGGGTGTGTGGCCACAGTCCATGGATGGTGAGGGGTCCCCTCTGTAGACCACACTCATAGCCCTGACACTGAACTTCCTAAAAGAAAGAAGTACTGCTGACAGCATCTAACTGGTGGAACTTCAGCTAGGTAGCCAGAGAGCAGTTAGCCATGTATCAACAGCCTTGATCCCAAGGGTGGTAGGGCAGTGTGAGACAGTGACTCGCTGCAGCCTCTTTCATACCCAAATGAGAAGGGACTATGCAAAATGTTCTAAATCATCCATTTCCCAGACCTCTGAGCACATGGAAATTCCCCAGACCCTTCTTAGAAAATTGTCTGTCATGACAATTTTCTGTCATGAAAATTTTATGTCATGAAAGGAAAGAATTTTGGATTGGGAATGTAGCTCAGTTAGTAGATGCCCACTTAGTTTGCAGTGATTGTGATAGTGCAGCTTTGTAATCATAGTGCCAGGAGATGGAGGCAGGAAGATCAAAAGGTCAAAATTATACTTGGCTGTAGAGCAAGTTCAAGTCCACCTTGAGCTACGTAAAACCCTGGCTCAAAAACAAAGCAAAACAAAAATCTAACAAAAACAAGAGATTTAAACTACAGTCGTTAAGAGATTAAAAAGAAATGCCACAGACTTTGTTACAACATTGGATATTAAGACCCAGCAGGGAGTACAACAAGGCAGGAGTGAATGTGCCTATCAGACCTGGTCCCCATAGAAAGACCCGTGTGAATTCTGTTGGGGATAGAGTTAAGATGCTACCTGTTCTTATGAACATGCTGGGTTTGGATTAGAGGTTTCTGGAAATGACAGGACAATATTTTTCTGCTGAACTATGCCCCAGAGTCCACCCAAAGATTCCTTGGGTTCTGCAGCCTTGGACTTAGGGTGCTTTTGTGGGAGATGGGGACTGAGAACAATAGTCTCAATACTGTGGTGAAAGTCAGAACCTCATTTGTACTATTTCTTCATCATCGGAAGACTTTGCCTGGGTCCTGAGGGCTGAAACCCTATATGAAATGTGGATGTCCTAGGGCTTGGGGCATGCAGAGAAGGGACCTAAACTTCAGTGTAGTGTGGCAAGGTGTGGTGATATTTTATGTGTGCTCTAACAAATAAAGCTTACCCAAAGATCAGAGGGCAAAGTCGACCACTATTTAGCCATAGAGGCCAGGCAGTGGTAGCACATTCCTTTAATCCTAGCACTTGGGATCTCATGCCTTTGATCTCAGCACTTGGAAGGCACACACCTTTGATCCCAGCACTAGGGAGGTGGAAACAGAAAGTGATGTGGATAGAGGAATATAAGGTGGGAGGAGACAGGAGCTCAGAATTTTTTGACTGAGGAGCTAGCAAGGTAAAAATGTGGCTGCGGCTTGTTCCTTTGTCTCTCTGGTCTTTCATTATTTATCCAGATATCTGGCTCTCAGTTTTTATTAAGACCAATTAAGATTCATGCTACAGCAAGGTCCCTTGGATGGATAGCATAACCTCTTGTTATCTCTCTTTCTTAGTTTATAAACAGGGGCCATGGGCTGGGCCATGGCTCAGATGGCAAAGTACTCACTGCATAAATATGTGGACCTATGTTTGATCTCCAGCACCCATATAAGAAGCATATAATTTCAGCACTGGTGAAGTGAACATAGGACGGGTGTTGGGGCTCCATGGCTGGTCATCCCAGCTGAAGCGATGAGCTCCATGATCAGTAAGGGGCCTTCTCTTAAAAAATAAGGTGGTGGAGCTGGAGAGATGGTTCAGTGGTTAAGAACATTGGCTGTTCTTCAAGAGGTCCTGAGTTCCATTCCCAGTACCTACATGATGACTCCAGGAGTCTGGCTTCTTCGGGTACTACATGCATGTGGTACACAAACATTCAAACAACATAACCATACATTTAAAATAAATATGAAATTTTTAAAATGATAAGGTGAGGCTCACTAGAAGAAGCCACCTGATGTTAATACACACACACATATGAGAAAAAAGGGGGAAAAATGGGCTCTCCTAGTGTTTACCTCAGGGTTTCTGTGATAATGAATGACAGATGCCTAGCATAGTTTCAGTGAACTTGCTAATAAATGCCTATTGGCTTTGCTACCTTAGACAAGTCCCTGAGATCTCCAGGCCTCAGTTTACACACCTATAAAATAAGCCAGTGGCTCCTACTGCTGTATTGTGGGATTCAGAATCTGTCTGAGGAGGTTGTTGTTGCTAAGTTGTTTTTTGTTTTTGTTTTTGTTTTTTAAATAATTTTATGTGCATTGGTGTGAGGGTGTCAGATCCCCTGGAACTGGAGTTACAGGCAGTTGTGAGCTGCCATGTGGGTGCTAGGAACTGAACCTGTGTCCTCTAGAAGAGTAGCCAGTGTGTAACTGCTGAGCATTCTTTCTAGCCCTTGATTGGGGGACATTTAGTAACTTTGTCTTTTATGGGTCTGACTCAGAAAGTTGTAAGCATTGGCCATCATCTGAGGCCTCTAGTGTTCTGGAAGCTATAAACACAGTGCCTTTGGACCCTGCTTTTTTCAGCTGGATCTACTTATTGGCTTTCCTGCTCCACTGTGCCAGCCATATTAGGAGGATTCTCAGTGACCTTGACTCTTCAGACAGCCTGGTGTGTTTCTGCAGGGAGGATCCTGGGCAGGTGTAAGTGGGTGGGTGGGGAGGACTTAGGTGGGAAACTGCAGAGGGTGTAAAACTTCTTCAATGGGGCCCCAAAATGGGGCTGGGTACCTGGGGTCCTGTCTGAGATCTTGACCTCTTTTGCCTTTGGACTCTGACCCCAGTAGGACCATGGGACATCTGGAGCTTAGACCAGACCAGACCTTTGCTGATCAGGACCCTAGGACCTAACTTTGTAAGATAAGTTAGCTGGGACATCACAATGATAGTGTGTTGGGTTTCCCATAGCCTCTGTCTATCTGTTGCAAGGATGGTCCCTCTCTCAGGTTCTCTGCAGACCTCCATTTACTGGCTTCTTCCCTAATTCTGTCTTCTTCTCTCTCCACATACCTGTGCTGTCTTCTCTTTGTCAGACTGTTACCATCTTCCTCTCGGTCTGCTCTCATCTTTGTCCTCTCTCTCTATTCTATATCTGCGTTCCCTCCCTCTATCTCCCATCCCTTCCTCACCTTCCACCTAGTTGACTCAGTGCATGCTGGAGTCTCCATCCCCATCTCTTGTGGTGGAGTATGTAGTATACCGTGACTTCTGAGTGTCCTATTGGGTCACTTTAGTGACACAAACCCCTTATATCATGAATAGGTAAGTGCAGGCTAGGGATGTAGTTCAGTTGGTAGGATGCCTCCTGCCTGCTTGGCATTCACCTGGCATGAATTGAAGTCCAGAACCACATGAATGTGGCTTGGTGGTGCATACCTGAAATCCCAGTACGTAGGAGGTAAAAGCAGAAAGATCACACATTCAGGTTGTCTTCAGCTACACTGTGAGTCCAAGGTCAGTGTGGACTACAAGATACTGTCTTAAAACAACAACAACAAAACCCTACTAAACAAAAAAACTCAAATAAGACAAAACCAAAGCCATTGAGGTAATCAAATAAAAGAAAAGTTAATTTCCTGTCAGGTGAAATTAACTCAAATTAGTTCACCCTCTTTGGCAATGGGTATCTGAAGAGAGAACATTGAAGAGCATGTTCCCTCAAGTACAGAAACCCACAGTTCATTGGACTTTATTTGGCTCTGTAATCCTAATCCCTCTTACATTCATTATTGTTTGCTTCCTCAGAACCTCCAGAATATTTCATATTCCAGAACGTGCAATGGCAGGCAGTTAGTTTCTCAGTTTCCTCTTGGACACCTCAATTTCTCCAGAAAGGCTGCTTATCTTCTTCACCAGGCTGGGCTCAGCATGCCACGCCACTCTCTCCAAGCTCCCCACTCCCCCAAAGCCTGTCCTTAAGTCCTGGATCTTCTAATGTTTGCTGGAAAGTACCCCACTGCTGGGTTTTCTCTCTAGTTTTGAGCAGTAAAAAGTTGATTCCATAGGAGATTGAAAAGATTACACAAAATACAAACAGAGAAGGTCAACCTGGGAAGCCTGGGCAGAGAGAGCCTGATAGGGCCAGGCTGGAGCAGAAAGCTGCCCAATCGTTTCTAGCCTTTCAGCTTCCACATTTGATGTGTTAGTTCTCAGCCAGGATGAGCCCCAGGCAAAGAAATGCTACCTGTTGGGGCCCTTGGCTGCATCCTATCTCACTCCTGCAAAAAGGTCTTTTTAATAAACACTGGTGAGATGAATTAATGAGGTTTGTGTAGGTGTGATGCTTGCATTCGGCTGCAGAGCAGGGCTCAGAGCTCCCAATCAAGCCCAGTTGTGATGAGACTCATTTCTGGGCTGGCTGGTACTTCCTCGGATTTCCTAACAGGCCTTTATGGGTTGGCTTGAATGTCTGCCGAGCTAGGGAGGCCACACATTCCTTCAGCATGTGGCTGCCTTGCCTAGCCAGGCTGGGAGGCAGTCTGCTGGCAATGTCCCTTTGTGAGGGCAGAAAGCCTGTGGGAAAGGCTGCTGTTAATCTGAGCATCTCCCCAGTAGCCTCTGCAGCCAGCCCATGAGGAGGGCTGAGATAAGGTCTCCCAGTGCAGCGGGTGGCAATTAGGAATGCCTGCTTTTACCAATGCTTTTATAGTTGCCTGTAGCTTGGGCAATGGCAAGATAAGTGTGGGTTGGGGGTGGGGTGGGGACAGAGGGCAATGGTCTGGCATGACCTAACCCTGTAGCCTTCACATATCCACTCAGGATCACTTGTGAAACTCTGTAGCAAGGAGAAGCAAGTCCCCTGACTCATGGCTTACAAGTCCCCAGATCTTCATGTAGAATTGTGGGATGTCTCAGGTTCAGGACTATTAGGCATGACCATGTGGACAGAGCCAGCAGCTGTTACTGATTGTGCAGTTGCTAAAACCTTCCCATGTACTATTATAGTTAATCTTTAAATAGGTCTGTATGGAGGTTCTGCCCCAATTCTCAGTATTCAGATGAGGAAACTGAGGCTTACAAGGGGTCAGGGATGAACCAAGGCCTTCCAGTAGGTGTGGGATTTAAAATGGGCTCTTGAGCCAGTATGATCATTGTCCATACACTGTTTTGAAATTTCCTTCCCTGTAGCCCAAGACTGGCCTTAAACTCACTATGCAGCTGAGAATAACCTATAACTTCTGTTCCTCCTGCTTCTACCCTCTGAATGCTAGGATTACAGCTATGTGCCACTATACCTAGTCTTATGTGATTCTGGGGATTGAGCCCAGGGATTTGTGCATGATAACCACAGAGCTATACCTCCACCTGATTGGAGCCTTTATTAATGGGAAAATCTGAAATAAGCAGTCTTGAATAGAGTAGTAACAGGTAGAGTTGTGCTCCCAACAAGCCAGAGATCATCATGGGTGGGGAGCACGGTAGAGCTGGGGTAAGGTAGAGATGCTGGTTGGTACCTACAAAAGGATCAAGGCCCTGCCAGATGACCTTCACTCTGTCTATGGGTTAGAGAAGCAGCTTCTGCCGCTGGAAGCCATCTGTTTCATTCCAGTCCTCTAGAATGAGGACAGTGCTTGGGGTGGCAGGTGCTGCCAGCCCTGCCCTCCTTTTCAGGCTGCCCTGGAAGCTATGGTTCTTGCTGTTGTCCTGGGATTTCTGTACCTGCTGCTTTCTTAAACATAGGAGCAAGCTGGAATGGAGCAGGCTACAGTGAGTGCCAAGACGAATGTCTTGGGGATGGGGAGATGGTACCACAGCCGTGAACTCAGAGAGCTCTTGCAGAAGACCCCACTTTGGTTCCCAGGACACACATTGGGTGCCTTTAACTCCAGCCCCAGGGGGATCTGATACCCTTTTCTGGTCACTGAGAGCAACAGAACTTAAATGCATCCACCCCCCCCCACACACACACAATTAAAAATAACTCTTCTTTTAAAAAGAATGCCTCTAGGAGCTGTCCTCAGTCAGTGAGAAATGGGAGTCTGTGGATGATTGCCCAGCTTCTTATCCTTCAGGAAGCAGCCCCATGTGCCCACGGTGACAACCCATTAATTATATACTGGCTATTGGCCTCTTGTCCTCTCTGTTTACCTCCTTAGTCAACCTACTATGTACATACAATGACTATGTCCAAGGTCTAGTCTCTACTTTTACTATGGCAGAGACCCAAGGTACCCAAAAGGCATGCAGTAAAATCACACTAACACTACAATTTAAAATCAAATGCCAGCATCTTTGAGCAAAATGGATCTGTAGAGAAACCTCTAATGGAAAGGACATTTTGAAGATCATGAAGACATTTGAACATGATCCAGAGCTGAGGAGATGGGGTAAAATGTCTGCCACACAGTGAGGATCCTGAGTTTATATCTCCAGCACTGTGAAAAAGAAGTGCCAACTCACATCTGTAAGTCCCAGTGCTGGAGGCATCAGGGTAGGGTCAGAGGCAGGAGGATTTCTATAACTCATTGGCAAGCTAGCCTAGCTGATGAGATGAGACTCCATGTTAAAAAAAAAGTTGAGTAATTGAGGAAGCTACTTCTTGTTGACTTCTGGGCTCGGCTCTACACACACATGTGCATGCACCACCACCACTCCCACACATGTGCATGCACCACCACCACTCCCACACATGTGCATGCACCACCACCACTCCCACACATCTTGGGAGAAGGAGGGAAAGACGACCAGGATGGTCGTCGAGAAAGAGAAGGTTAATGAAGATTTTTGGGCACAAGCCTTGGGAAGGATGCTCATGTGGTATAACTGCTTCTCACAAAATGAAATAGAAGGCTGCACTGTGCCTACTGGGGAAGTGGGGACTTGAGACAGAGTTCATGGTAAAAGCTTGTCCCCCCCCCCACAGGAACAGGATTTCTCTGAGTAGCTCCAACTGTCCTGGAACTTACTCTGTAGGCCAGACTGGCCTTGAACTCAGAGATCTTGATTTCTGTTTCTGCCTCATGAGTACTGGGATTAAAGGCTTGTACCACCACTGTCAGGCTGGGAGCCTGAACTCTTAAAAGATATCACAGACCATGGCAGTGGTGAGGGAAGATTGAAGGTTGGGTAGGGTGGGCTATTCTTGGGAGCCCCTCAGTCCACATTGAGCTGGTATGGCAGACAGAGGGACAGAGAAATAGTGCAGGTAAGTAGTGAGATTGTGGGACTGGACCTGATGTCACACTCAAGCTGGGTCCAGTGTCTAAGCCAAGACCAGAAATGTGTGAAACAGATTTAGGTTAACTGGGCAGCCGTCACCAGGCTGTAGAGTAAGATACCATGTGCCACCCCCCCCCCAAAAAAAAAAAAACCAACTTAAATAAGGTAGCTGATTATCTATGGATCTCTGCAGCTCAGAGATTTTCTCTTTACAGGTGGTGTTGCTGAGCTCATAGAATGGGCTCTGGGTATTCCAGCGGATGACAGAGAGCTGTGGCAGTCCCTGCCATCCCTGCCATGTGTGCCTGCCTGCCTGTGTTGCTTTTAAGTGACCCACATATATCATCAGGGGTTCTGTGAGTGACTGATTCCTGACATATTCCTTTAGAGGTTCTGTGAGTGACTGATTTCTGACATTCTCGCTTACACCTGGACTTGTGCTGTTTGGCTTGCCCTGTCTGATGAGGGCTCCAGTGACTTATGGGTCTCAACAATCAGCAGTGATTATTGAGCATTGACCATGCAGCTGGTCACTGCCACAGCCACACTGCAGAGTGGATATTCTGTGGGCACCTGAGCCAGCTCTGGACATCTGATTCCAAAACTGAGTTTTTTTACCTTCCCTAAGACCTGTTAGGCCTTCCATGTCCCCATGGTGGTGATGGCGGTGGTTGACAGCTGCTGCTTTATATTTTGAGACAAAGTCTATGCATCTCAGACTGGCTGAATATGACCTTGAACATCTGATTGTCCTGCCTCTGCACTCTGTGTGCTGGGATTACAGGCACAAGCTACCACTCTGCAGCATGCATGTATGCAGGGATGGGCATGGAATCTATGGCATTGGGTATGCTAAACATTTACCAGCTGATAACACAACTCAAACCCAGGCAACTGTATTTTATGTACAATTGTCCTGATGAAAACTCTCTTCTGTCTTTCCCCCTCTTACTTAATAATAACTGACATCTTCAGATAAAAGAAAAACATGCCCAGGTCCTTAGCTCAGTGCATTGAATGATGGAATGCCCGAGCAGGAAGAAGAGACTTCAGTTTCCCCACTTTTTTCTGCATGCAGGTTGTGCTCAGGTGAGGACCCTCCCTTGCAGAGTGTGCCCCCAATAGGCCATGCCTGATACACATCTACAGTGTGAGTTTCCTCTGAGGACAACAGTACAGTGACCACACTAAAGAGGATGCCTGGTTCTAATACTCCAGCAAGGTCCTCACTGTGTGCAGAAGAAATACCAAACACGCATGTGTTGAGCCTTTACTGTTTGCCAGACCTCGTGCTGAAGCACTTTCTCCTATTAGTAGAGACCAGATGTTATTATTGAGATCCCAATGCCAAGTAGATCATGTGTCAGGGCCACTCAGTGGAATTGGCCGCACAGAATCATGTCCAGGGGTCAGGCTTGGAGCATATGTTTGGTGCTCTTTTTTTTTTAATTTTTATTTTTATGTGAATTGGTGTTTTGCCTGCATGCACAACTGTGCAAGGATGTCAGATCTTGGAATAGCCACCATGTGGATGCTGGGAATCGAACTCAGGTCCTCTGGAAGAGCAGTCAGTGCTCTTAACTGTTGAGCCATCTCTCCAGCCCATGTTCAGTGCTCTTTAGCAGGCTTCTGAGATGGTTCCCAGGAAGGCTCACCTTAATCCTCCCATTAAATTTTTACTCACGTCTTGATTGCTCAGATGGCATATGAAGAAACATGTGCCCAAGGTGAGAAAATACAAAAACGCTCTGTCCACAGCAGAGCCTGGGGACATCTTCTATAATGCATGGCTGCCTCCACCTCTCCTTCCTTCTCTGGAGGGAAGAGGAACGGAGGAGGTGTCTGAGGAACTGACGGTTTCAAGGAGATGGTCCTAGGCTCCAGCTCCTCAGAGTTATCCTTGGCTTGGACTGCACTGCCCTCCTACCTGGATGGGACTGTGTCAGGCGGTGCAGAACTTGGCCCCAGGCTGGTTGGGTTCTGAGATACTTCTGAACCTCTAGTAAGTCTCAGCCAGGGCCAGAGTCACACCTTCATTCTCTTTTAATTATTCAGGACCTGACACACTGCCTGGGAATATATCACTCAGAGTACATGGTGGTGAAGATTAAATATTAGAGGCAAATCTTTTAATTAATTTTTAATGTGTTCTTTAGAACAATTCCTCATACCTAACCACACACTGAAACAGAGTACTTAAAAGAAAAATTAATGTTCAAAGTCTCAGGGGTTTGTGGGTCCAGATAACCCTCATTTGGTTACCTCTAAGCTCCGTATCAGAGGATACTCGTCTGTGGCTTGGAAGTAAGATGAGCAAGTATCTCATCTGGAGACTGTCCCAGTGTATACATCATTGTCCCAATGTATGTATTTATTCTTCAGAGTTTCAGCTTGGATGATAAAGCATTTGCTCACCTGACTTAAAAACAATTGTTCTCTTTTCCCTTTCCTAACAGACATCACTAGTTGATTAGAGCACCTTTCCATGTACTAATTCTACACATGTCTTTCCAAGGTGTTCTCATTATAACCTTCCAGGCAGGCCATTCAGGACAGCATCATGTGATTAAAAATGGTTTTGAGAGGAACCATGTTTTTCTTTCTTTAGAAGGATGTTTACATCACACACCATAAACACATACATATTAACACACACACTAACATACACACACACTTATAAACACACACTATAACACACACTAATACACACATACACATATTTATATACACAAACACACACACTAGCACACACATATACACATTTACACATACACACATATAGACATACACACATACACATATTCACTAACACACATACAAGGGAACATAACTAATAGAATAAGTAGGGTATTTATTACCCCTACCCCCAATTTTAGAAAATCTGCTGCGGAGTACTACTGCCTTGAGTTGGAAATAAATATTAATAGTTTTAACCTGCGCACAGTGCCACACATCTGTAATCCTAGTACTCGGGAGGCTAAGAGAATTGCAGGTTCATGGTTAATCTATGTTTCCTAAGGAGACTTTGTTTCAAACAAACAAAACTGAGTTGGAGTGATGGCTCAGTGGTTAAGAGCACTGGTTGCTCTTCCAGAGGACCTGGGTTCAATTCCCAGCTCCTACATGGCAGCTCACAATTATAATTCCAGTTCTAGGAGATCTGATACCCTCATATAGATATACATACATGTAGGCAAAACCACTAATGCACATGAAATAAAAATAATTAAATAAAACTTTATGAGTCTGAAGAATGTTGGTGTCTATCATTGCTTTACAGCTGTCCCTCCCTTGCTTTCAGTTCACCACAGTGTTCTAATGTACAGTCTTGATGGACATAGAATGGGGATAAAAGTGTTTTCTGGGACAGCTGGTGCCCAATGCAAACCACTTGGTTCTGGCTGTCATTAGCAGACTCAGCACTGGTCATGGACCCCTCTGGTACCCACATCCCCGCGCCCTTCTTGAGGCTATTGGGCTTCCTCACAGCAGGAATGCTAAGTCTGAAAGACCAGGAGTAGAAGCTGTCCTTAGAAAGGTAGGCTTGGAGTCTCCGGTATCATGTGTCACAGGCCCATCAAGGAAAGATGATCAAAACCTTTAATCAATCCCATGTTCTCTTGTACTTCATTCTGAAATCAAGATAATCTTTACATATGCAAAAGGGGCAGATCCCATGAACATTCCCATGTTGCAGATGGCTCTGAGCACCAGTGTGACATGCCCATAGCAAGTTGGTAGCTAATGAGCTGTCCACTTGAAACAGAGGAAGGCCATGACAAGTTGTGACAGTCCCTTGATTTTCTCAGAACTAGCATAGCAAGAGACAGAGCTCAAAGTTAGAGGGCACAGCCTGTGTCAGGATCCATCCTTGGAAGCTCAGCTTTGACTTTTGCTGCCTGGCATGTCTGTTTGTATTTGACATGTCACTTCTGCTCAGGTGCCCAGACTGTCCTAGAGTCTCTTTTGGTTCTTCATCCACCTCATGGTTCCTGATTCTTGGAACTACAGGAAGAATGTGCCAGAGATGGTGCTGATGTCACGTCTCCAGGAGAGACAGCAAAAATTGACAGCTGAATTGATACTTGTGAGAAGAGCTAAGGGAAAAAAAAAAAAATCCATGGAAGGCTCTGGGCAGATGGGAGCTGATTTGCCACAGGGTTGGGACAGGTGTTCCTGTGGAAGTGACACTTCCCTGAGATCTAATGGGGGAGTTGGATGTTCAAGCCAGAACACCATATGCTGCAAGCAAAGCCTCCCAGGAACTCAGGACTGAGGTGGCTGGGCCCCATGGGGCAGGACCCGGCACTAGGGACGGATGCCCTTCCAGCTTGTTATACCATGAGTCACTCTGAGAACAATGGTAGGCATCATGTTTGGGAAAGATGGTCCAGCTGCAGCTTGGGAGGGGTGGGAGGAGGAAGAATACACACTGGGAGCATACCCCCACTGGCCAATGTATCCTACATGATTCTGCCCCACCCTAGTTTGGCATAGGGTCATGCTCATCTGGAAACCACACAGTTGGTATTCTGTTCATACATGCCCTTTGAGGCTCCTTCTAGGATGCTTCAGGGTCAGGAATAGGAGGAGCTGAGAAGTATCCCAGGGACAGATGCAACATACTGCTCTCTTGCAGTTTCCAGAGAGAATGTTTTCTTAGACTGGGGACTCCAGCTGCCCCCTTCTCTCTCTGCAGTCTAGGCCTGGCCCAGCTGGTTTCTCTCTAGTCTCCTGTTATGGGCAGGAAGGGAGGAGCAGGGAAGCTGCCCTGCTTCCAGAGGACACAGCCATGGTTGTCTGTTTCATTTCCCTGTTCATGGGCCGGAAGGCAGTCCATGGCCATATGCAGCTGCCTGGGCTGCTGTCTTGTGATCCTGATGCTGGGAGGCTGTGTGAGTGGCCAGTGGCCAGCATTTGAGGTTCGACAAGGGCAGAAGAGAAAGCAGATGGCTGCATCCCCTGGCAGATGAGAGGTTTTGCAGTGTCTGGTGAGAGCCAAAGTAGTATAGACTTTGCGGCCAGATGGTAGCCCCAGCTCCATCAACTCCTGGCAAAGTGGCCTTGGCTAGATAGGTTCTGCTTGAGGCTTGTGCAGCTGAGTATGAGCTGGCTGCTCTATTCACTGCACAGTGCTCTAGAATCACAGGACCTGCCTGTTGGTCAGGCTGAGAGGTGCACTTTCCAAATGAGAAGAAGCTGTTAGCAGAATGTACACACATTGCCTGCTGTGTCGGGGAGCTCTTTTCTAAACCCTGTTGCCCATCTCTCAGAGATTCCTCTTGTAGGTCAGGGGCTCTGGGCAGCAGCAGGACTGTAGGGGAAGAGCGGGAGACTCCAGGCTCTAGCTGAATTGTCCCTTGCCTCCCAGAGCCAATGGCTGCAGGGCAGTCCAGCTTCAGAACCCAGCCTTTCTCCACCTTTCCCTTCCTTTCTGTTTTTTTTCTCCCACCTACCTCTCTCTCCTGTCTTTGACTTTTTCCCTAAGTCCCCAGGAAACCTGAGTGCAGGTGAAGGGTGGGATGGAGCTGGGAAGGTCAGGCTGGGGAAACCAGGATGCTGAGGAACTGTGTAAAACAGCACATGGCTGTTCCTCGTGTGTTCTATGAGTAAAAGCTATGCAGTTGAGCCCAGAACCTACTGGTCTGGAAGCTCTCGGAGACGGGTGAGCAGAATGTGTGTTCTTTATAGCACAGTAAGGCTACCCCCCATCCTGATGCCTACTCCCTGTGAGCCCTGTGCAGCCTGCCTAACAGCCTTATGCCTCCTTTGTAGAGTGTTTGTGAAGGTACCTGTCTCACAGAGTAGCTACAGGATTAAGTGAATTCCCAAATGTCAAGAGCTCAGATTGTGTCTGCCTTAGATTGAGTACTGTGCATTGGGTTCAGAGAGCTTGGATAGTCTGCTTAGCCCTTAACCTTGTGCCTTGGGGGGTCTGAGGTAACAGAAATGAGGTGAAGCATGCACAGCACCGAGCATATAGTAGGAGCTGCTTTACACAGAAGTATATTCCCCCCTTTACAGTTTTAGTCGGATGCCTTTTAAAACCAGCCACAAGCCCCAGAAATGATCAACAGCTTGCTTAAAGGCCAGGACCAGACAGATATAGGGGCAGCATTCAGTCACATCTTTCTTGGCATGGCTGTAAGCTCTGAGAGATCGCTGTGGTGGGTTTGGGGAGAAATCACTGTATTTGAGAGGGAACAAAGTATTTCATCCTAGAACTGAGAGCAGTTCCAAGTCTTTCCCTTCCCACCAGGCCTGCCCTGTGCTCTCCTGGTTCTTGTTGGAGGAAACTGCTGCTTGACTTGCCATCCTATGATAGCTGGTATCAAGAGGGACTCACTCCCCGCTAGGGTCAGTGATTGCTTGGATATGTCTCCTGTCTGAGAGAAGAAAGCAAAGATTCTACATTCATTTTAGAGATGCTGGAAAGGAAGTGATAGGGTGGGGTGGGGGAGCTGTTTCTGTAGATCATCGCATCTTCACTCAGCCTGCCTTACCATACAAAGTGGTGGACAGAGTATTAGCTTCCCAAAAAACCAAGAGATGAGAGATTTTTGGCTTGAAATCTCTACTCTGCCATGTTCTGTTAGCTGGATTATGTTCCCTCTAGATTTTCCTATTTGTATGTTCAGAAAAAAAAAAAATAACCCTTGGAAATAGTCAAAGGATGGCTGCACATCCTTTGGATATTACCCTAGCAGCCTGTCAGAGTCCTACTTGCTGGCATCTAAAGCTTTGGGCATGGGCTGCAAGAAGATGTTTTGCCAATAACATTCTGTTGGAACATAGCCACTCCCATTCATGTGCATGGTGACTGATATATCTGCTGCTGAGCTGAGTGGTAGCAACAGGGACCAGGAAGCTGCAAATGATTGACTGCTCCTCTGCCACACATGCCTGCTGATCCCACACTGTGATCTGATTAACTATTTATTTGGTGTTTGGGCTTGAGCTTGGGAACATGCAGTGCTAATTTTTGGGAGATTGATGACTTGCAAATAATTTGGTTCCATCACCCACAAATGATTTCTGCCTAATATAAACGATGCTTTCAAAGAATATCAGTTCATTGACCTGGAAGACACACATCATCAAAGCGTCTAACTTCAAGACTGTGCTCCAGCATTCATTCTGCCTGTCACCATGTTTTATACTCTCTCCTGAGCCCTTCACTCGGATTACCCCATCCTTGCTCCCATACTGGTGGAGTAAAGAAGCCCCCAATCCCAGCACTCAGAAGGCAGAGGCAGGAGAAATGTTAAAATTTGAAGGCAGCCGGATCTGCGAAGCAAGCCACGTCCCCAAAAGCATCAGCAAAACACAATGAAAGCAAAGGAACCTTCAATAGGTGCACATTTTCATCTGTGCAGGCTGTGCTTTTTTTTGTATGTGTGTGTACACATGAACATTCATGTGTGAATATGAGTGTGTGCTACTATGAGCGTGTGAAGGTCACAGACATCCTAGGTGTTGGTCTTTACCCTCAGTCTTCTTTGGGACAGGCTAACCTTGTTTTTCTGCTGGGTGCCTCAAGCTAGTTGACCTTTGAACTTCTGAGGAGTCTCCTGTTTCCTCTTCCCAAGTGCCCATAGGAATGCTGGGATTTCACAATTGCTAGAGCTGAATGTCTGGATTTTATGTGGAGTCTAAGGACTCACTTTTATCCACTGAACCATCATCTCCCTACCCTTGGAAAATTATACTTTGATATATACATTGAAGCAGGGGAGTCAGAGAAGCAACAGACAGTGCTGTGGGGACAGACCCCTTTGATAGTTCCAAAGGCAAATTCTAAGGATATGCACATAGTCAGGGTCCCTAATATTTCTACTAACCTGAGCAGCAGCTCTGTGAATAACCCTGCCTTCTGTTTTGTAACTTCAAATGTAAAGTTCCTTGGTGTCAGGGAAGAAAAAGTGTTTTGTTGTAAAGACAAACAGGTTTTCTCATAGGGTAGAAACTGTAGGTAATTTCTTGGGTAGCATATGGAGTAAGCAGGCCTGCTAGGCTCTGAGGACTTCTGGATATTCCTGGGCAGAGGCTATGATAGGCCTCTAGGCTGTTTGTGGCTGGTTGGAATGCTGTGTATTTACACTCCTTCAGAGCAGAAAGAGGCCTCCAGAGACCAGGCTGGAAGACCAACAATTCCCCCCCCCCCACCCGGCTTTAACAAGGGGGAAAAAGTGTGCCTTTCCTTCCTATTTTTGTTTCTTAAACAAATCTAAGCACAGTTACACAAAGCATAGTCCATAGTATCTGATTATTGGTGATTTCTCATGAGAATATTCCAGAAACCTGTTGGACTTTGTGCATGCTGAGGGACTGCAGAGCCCACAGAGGGCTTGCAGGGTGGTGTCTGGGGCTCAGAGAAGGGAGGAAGAGGAAACAGTTTCTAGCTCACTGTACTCTGTTTTCCCCATCCATCTGGGGTCTGATTCATCTATTTTCTTTCTTTTTTTTTTTTTTTTTAAAGATTTATTATGTATACAGTGTTTTGCTTGCAGACCAGAAGAGGGCGCCAGATCTTATTATAGATGGTTGTGAGCCACCATGTGGCTGCTGGGAATTGAACTCAGGACCTCTGGAAGAACAGCCAGTACTCTTAACTGCTGAGCCATCTCTCCAGCCCCCTGATTCATCTATTTTCAACAGTAGCAATAAGATAAAAGTTCACTCCTTAGTTCTAGGGAGGGATGTCTCTGGATTCAGTGTAGCCACAGCCTTCGTGGAGCCAGCCTGTCCTCTGTCCTGCTCCTCTCTGGGGATTGTTAAGAACAGGGGCTGTATTGTATACATTGGATTAGAGCATCTGAGTTGGGCTGGAGAGATGGCTCAGCGGTTAAAAGCACTGATTGTTCTTCCAGAGGACCTGAGTTCAATTTCTAGCATCCACATGGCAGCTAGCAACTGTCTGTAATTCCAAGATCTGACACCTTTACACAGTTATACATGCAGGCAAAACACCAATTCACATTAAAAAAAAAAAAATAGAGCATCTGAGTTTCAGAGCTGTGGTTGTTCATATTTGCATGGGCTGGATGGCTGAGATAGTCCTGCTGCTTTGGTTATCTGGTCTTCTTTGACTAGCTCTTCAAAATTATGTTTTGTTGAATTAGGAAATTGCTAATGCTAGTATTTTGCATATGGAAGAATTCGCTAGCATGCTGCCAAGGAGCCATATTAGGTTTATTAAGGAATAGGTGGGGGAGGGAAAGAGAGAGAGAGAGAGAGAGGTGCAGAGGAGAAGAGAAAAGAGAAGGTCTCCCACATGGTTCGGGCTTTTAAAGGTAGACACGCCCTAAAGATAAAGGTCAGAGGCTCCTCAGCCCCTGCAGGCGGGGGCATGGTCGTAACAATTTAACAGCTGATTCTCTTATATAAAATTGCTAACTCTCTTATACACACACTGTGTAGCCCAGGCTGACCTCAGTATTCCTGGCTTAATAATTTACCTAAAAATAATAATGATGATGATTAATAAGATGATTAATAATAATATTATTAATAACAATAACAATATTATTATTGTGCATGTGTGAGTGTGGCCTTCCACATGCCATGCCTCAGTGGCAGAGGACAACTTTATGGAGTCATTTCTCACTTTCTGCCTTTATCTGATTCTAGGGATCAAGCATCATTGCTTGCTGAGCATCTCACCTGCCTCTAATTATCCATTCAAAAAGCTCACAGATCCCTGATATTTGCGCATCCACAATCCAAGAACCCATCCCGTCCACTGACTTCTAAAACACTTCTGAGTCTTGCATTAAGTTCTATTTCTCATCACTGAGACAGAATTCTTGACAGAAACAGCTGAGGGGAGGAGAGGTGGACTTTGACTTCTGGTTTCAGTGGGGACAGTGTACCAGGCTTTCGGACCACCAAACCAGCTCCCAAATCACGACGCAGAGACTTACTATTAGAAGGCTCAGCCTTATCTTATCTTTGTTTCTAGCTAGCTATTTTTTGTTTGTTTGGTTTTTAATTAACTTGTTTATTTGTGTTTTGTGCTTTTTACCATCTTTCTTTGTGTGTATATTACTTTCCTGCGGTTTCTGTGTCTGGCTGTGGCTGCCTGGCTTCTGCCCAGACATGTCCCTTGCTTTCTCCTTGTTCTCTTCTTTCTTCTTCTTCTCTAGCCTAGATTTCTCCTTCTATTTATTCTCTCTGCTCACCTCTTCCTCCCCTGCCTAGCTATTGGCTGTTCAACTGTAGAAGAGGTTTTTCACCCGGACCAGCCCCACAGTTCGGACTTGCCTCTGCTGCTTATCTGGACCAGCAATACCAAAGTCCCAAAGAAATACACAGACACATTCATTTCATGCTGTTTGGCCTGTGGCTTAGGCATATTGCTAGCTAGCTCTTTCATCTTAATTCAGCCCATTTCTATTAATTTGTCCTGCCACGTGGCCAGTGGCTCACCTGTGTTACCTTACGTGATGATCCTTGGATGGCTGGACTTGATTCCACCCTTCTTCCTCTATTTATGCTCCGATTTCCTGCCTACTTCTAAGGTCCCCTCCATAGGCCAAAACAGTACTTTTATTCACAGCATAAAGACATCCCACATCATTCAGCTTTTTGCTATTTTTTTTTTTTGTATGTGTTTTTGAGACAGGATTTCTCTTTATAATAGCTCTGGAACTTGTTTTGTAGACTAGGCTGACCTTGAGCCATCTCCCTCTGCCTCTTGAGTGCTGGGATTATGTGCACTGCCACGGCCTGGTGCATTTAGCTTTTTATTAGACTAATCAGGTGTCTTAGGCAGGCAAGATGAAACAAATGCAACACATCTTTACATAATCAAACACACATCCTTATGTCAGTAAGCAAATGCAGTGTAAACAAGTGTAACACACTTTTACACAAAGTAATATTCCACAGCATAAACAAATGTAACACATATTTTCCCAGTTAAAATAATATTCCACAACGGAATAGTTCATTGTTGGGAGGCAGGTATGGTGGCTCTGATGGGTGGCAGTAGAAACTTGCAGTATGTTTGTTCACACATTAGCAAGTCACAAGCACAGAGATTGGGTTGGTGCAGAGGTGAATGTTCCCTTACAGCTACATCCCAAGGAGTCTACAGCCTCCCAAAATTTCACCCCACACTAGCCTGTGGGGAATGTTCCAACTACATTCAAACTGCAGCAAACTCCCAAATCAACTATTAGGCAGTTATCTCTTCCCTTACCTACCACCTACAGATCCTGGGACCAACCCATCTACTATATGACTTGGCAGATTTACTAATTCTGGGTATTTCATGAAAATAGAATCATACACTATGTGACTTTTTATGTTTGTTTCCCTTTACTCATCTGTGTGTGTGTGTGTGTGTGTGTGTGTGTGTGTGTGTGTGTGTGTGTGTTGCTGAGGATGAAACCCAGGGCATTGTACACATAGATGCTTTACCACTGAGCTACATCCCAAGGCCCAGAGAATATTCTGGACCTCCCCTTGTGGAATCAGTGCTTCTTTGCATTTTTTTTTTATTCTGCTGTATGGATAGACACCATCTGTTCATCACTCTCATCTTGATGGGTGTTTGGGTTGTTTCCAAACACCAGTTCCTCTGGGCTGTGTGCCAGATAGGTCCTTTCGTCCCTGGGTCTTCTTTCCTAGCAGTCTTGTCACCTAATGCTCATGCAGTGATACACATCTAGAAGCCTCCCCAGGCATTTTTGGGCATCCCTAGGGTGTCGTACCCAACTGATGCTGACTTCAGGCGCTTGGCCACAGCTTCCCCTCTGATGTCCTCTGTGGTCAGACAGCCCTGAGTCCTGGCCACTGAGTTTGTCCTGTGATGGAGCTTCTGAGTGGGGGATCTGCATGAGGGGTAGGACCCAGTGATAGGCTGTTTGGTAATGAGAAAGATATCCTTTCATCTCAAGGGCATCTCTTTCCTCCTCACTCTGCAGGACTCCTAGCATGCCTTGGTGGCCTTTTCTAGAAAAGAATCTTCAAGTCTCAGAAGATGTAAGAAGGGTGTTTGCTCATTCTGATTTCCCAGAATGCTTCTGGTTTTACTACTGAAATCTATCTATCCCGTATACACCAGGACCAATGGTCACCCTGGAAACAAGCCTGCTTTGGGGCTGCCCCTCATCCTGCAGTACATTATGTCTCCTTTAACACACCCCCCCTCCCATTCTTACTTAGCTGGGTTCGCCTCAACCCTCCAATCTAGGCCCCTAATCCAGATATTTTTTTGTCTATGCATTGCTATAGGGTAAATGCCTAGAGTAGAGGTTCTCAGCCTTCCTATTGCTGCCACTTTTTAATACAGTTCCACATGTGGTGGTGACCCCAACCATACAATTATTTTTATCGCCTCTTTATAACTCTAGTTTTGCCACTGTTATGAATCATAATGTAAATATCTGATATGCAACCTTGTGTGAACCCACAGGTTGAGAACAACTGTTCTGGAGGGAGCAGGGTGGGGAAAATCCGGGGACGAGATTCTTTGTGTATGTGAATGGAGATGCACATACATGTTTCTGTGGGGGAACTCAAGTGTCCTTTCTCAGATACCACCTACATTAAAGTATTTCTTTAATTGTGTATGTTGGGGATTGAGGCATGTCATGGTATATGTGTTTCTAGAGGACAATTTGTGGGAGTCAGTTCTCTTCTTTTTTTTTTTTCCAATGTTTAAGAAATTTTTATTAAAGCAAGAATTTTATAATTCAAATTACGTTTCCTTGCTTAGTTATCAGTTCTGCTACTTAGGAGAGAACTGACATCCCAAGCTATTCCACAGTAAAGAATTGCAAAATTAAAGAAAGGAATGCTTTAAATTTTTGTACTTTGCTGAAAATTCTTTTCCCAGGGTCTATAAAACATTAATTTGTTTTTATATTTTACTATTTTTTTGTATTTTTTTGTTGTTTTAAATCAAGTAATCTAGGACTAGCATTGTTTGCTAGACCTGGCATTTGCTCAGTACATAAGGTTCAAAGTTTCCTTTCCTTTTTTTAATTTATTTTATATTTTGCAATGTTTTTTTCATAATATTTAAATTTTTCAATGTTTAGTTATTTTTTTTCTTCAGTGAAGCAAGAGTTTCCTTTCGTGGTCCCTGATCAATTTAGACAGTTGGAACACCAGTGGCACTGTTCACTGCCTTCTGGGCAGCCTCTTTTGCTTGGTGGGCTTGTAGTACAGCTACAGCTTCATCAACCTTTGAGCGGAGAGACTCTGGAGACTCAAGCATATGAAGTAATTCTGAGTTATCAATCTCCAAAAGCATGCCAGCGATTTTACCAGCAAGAGTTGGGTGCATGGCTTGAATAAGAGGAAATATCCGTTCACCCAACATTTGCTTTTGTTCTTGATGGGGGGGGAGGGGCAGATGCCAACATGGAAGCAGTTAAAGGTTCTTGACCTTGCACATGAACAGCAGGCTGTTGCATGGTAACTTGCGGCTGTGCGTTAAGATGTTGCTGGGGATTGTGGACTCCCGCAGCATATTTATACTGGGGAATGGTTCAGACAGCAGGGGTGGCTGCAGCAGCAGCAGCTGCAGGACGTGGACCCATGGTCTGTGTTGAAGTGTTAGCAACACGCTGTGTTGACATGACTCGTGGAACCTGTGAGGAAGCTGGTCTCATAGTACTAAATGGTGGTCTAGGAGCAGCTGGGCGGATAGCACTGGGCATATTCTGGAATGGATGAGGTCTGGCACCCTGAGCAGTCCAGCGAGGACTTGGTCTTAGTTGAGCAATTTGGCTAGGAGGGTAGTATGCAGCACAGTTCTGAGTCTGTGGGATAGCTGCCAAGCAGTTCTCTTCTTACACAGGGTAGGTCTCAAGGATTGAACCAGGTCATCCAGTTTAGCAGCATGTGTCTTTTCCCACTGCACACATGTCACACACACACACACACACACACACACACACACACACACACACACACACACACATTTCACCAGCCCCACTCTGTTTGTTAAGACAAGGTTTCTCACTTGTGTGAAACTCAACTAGCCTAGTAAGCTAGGCTGGCTGGCTATCAATCCCCAGGGTTCTTCCTTCTTCCATCTCCTCAGTGCTGGGATTATAAGCCTGTGTTACCATACTCAGCTTGCCTTTTAAAAGTGGCTTCTGGGAAACTGAACCAGGTCCTCATGTTTGCAAGGTAAGCACTTTACTAACTGAGCCGCTTCTTTCGACACAAGAGTTTTTAGAGACCAGAGAGAAGGGGCCTTACTGTGTAGCCCTGGCTGTCCTGGAACTCACTATGTAGACCAGTTCACAGAGGTCTGCCTGCCTCTGTCTCCTGAGTGCTAGGATTAAAGGCTTGCACACCTGTGCCTGGCAGCCACTAGATTCTTACTTAGGATTCATAAACCAATGCTCTTTTTTGGCTCTACCCAGCCTGCTTTCAGAGCTGCCTGCACCTCTGACTCTTTGATGCCTTTGGGGACTTTGAGGACACAACTCACTTTGCTTCTGTTGTCCCCCTTAGGCTGAGCATGGCTTCCATGGCACTTGTGCTCATCCATTTGCTTCGAAGCCTTGTGGGAGCCTGTAGATGTGGCTCTGCACGCATTCATACATACATGGCATCTCTCAGCTGTACCTGCACCTTCCTCCTCCCTCACTTGTGGCAGACTTATGACTTTGTTTTCCATTCCTTTGTGTTTGTGCCAGCAGTTCTCAGGAAGGAGCAGAGAAAAGCATGTGTTTTATCTATCAGGCCTCTCAGGAAGTCCTGCTTCCTCAACAAGTAAGACAGGCATGAGGTCAGGCCAATTTGGGTTCGTATCTTGGCCTGGCTTGTCCCAGTTGAGTGACCTTGGGTACACACATAGACCAGATGGACCTCTGGGAGCCCAAACAAACAGGCTCATGTCACTGCCAGCATCTCAGCCCATTTCCGATGCTGCTTGTCTTCCTACCACTTGGCAGGGTCTGCGAGTCCATTCAGAAATGGAACAAAATGAACCCCCCACAACTTTAAGTTAGTCTTATCTCCAGAGATTCCTTCTCCCCCTGCTAGGGACTGGCAAGCCCACCCAGTTCTCTCTGAGTTCAGCTGGGATAGCTGCTGTTGACATACTTATTCTTATAGTTTTTCCCTACCCAGTTCAAAGGCATCTTCCCCCAGGAAGCCTTTCCTGAACTCAACCTCCATAGAAATCTCCTGCCTCCCCTCCCTTCCTGCTCTGGGTAAGACCATAAAGCTCAGCCATTACGTCCACCAGTTGTCTCTGCTTTACACTTAGAAACTGGCCTCCACTGGGCAGGTCACTGTTACTCTGAACCTCAGTTTCTTCATGAGTGAAATAGGGCCCAATAACAGCACCTACGAATTCTTCATGAAGTTGTTTTATGGTAGAAATGATACATATAAGGAACACACAGTGTGACTTTGTGTGTGTGTGTGTGTGTGTGTGTGTGTGTCTGTAGGGTACTCCTTGGGTATCCTGGAACTTGCTTTGTAGACTAGGCTGGTCTCCAATTCATAGAAGTCCACCTGTTTCTGCCTCCCAAGTTCTGGGATTAAAGGCATCTGCCATCACTGCCCAGCTCCTTTAAAAAATATATATTTTTAGGGGGGCTGGAGAGATGGCTCAGAGATTAAGAACACTGACTGTTCTTCCAGAGGTCCTGAGTTCAATTCCTAGCAACCACATGGTGGCTCACAATCATCTATGATGACATCTGGTACCCTCTTCTGTATACTGTACGCATAATAAATAAATTAAAAAATTTTTTAGATGTATTTTACTTTTATGTATATGAATGCTCTGCCTGTGTTCCACATACATTCATATTGGATGCCCTAGAACTGGGGTTACAGTTGGTTGTGTGCCACCATCAGGGTGCTGAGAATTTAACCCTGATCCTCTGCAAGAGCAACAAGTGCTTTTAACTGCTCAACCATTTCTCCAACCCCCAGGTTTATTGTTCCTGGGCCAGTGATAGGGTTCAGCATGTCAAAATGTTTGCCTCCAAGCCTGATGACCAGAATTCTGTCCTATCCCCAGGAATCATTTCATAGAAGAGAACCAAATCCCATTGTCCTCAGATCAACACACACACACACACACACACACACACACACACACACACACACACAGAGAGAGAGAGAGAGAGAGAGAGAGAGAGAGAGAATATATCCTGATTGAACCATCAGCCTGTATGTGGGGTCAGACTCATCTTCTTCCTCTTTCAGATTTTGCAATTCTACCTCTAAGGCCTAAGAGATAGTGACATTGGAACAAGAACTCAAGGTTGCCACATCTGAGTGTGTAGCTCAATCATTTGTGACCTTGATCACCTTTGAGTTGCTATTTTTGGAGGCAGCTAGGGACAGATTCCTGCTGAGGCTTGCAGAAAAAAAGGTGTGTAAGGGCCGAGCTTCTGATGTGTGCCTGTGTGTGTATAGTGTGTGTAGCATATGTAGTATGTATGTATATGTGTGTACAGTATGTGCATGCATATATAGTATATATTTACGTGCATGTGTGTTTATGTAGTGTATATGTGTGTATAGTATTTAAATGTATAGTATATATCTATATGTGTAGTGTGTATGTATGTGTGAATATGTATATGTATGTGTGAATGTGTATATGTGTGAATATGTGTGTAGTGTGTATGTGTGTGTATTGTGTTTATGTGTATGTGTAGTATTTGAATGTAGTGTATATGTGTGTGTAGTGTGTATATATGTGTGTATGCGTGTGTATGTAGTGTGTATATATGAGCATACATGTATATATGTTTATGTAGTGTGTATTTGTGTGTAGTGTTTTTGTGTGTCTTTTTTGCTGTTCAGGTTTATCCCCCTTGCATCACAGAGTGAAGTAGACCCTTGCAGCCTTGTCTCTCTGGCTTCTAATCCTGACTTTACTTTAGGGTACACAGGGAATAATTTTAAGCATATTTATGCCAGGGTCTTGTCTTCAATCAAAGCAACTGAAATTCTAATGTGAAGTCTATTATATTTCATTGTTTTTGTTCACTGTTAGCAACTAAACCAAAGGTCTCCCTCATGCTAGGCAAGTGCCATGATCCACACCCCAGCCCTCTTGACCTATTTTGGAAGTAGAATTTGTAAGCTCAGGGTAGCTTCAGACTTGTCATCTTCTCACTGCAGTTTCTAAAGTAGCTGAGATTTTAGGTGAGGCCACTGTGCCTAGCATAATGAGATTTTTAGAAGCTCCCATGTGGGGCTCATGCTACAAGCCCAAGGCCCACACTTGGAGCAGCAAGGCTTCCCCAAGTTTCTTGTGCTCCTGGGGAAATTCACAGACACCACAATATCTCTTTCCAGAGCTAATCCATTCAGCTTTGGCTTTAATTTCTCCATGTACTAGAAATGTGAGAGTTACAAAACTCTGCTTCCTGGGAGGCAGCAAACATCACTGCATGTCCCTGTCCCAAGGTTCACAGAGAATGGTTCTGCCTGGCCTAGAGGAGCCAACATATTTTATGTATGAAATGCTCTGACAAGGGCCCTCATCAAGTCACATAGTGAGCAGGATTCCAAAACTACCCTCTTGCCTTCAGATCCCTTGAACAGAGGAAAAATCATCTTCCTAAGCCAACTGTAAGTATTTCCCAAATGTACCCACACTAGCAATTTCTGAGCAATGTCTCAGAAACAGCCCTACCATGTCAGCATCCCCAGGCAAGCTGGTGTGTTAATTCTGACATGAGGTAGAGATATCAGCAAGCATCAACTTTCAAAGTAGGTTGATTCAGTTGATTCTAGCAGCAGAAGGTTCTAAACAATGGGCTCCAAGATGGCAAAGGACTTGTGATTAGTGCTGGGAGAGCATTTGGGCATGTAGGCCTAGCTGGAGCTCTTGGCTGGGTCTCAGTAGTGTCCTTCTTTTTGGATCCCATTGGGCCTTGAGAAGACAGAAGGGACAGGGAAGAGTGTGTCTGAGTCCCCTGGGAGGTGACTCACTCTTTCAGGGAGCAGTTTCTTATTTCTGTGTTTTCTCCTGAAACAAGAAAATGTGTCCTCTATTACCCAGGATATTCCTTTGTATTAGTTTGCTGGGAAGTATATTCATCACTTTTTGTTACTACAGTGAAACGCCCTGCACAGGCTGATCCAAAGAGAAAGAGTTATATTTAGGTAAGGTTGGGGGCTGGAGCTTTGTAATTCAGTTGGTAGAGTGCTTTCCTAGCATGCAACAAGTCCTAGGTTTGATCCCCAGGACTGCATAAACCAGATGTGTCAATATGTAATTATAATATCAGTACTTGAGGTAGAAGCAGAACTTCAGTGTCATTTTCTTCTTTCAATATTTTTTATTTTATTTTATGTGAATTGGTATTTTGCCTGCATGTATAACTGTGTAAGGGTGTCAGATCTTGGAACTGAACTACAGACAGTTGTTAGCTGCCATGTGGATGCTGGGAATCGAACTCAGGTCCTCCAGAATAACAGCCAGTGCTCTTAACCACTGAGACATCTCTCCAGCCCATCATTCTCTTCTATACAGTGAGTCTAAAGCTAACCTGTGAGTCATGAGACCCTACCTCAAAATAAATCAACAAATAAAAGTTTTAGGGTTTGACAGCAAGTTTGAGAACAACTGAGTGATTCTATTTGAGTGAGAGAGAGAGAGAGAGAGAGAGAGAGAGAGAGAGAGAGAGAGAGAGAGAGAGAGAGAGAAAGGGAGAAAGGGTTAGGTTATGCTTGGATACTAACATCCTTTCTAGGAACTCCCTCCAGGGGATCAGTGTTCCTTCTGAAGACCTGCCCCTGACTCCAGTATCTCCCACCAGGCCTCACCTTCCAACATCACCACCCTGAGGACCAGCCTCCTGTCATAATTGACCCTTAGGGACACCTCAACCATATCCCAGTATATCTAAGTGATGTTACAAAATGCCCCATGCTGGATGGTTGAAAGAGATCTTTAGTTCTCATTCTTTAAGAATGAAGTATCCGCAGAATTTCTTTCTTCCTGTCTTTCTGTTTTCTTGCCTTGCTGATGGTCACCTTCTCAATGGGTCCCTTCTGTGCAAAGCATGAGCATCAAGGAATTCTTTCTCTGTGTGTTCATATTTACTCTTTGTATGAGAAAATGGATTAGAACACACACTTGATTACTTTTCTAAAGATCTCTCTTCCACATGTAGTCACATGAAGCTAGGCATCAGGGCTTCCATGTATGAGTGGGGATGGCAGTGGTCTAGAACATTCTCTAAAAGTTTATACAAGAGAAGTTGTGCAATACTAAGGAAGACTGGGGTAAGCTTCAGTTGATGGGTGGATTGCTTTATCTTTCCGAGGACTTCTTAAAACCCCACTCTTTTAACATTTCTGTTTCTCTCCTCTCATCTGGTCTGGTTTCTGTCAATCTAAAAGAACTCTTGGGATGCCAGGGGCATAATTTGTCTGAGTGAAAGGCCTATGGGTTAGAATTGTTTTTCCTAAAGCCCTTCTTAGGAAGTTCTATAGATTTTTGCTTTTAGCTCAGCCTGAAGCCTCAAATGATCTGCACTCTCTCTCTCTCTCTCTCTCTCTCTCTCTCTCTCTCTCTCTGTGTGTGTGTGTGTGTGTGTGTGTATACACATGCATGTAAGGGTAGTGGGTGGATGCTGCTGAGCTAGAGAGTGGGCATTTCAGAGCTGGGTTGGAGAAAAGACTCCAAGTCTGACTCTCCTGGACATCCATCACTCCGGGTTTCCACACATCTCTTTCTGCCTGCCTTTAGTTGCATCTGGCATTTTCTTAAGCCAGTGTCTCCTGAGAGGCATCTGCATAAAGGGTGGGCCTTGGGAGGGGCTTAGTACAAGTAGAGGACCATGCTTGCATTGGCTTCTAGCCTGCCTACCTCCTATTGGAGAATTTTTAAAGACTCTGCAGTGCAAACTCTTGGCTTTTTATTGGCTGCCTTTTTGTAGGCACTTGTCAGAGAGGAGAAACCAAGACTCAGAGTTTGTCTCTTACCTGTGCTTTTTCTTTCTTTCTATTCTACACTGGCATTTCCTATGGGCTGGTACTCCATTCCCTGGTAGCTTCCTTATTTGTGTATAACCTTTTCATTTCTTCACTCCAATTCTCTGAGATCTGAGGACTCCGAAGCAGGAGCTGGGAGCCAATTATCCTGTAAGCTTCGGTCTCTTTATCAGCAACAGGGACCAACTGTAGTTTCTACCTGAATCCGTGTGGGAATTAAGTGAGAGAGTGTGTACAGTGCTTAGATTGGTATCTAGCAAACATACCCATAATTATGAGGATCTATGACAAATAGAATAACTGCTTGGCCCGGGGTCCTTAGAATTTGCTGGATCTACTGTGGTTTATTCTCAAGTAACATCCTATTGGACCTCTCTCTTGCTCATCTTTTACCTAGTGATGAGAACAGGAGCAAATGAGGCATCAGCTCATGATGGAGCAGAACAGAGGGGCACCTTAAACTCCCTCATTCCCACTAGTCACCATATTATGCTCTCACGAAAGTGCAAAGTCTGCTCCATGAGGCTAAAGTTATATCAGTCCTAACACTTCTGGTCCTGCTGGTCCAGAGCCATGCTTTGAGAAACATGAGACCAAATGATAAAAGCACACCTAGGTGGTCAGTGAGGAAGAGAAAAAAGGATGGTGTCATCTTGAGATCCTTTGTGGTCTTTGAATGGGAGCTTTTTTTTTCTTGCAGCACATAAACTGGATGGGAATATGTGGGTTCCTCTAAGTGACCACAAGATGTCATAACATCATTACATGAATTTTCCCAGGAAGGTTTAAGTCTGGGTGGCAAATCACATCCCTTAAAGCCAGAAATGGAATGCTAGGGACCAGTCAGGAATAAAGTTCTCTTTCCGAGACCCAGAACAGATGCCAGGCTAATGTGAGTGTTTTGGGCTCAGCTACCTCCTTCCCTTCCAGTCCTAGGAGAGTCACATAGTCCTAGGACTGAGATCTGCCCAGGGTGGGGCTGACTTCTCTAAAAGCACACAGTTTAGTGTTCAGAAGGGGTGCATTTCCCAAGCATAGATTCCCCCAAGCAAGTCAGTGGGAACTCACTTCATGTCTTATATTATTTGAAGAAGCCTAAGAAGCCCCTCACTATCACAAGTAGCTCTAAGGCAGCCTGATTAGTGTCATTCTTCATGTGCCTCTCAAACACCTGTACCCCCCACCATTTGCTCCTGTTGCATAAAGAGGACCACAGCTCACTGGACCCTATGAGACCTTAGCAGCAGGGTCGACCCTGAAAGTAAAGGTGTGTGCAACACAAGGCGCCTGCTGGTGGGATGCCAAGCAAAGACCAGGTTGAAGCCCCCTTGGCTGGGATGTTTGCTCTTCTTTTATCAAGTCCATCAGAGTAATGGTGTTATTTATATCATGATGAAGGCTTTATGGACTTTCATCTCCACATTGGAGATACTTGCATTTATTGAATGAGAGAAAGCCATAGGAAATTGCTGTTGACAGAGGCTGGGTGTGATCCCATTTGGAGCCATTAAGTGTTTCCATCTTGACCAAGGGTCAAGGCTGGCTTGGAACCATGGTCCTACTGCTGCTGCCTTGTGAACTGCCAATGACAGGCTTGCATCATTCTGGCCTCCCACCCATCTGGTGACTAAGTTCTGTTGGAACTTGGCATTCCCCTCCCCCCACACCCAGTGTGTTATTTCTGATTGCTTTAACACCACAGTAGCATTGCTGAGGACCTGCCCCAGAGGCCTTCTCATTTGGAAAGCCAAATTATTGCCTCTCTGCTCTTTAATAGAAAAAATTGCTAACACCAGTATAAGAGGTGAGGAGCTCCCTAAACACAGGGAGGGATCATTTTCCTGTTTCTCTGCTCCCTATTTGTAGATCTGCAGTCAGCAAACAGCCGATGCTCAATAAACATTGAGTGTGGAGGATAGCCATGCATCTTCTTCCCAGAGAAGCCTGACCTTGATCCTCTATCTGTTTCTCTGCCCATTGGCTTCTGCATTTGGCTCTTTCTGGACCTTTGGCAGGCAAGCTCTGGCTGCTGCCAGCCAAGGCAGCTTCCCTTTTCTGTTGAGAAAAAAAAAAAAAAAAAAAAGCTCCAAGAAGTCTCCAAGGGCCTTTGGCCATTAATCAGCTATGTCTTAGAACTGTGTGCAGGAGGAGGTAGAAATGAGGCAAACATATGGGTTATATTTCCATCAGAACACACAGGCTCTGAGGTGAAGTGGGGAAGTGCTTTGCGGGGTCACTGTACTGCCTGGCCAGCTCCAAAGCTGCATAAGGAAAGTTGGAGATGTTTGCTAACCCTCCAAGGCAGCGTGGTGTTAATCTTCCTTTTCTCACACTATGCATCAAACTCTGCCTAGAGGAGGGAGCCCACACATCTGAGAGCTTTTTGAATCTAACAGTGAGTGATTGGTAGGTGCATATGCCCATGTTAGGGTATATTTGTTGAGTTTTGCAGCTAGTGGCAAAATAGAAGCATTATGTACCAGGTGGGGGTAGCATTCTCATTTCCTTTCTGATGGATGATGTCCGAGCATCATTCTGCAGAGATGGGGTGGCCAAACAGTCATCATATGCTAAGATATCTGAGCAGAGTCGAAGTGGGAGTAACAAGGATTATATGCAAGGTACATTGGAGATGGAGGAGATCCTAGAGCATTCTCCGGGTGGGGTTGAGGGTCTAGGTGGATAAGAGGAATATTTTCCTAGTTTGGTTCTTGTTTTCAGTGTCTCAAAGCAGTTTATTTTGGCATATTCTGCCCTTCCCTAGTCGCTGTGTACCACTCTGGGGTGAGCCTTGGCTTATTCCTAAGTGCTGGAACAACATAGATTGTTTAACTTTCTGTGAGCCTTTAGATTTTCAAAATACTGATAGTTTTGGCAGTGTAACAGAAGGGACAGTACTGCTGGTGGGACAGGGCCATTTGCTGACTTATATTGTGTAAGTTTCATTTGTTTGTGAAGTGAGGGAGGAAAGGAGGCAGGCCCCACCCTCAGCTGTAATTTTTGGTGGGCGAAATTCTAGGCAGTTCTCCTGTCTCAGCATTCTAGCTTGCAGCAGAAGTTCTGGGATTGCAGATGAACTCAGATCAAGCTTCTTACGTGAATTTGAGGAGGGTGGCGGTGGTGGTAAACTCGGGCTTGTATTGTGCATCTATCTGCTGTACCACTTTCCTTGCCTCAGATAGAATTCTTACCTTTCAGCCATTGTGAGGTGTGTCCATGGTAATTTTTAAAATTTATTTTAATTTTATTTTATGTGTATGGGTATTTTGCCTGCATCTATGTGTATGGACCACATACATGCTAATGAAGTTTACAGATGTTTGTGAGTCACCATGTGGGTACTGGAAATTGAACCTAGGTCCTCTCCAAGAGCAATCAGTGCTCTTGACCACCATGCCATCTCTCCAGTCCCCTACCCAAGGTAATTTTCTTTCCTTTGTCCATGGTGAACCCCACTATCTCCAGGACTTCCCCTCAAGCAGGTCCCAGAAGTCCCTTCCCTTTGTCCTTCCTTGTACAGAGTACAGAATGTCTTATGTTTACTGTCCCTATATCTCCTGTTGTTGGGCAGCTGGGGAGCACATGTACGGTCTAGAAATGTCTGCAGAGTGGGACTCAGAAATTTTTGTGTTTCTAGCTTAGAAATGATGCATATCATTTTCCTTTGGCTAATTTCTTTCTGTTCCAAACATCGATAAGATGCCCAGAACAGAAGCAGCCATGCTGAACCCACAAAAGAGTAACAGAGGTCAGCCCCAAAATCAATAAAGTTAATGACAGAGCTGCCTTCCTTCCAGCTGCCCTAACTGAAGGATCTCCAGAAATTAGGCCTGAGAAATACCTGGAAGATTTGGGTCCCTGTGCGGTGTGTCCTTGGGAACCTTCCTGTTGTTGCACCTTTCTTCTTCCTGACTCTGAGATTTTGGCACAGCTCTGTTCAACTTTGCCTTTCCTGTCAGGATGAGTGGAATCTCTGAAACCATGAGCAAAATCAACCCTCCCTTCCAAATTGTTTTCTTAGTTATTGGTTCACAGGGAGGGGTCAGGGAAACTAAGCATTTAGTCAGTTCCTCAGGCTAAGGGCTATGATGGGGCCCTAAGGGATATCTGGCCCCACAGATAGTCAAGTGGGGACAGATGCTTGACAAGAGTAGGGCTTTTGACTTGCAGAGACTCAGTGAGATATAACATCATTGGCTTCCCTCTCCAGCCACCACCAATCTGCAGGTACTGGGAAGAAGTGAAGGAACCTGCAGACACCTGGCCTGCCTCCTGGCACTCTGTGGATAAGAGGAATAGTTCCTAGGGCAGATGAGAGCCTCTGCCTACATCCCCTGCCTGGGGATCGGGGTGTGTGATATTGTGTGTGTGTGTGTGTGTGTGTGTGTGTAGGTGTGTTGTAGTATGTTTTCCCCGGCCCGTTTTGGGTCCGGGAGGTTTGTGACCTGGCGCGAGTGCGGCGCCTGCGGTTTGGAACCTGGTCTGCACGCCCGCGGCTTTTGTCCCCCAAAAGAAATGAAATCACACGCTTATATACTTTAACACTGTTTGGCCCATATCTTATGCCCATTACTAGCTAGCTCTTTCATCTTAATTCAACCCATTTCTATTAATTTGCTCACCACGTGGCTTCCAGCCCATGGTTAGCCGGTACCTCTACATGTCTGTTCCTCTTGGGCATCCGATCGAGAGTGCCTTAACTCCACCCTCCTTCCCTACCTGGCTGCCTGATTCTCCACCCACGTCTACGGTGGCGTGCATGGGCACAAACAGTTCTTTATTTACATCATACAGAAAACATTCTACCACATAGGTGCGTGCCTGGGCTCCACCCACTGAGAACATCCAGGCTCTCCTTTCTACTTGACTTTTTTTGCTCTGTCTTTTTCTTGTTCAGCAGTGGCTGCCAGGCTTCCAGCTATGCCCAGCCTCAAGGCTCAGAGGCCCTTTGCAGGTGCTCGAGCCCTGTGGCTGACTCCCTAACATAATCAGAAGGTTAATTGGGCACCAGGCAGCTGTGTAGAATCATGTGGAATCAGACTGGGTGTTGAAACTCTGAGTCTATTTAAATCTCCCCTGGGCTTAGATCAACCCAGACTCTCAGCAGCCTGGAGCCAGGGAGGATGGTCAATTCCTGACACCTGCTTAGAATCTCTCTTCCCCATCTGGGTCCATTGCCTGCCCTACCCCACCCTCTTACTTCTCAGATGGGAAAGAAGACTTTTTTTAAAAAAAGAAAACAAAATAACAACAACAACAACAATAAAAACAGGGCTTCTTTGTGTAGCTTTGTGTGTTCTGGAACTCACTCTACAGACCAGGCTGGTCTCGAACTTACAGAGATCTAGCTGCCTCTGCCTCTTGAATGCTAGGTTTAAAGGCACTTATCACCACCATTTGGCTAAAAAGAAGACTTCTAAGGAGTGGAATTTCCCCAAACTCAAAGGTAGAAAGGCAGAATAAGGGTCTGAAGCTGGATTCTGAGGACATCTCCCAGGTTGCTCCTGTTCCTTTAGGCCTTACACTGATTTCCTCTCACAGGAAATCATGTTACAGGGCACTGTATTTAGCCAGGGCTCTACAGATAGACAGACTCAACAGGAGATATGGGAAGCCACAAGAAGTGGTTTGTCCAGGGGGTGGGGGAAATTGGCTCATTTGACTAGAGGCTGAACTATCTTGGAACAGGCTGCCTATAATGCCTATCATTAGAGATCCTGTGGGCCTGGTGGGGTCAGCTTAAGTCTTTAGACCTCAATGCCAAGGATAAAACTCTGATATGTCTGCAACTGTTCATATGCCTTGGAGTCCCAAGTCAGGAAAGCTTGGGTTCCTGATGGCCAAAGGTAGATAAAACTATTTTTACTCTGGGAGATGGATAGATACACCTTCCCTATCTTGGCTCAGACTGGGTAAAGTCCCTCTCCTGTAGTGAGTGGCCTTTTCCCATTTACCCCATTAGCCCACACACACCACTCTCTTCTGATAAGATCCCCATAGTGTTACCCAGTGCAACTTCCTCTACGTCCTTCTCACCACAGTAGCATTGATCCTGAAAGTCCTCCAGTTACAGGCATTCATGCCTTTGAATACTAGCATCTCATCTTGCTGAGGAAGAAACTCAGGCCCCTAGAAACTGGGGACTCATTGAAGACCGTTGACTCTTAGTCATACCTCCAGTGTGCTACTTGCCTTTTTAACCCATATGTCTAGAACCCATCATCTAGGAAGTCCTAGAATGGCATGGCAAAAGCTGCTGTCTGTCCAGGAGAAGCTCCTAGGCTTTTGTTGTTGGAACTAAAGGTCGTTTCACACCTCACCATACAACTGAATTCATAATGAGGGTGGTCGGGAGAAGTCACAGTGACCTGTTCCATTGGGCAGCAGAATCCTTTGACCACTTGTGTGGAAAGTGATTGGCAGCACTTTCTGTATTAGTTATTGTCTATGTTGCTCTCACCCAACTGGAAAGAATTTAAAGGAGGAAGGGTCTATTTGGGCTCACAGTATCAGAAGGGCACTGTCAGACACGGTGTGTGGGGGGGCATGATATTGGTGGGGGGAATGGCTAGTCACACTGAATCTGATTCGTCAGGAAGCAGAGAACAGACTGGAGGTGTGGCTGGGCTCTGCAATCTCAAGGCCTAACCCGACTCACTTCCTTGAGTGAAGGTTAGCCTTTTGAAATTTCTACACTCTTCCAACACTAGCTGGGTACAAAGTTTTCAAACACGTGAGCTCACCAGAGATGGTTCACATTTGCTACACTGGCTGTGTTTTCCTAAAGCTGACCCTGGGACAAGAACTCTAATGTAGGAGGTTTTATTTGGAGGCAGAGATTTGGAGATTCAGACAGAGGTGAGGAGGCACTCAGTGTACATTATTAGGTAAATTCCCCAAGTGAGCCAAGCCCCTGGAGCTTCATCCTGTTAGAGCCATCAGAAGCCCAGGAGTCCACACACAGAGCAGAAGAGTTGCATGATGACTCACTGAGTTCCATCCCTCAGTGCCTGAGGACTCCTTAGGGGTCCACTGCTAATTCCTTGGCCATCCAGGACTAGCAAGTCGATAGGGAAGCCGGCTCAAGTGTAGAGGCAGCCATTAGCAAGAGATGCTGACTTCTGGCCAGGAGGCACTGTTCAGAGAGGATACTGTCATCATCCGGGCTGTCTGACCAGAGATGTCCTGGGAGGAACACTTTGTGAGTGCTCACTCAGTGGTGACCCTCCTGAGTTCAGTTGTGTCCATTGCCACTGATGTAACTGCTCCAGCTCGAGCCAATCAGCAGCCAGTCAGAGTCTGTCTGTTTCTCTTTCTCTGGCAATTTTTGACATCAAAGCATTTCGTTGTAGTCAATCGGGTTATTTCCCCTGGGACCAGAAAAGCTGTGCTCCCTTCCCCCACTACGGGAATTCTGGCCAGGTATTTCCCAAGCTGAGGGAGTCACTTGCCTTGTGGCAGGAAATGGGGCTGGCCAGGCTTATGGACTGTGCTCTGTTTTTGCCAATTGGAGAGAACAGTAAAAGGCAGCTGCCTTCTCCCTTCCGTAGCCACAAAGGACAGCCTGATCTCTGGCCAACTGGCAAGAGGAATCTGTGTGTGCAGCCAGGTCTGAGTGCAGCTACCTCCCTCGAACCTGCTGCCCATCTCAGTTTCCCAAGGAGCCCCATTCAGAGTGGGCAAAGGCCCCTGGGAGGATTGAGAGGAAAGCTACTTCCTCTTCCACTTCCTTTGCTTTCTCTTTCCATCCCATCCCACTTCCTTTTGATTTTTTCTCTTCTGTGCTGGGAGGGGCAGCTACAGTGCAGTCTTCCTCAATGGCTTTAGAATATGCCCAGAGCTTCTGGCTCCTCCTCTCTTTTGAGTTGGTTCCCTGTCTTGTATGTTTCCTTTCATCTCTACTGATGCCTACAAGTGGATAGGGCCACCCACTGATCTCTTTCAGAGGAGCTGAAAAGAACGATTTCTCATGGTATTGGGCTTCCACTCTGTGAGCAGAAGGGCGGGCAGTGGGCTCCTTGATGCACAGAGCCCTGCAGATAAGAAGAACCTAGCCATGAAGGGCTGGTGCCCTAAATATGCGTGGCCTTGCTGTCCACAGTGTAGACAGAAGATGCAATTGGACAGATGGTGGAGGCTCAGCCAGAGCTGTCTCAGGGGGTTTCCAGAAGTCTCCCAAGTTTCTGCTATCCAGGGGAAGAAGTACCGATGAGGAAATGCCAGCAGCCCTTGGTTTTAAGTTCTGAATCTGTTGCTACTTGGCCGTGTTGTGTTGAATGAAACACTTGATCTTGTGTCTGTGTTTTCTCATTTCTACATTGGAATCAATGGTATCCAAGCATTAGCTCTTGCTGCTGGAAAGGAACTGTGAAACTTGGTGAGTTAAAGATCCATTCTTTTCTCAGTAGCAGCAGTTAGTGGGGGGCTCAGTTGGTGGTTCTTCAGTCTAGATAAGGCTTACTCCTGCTCCTGTGGTCAGCTGTCAGAGCCCCTGAGGCTGGTTAGCCTATGCTGGCCCCGCTTGTGGACTAGGCATAGAAGAAATGAAGATGATCTAAGGATAGTCCATATCTATCAGACCACTGAAACAACAGACCCCTAGGAAATGGGAATTTCCCCAGAAATCTCATGCTGTGACAAGGAAAAGGGGGCAGGCAGACAGACTTTGTCTCCCAGAAAGAGATTTCATACACATCTAGCAACTTGTCAGATCACCAGACATAATGAGGCTGAAGCTCAATGATTGACCAGTCAGTGGTGGGCAGGGCCACACCATGCTGGGACAGTTTAAATGTGCACACCCATGGCCTTCTATTTAAACTTTAGTCTCAGGAAGACAGATTTTGCTGGATCTCTGTCCCACTTACTAATATGCCCACATTGGATCAATCTCCTTTTCCTGCTTTTCACTATTAATTTGACTCTTTAATTGGCTTATTGAAGTTGGGTGGCTGAACTTGGCTTGGGACATAATCTTTGCCCCCAAGTTTGATAAGACTTGGGCAGCTTGTTCACATTCCCAGCGATCCTGCAAGAGACTAACCCAGCTCAATCATTTCCATGACTGAGAGATACCAGAGTCTTTGGGGCCTACCCCTGGAAGTGTTATATGGCCACTAGTGCTGTATGTTATTGGTCAAAACAAGTGACAAGGCCATCCCAGAATCAAAGGGAAAGAAACACTAAATCTCTCTCAGAAATATGTGTGTGTGTGTGTGTGTGTGTGTGTGTGTGTAGGTACATGTGAATGAAGAGTACATATGCATGCATGTGCAAATCAAGGCTAGAAGATGATGTCATATGTCCTTCCTCAGGTGCTGTAACACATTGTCTTTTGAAGTGATGTCTCTCACTGGCTTGGAACTGGCCAAGTAGGCTGGGCTGGCCAGTGAGTCCTAGGGATCTGCCTGTCTCCCGGACTCCTCAGTTCTGAAATTACAAGTGCACACATCATGCCTTTTATGTATATTCTGGGCATTGAACTCACATTCTCATACTTGTATGGCGAATACTTTTACTAATTGAGCCACCTCCCTAGCCCAGAAATATCATGTCTTGATGGAGAAGCCACATACATAGTCAAATGGCTTGAGCTGTAAGCAGTGAACGCATTTCATGTTGTTTGCAAACACCCAGCTCTTGCACAAAATAACACCTTCAAAATTATTCAAGATTACTCCAATCCCCCGGTCCAGAGGCACATGTTGCTAATACAATTGCCTACACAATCCAGCCATTTTCTAGGCTTTAGAAATGGTATCTTTGTAGGAAGAAGAATTCTAATGACCAGACAGAATTAGAAAAGAATCCCTTGCATGGTTGTCTGTGTCTGCCTCAGAGATCTCCAGATTTGGTCTAGTATTGTCAGGACTAATGAATTTGATAATATAGATGGTGGTCCAGTTTCAGAGACCCCCACTGTTGGGGTGGAGTCTCATATGGTATATAGATGTCCCTAAGGTATAAATAGCCAGGAGGAAGGAGTTTGGGGTGTTTTGTAATTCATACTAGCATTCCTCTGGCTCAGAATGGTACCTGTGTGCTTTTTGCAGGGGAGCAGTCTCTAAGTGGTAAAGCTTGGGTAGGGGGTTAGTCAATCTTGCCTCTCTCTCTTCTGAGTATGTGATACAGGAAACATGCATGTGTTTTGTTCCTCAGGTGACATGGGAGGAAGAGCCGGTGTCAGCAGAGATTTGAGGGCTCCAGGTAACTGGCTTCTCAGCCACAGCAGCAGTATTGATGAGAGCTGTCTCTCTTAGTGCAGAGAGCCTAGAACCTAGACATCCCACACTATGGCATTGTATCTCATTCACAGACACATGTGAACTGTCTTTGAGCCCACGATGATTGCAATTCTAGTACTAATTTCTCTCCTGTTTCTGCCAACTCAGTCCCATCCAAAGAAAATTAGGCCATGGAGATGACTCAGAAAGAAAAGGCATTGGCAGCCAGGCCTGGCAAGCTCAGTTCGAGAAAGAACCAGCTTTCAAAATTTTCTCACCTCTGCACTGAGGTACATATAGTATACCCTCTACATAAATGTACACACTGAATGAATAAATGCAAAAAAAATATGTTCTGTGTGGTATGACAGGATCTGGGGCATGCGGTGACTATTCTTGATGAGAAGCCATTTTGTTGTTGCTGCTTTTGTTTGAGGCAGGCTCTCATCATGGAGCTTAGGCTGGTCCTGGACTGCTGCTACTCCTCCTGTCTCAACCTCCTGACCACTGGAATTACAGGTGTGCATCACTGTCCCTGGCTGGGGAACCATTTGGAAAAGGATGGTGGCAGCCCCCTGTCTTCTTTTTTTTTTTTCTTCCTTCTTTATTTTGTATTTATCAAAAAAAAAAAAAAAAAA